>BLYF01000048.1:134479-206260 GCA_014905255.1 Herpotrichia juniperi | reverse complement strand
TACTATTGTTAGTCTTAGCTGTTTATGCAAGATAACGCAAGCATACACACATTGCATGCAGCACGCGCTTTCTTAGCTAAGCACAGAATTACAACTATTAACTAGCTACCCTATTTACCTAACCTTAACCTAATTAAGCACCTTTAGTAGGTGCTTAAAAAGTTAATGTGTAAGCACTACCTACAGTACAACAACTTTAGTAGAGCTAAAGAGGAGTGGGGGGGCTTTTGTAAGGCGTTAAAAAGGTGTTGGCGTATAATCCCTAGGCGGCTTATTAAGGAGCTTATTATAAGCATGCTACGCAGGCTAGCAGCCTGTAGGAAGGCACATGGCTGGCATACAAAGTACTAGCTTATAATTGATTATGTTTACGCCTTAAGTTAGTTTAAATAGGCTGTTGTGGAGCACAATTGAGCGTTGCGTTAATATAGGTGCAGTGTGATTTTCGCGCACAGGCCACGACAGTTCAAAATCTTTGACGCGTGACTGTAGATCATTTTATGAATTTCTTGTTAGAGGGCAGAAAGATCAAGTCAACCCTGTGAGGTACTGTTGTATCTGGTATAAAAATTCTTTGCAGTCCATACTTGAGCCGATTAAGTAAGAGTTTGAAATAGAGTACTGGTCGTTGTCTCGTACTAAACATCGCGTTGGTTGCATGAGAGCAGACATACTCTGCATTAATGTAAAGAAATCCTTGGAGCATTACCGCAAACTGGGCTCCTGCTTTATGACAAAAGTACTGAGAGATAGAAGGACCTCTGGCAAATGCAGTAGTACTAGAGAAAGCAAGCCAAATCCCTCAGGCGTTTCCCACAATCGTGTAGGTAGGCAAACTGATCATAGCTGTCTTCGTTAGAGCACGCAGATTCTCACCAGCACACCGCCGACTCGCGATTCGCAAGACGTATCACGCACACACTCGATTCGAATTGCAACTGGCACGATCATTTTGAACCGTTACCTAAATCATGAGCAGAGCAAGCATTTGCTAGTCCATTTTCTGAGTAGGTCATGACGGCTTTCACCCCTCAGTACCTAGCTATCCCTATCATATTACCTCCTACACTTTTTTCCCTGCCTCTTCCTTACCCGCCTCATCTTCTACATACGCCCCAGCATCGAAGAAGGTATTTTCTTGCTCATCGAAGTCGTCGTCAAAATTAGACTCCATGTCATCACCGCCAACACCAGTCTCCGCGAGGAAGTAGTCATCCTGATCATCCTCATCCCCTGAGTCCTCCTCCTGTACTGGAACTGGTTTGTACAGTTCTGTCTCTATTTCCGATCCGGTGGTGGTAGCTGAAAGGAAGAAGGGGTGATCAGAAGTCAGTGGCTTGCCAGTAGTGATAAACCCGAAAGGTGTGTGTTCAAAGTCCTGACCTTTACGACGTACAGCAAGCCAACTGTGAAGGAATGTCAGGGGATTCTTCGCAAATGCCTCCCGCTTGACAACCTCAACTCCTTCATCCAAGTCCGAACTCTTGTCCCCTAGATATTCAAGTATTGAGGCATACTCTGCCCAATCAAAGTAAAGACGTCCAGCAAAGATGCCGAGCTCTATCTTGAGCCAATCAGGAGCCCGGAAGTTGACAGGAAGCGGCGGAATAGAGTAGTAGTCTAGGTTATTGAAATGACTACACATTTTCCGCGTTACGGGAGCTGCGTAGATGATCAAGTGAACGTTGGAGTGGAGGTTGCGTCGAAGTATTGGGATCAATGTGTCAGCTTCCTCGGGGCAGACAATGAGCCCGATTTCAGTGAGTCGATTCCACAAGATCCATTGGCAAGGCCTCAAGAAGTTATCGTTCGGCTTGCCTATTGGAATCTTTACGGTTCGATTGAATTGAGAGGATACATACAACCCGGAAGCTTTATTGGCAGCGGTGATGGAACCTTGACTTGATCCTAGGGCCGTCTTTTGAAGTGTGCTAAACATTGATTCAAATGCGTCGCGGCTCGCTAGCAGACGACCTGTTGTTGCGAAATGTCTTATGTCTTTGTGAAGTGGGCGAATCGGCAATGGTGTGAAGTGTACTGGTATTTGGACTTCCCTCACCTCCTCGACCTGGATCTCAACTTCTCGTTCCTGTTCGACCTCTTCTAGAGCAGAGGAGTGCACGGCAAAACCTTGATCCTGGAAGTCCTTCCGTCGTTGCTGCAGCTGTTGCGCGAAACCTTGGAGGGGCACCGCAAAAGTGGTTTTGGATTCCCCGCTTCGCTGCGACTGTGTAGACTCCTTAGGCGCATACAGTTGTTTTAGTGTAGTCAGCTCTTTAGACTGCACAACAGAGATATATCGTTTGCGCTGGGATTCATTTTGCAGAGCGCCGGGATTGTCAAGCTTGGCTTGCGTACGACGCAAAAAGTCATTGCCCTGGGCATAATGCAGAGGCTCAAGCTGCTCTATCGCATTACACGATTGCTCCAAGAGCCAACGGATGACGTCGGATGAGTCAAGTTTAGGGCGCTGATGGTTGTTGCGGCCTTGACGATCACTTAAATCTTGGATCGCCTGATGAACCTCCTTCACGATTGTTAGCAAACAAGTCTATTGCAGCAGTCGCAATACATACCGGTGGACTGAAGAATGTGACAGACTGAGTCTTACCAAGGAGTCTCAGCCTCATAGCAGCTTGCACAAGATTATCCTTTGTGAGATTCGGTCCAAGAGTTAGAGCTGCTTTCGCAAATGCAGGCAGTTTTAGGTCCGTTCCCCTGCAGTGTGATTCATCCAAGTAGACAAGACATTTCTCCATGTTCTCTGCAAATGGCGACGCAACCAGCGGGATCTTCTTTTTCCCACCTCGATACATAACGTAGGGCGTGTGACCAGAATCGAAGTACACAGCGGCGTCAGCTTCGTGGTCTATAACAAGCCATTCTTTTGCGAGGCTATGAATTGTCAGTTGTGGCTTATGTACGCGAATTCAGATGCACTCACCTGGCATTGTCATGCTCCAAAATCTGTGCACCCGAATCAATCAAAACGCGTAGGCGAGTGCTAAGTTCGTATCAAGTTAGCATAACTTCAAATAAGTAGCGAATGTGAACATATTTGCTGAAATGCAGGTCCAGATCGCCGTACTATATTCTAGTATAGACGAACAAGGTGGGCAGAAGCATGGTAGAAGATACATGGCAATACGTAATTTTTTTGAGTTGATTTACGGGGGAGGGGATAGCAAGGGGGTTCACTAACTCTTTCAGCTTTCTTAGCAACGTTTCTTCACTCAGTCGCTTGCCGGACTCATCAACGGCGCGTACGTAAGTACGGTTTCGCTCTTCAAGGAGATACGCTAAAACTTCGGCGTTGGTATGATGTAATGTGGGCAGGTCGTTTTGCTTCACCATCATTGGGAGCTGGTGGCGTGAATCATTCGTTCCCGAAAACCCCGTAGTCTGACAATTGGCCTTTCCGGTAGGATTATAGAGCACGAGATCCCAGCCTGACGCGTTGAGCTTTGTCGAGAATTGCTTGGCATGCCTAGGGAAGACGAAATTATTCATGTAGAAGTCGAGAGTGAATACATTGTACCTGGTGATCTTGTTAGTATAATGTCTGATTGCCTGGCTAGAGAATTATCTTCTAACATACCGCACATGCCCATGAAGCTCCTGAAGCTGAGCGCTATCCTCAACATTGATAGCGTTGTAGTCTCTTAAACTCTCCGGGAGACTCCTAGTAGCCCACTTCTCGTATTCGATACTCGGCTCGTTCGACTTCAACAAAGCCTCAAAAGCTTGTTTGAACTGGGCGATTGTAAGACCTTGGTAATAGAACGAGAGACAGGTGAGGATGATAGCCACATCCGGGTGGCCCCATTCGGCCTAAACAATCTATTAGTATGTTATCAGCAATACTAGTCGCAATACTATAATCACCGTGGGAGAGGGGACTCCTTTGGCTAGGTAAGGAACAGCAATAGGATCTCGGTCCGGATGAAGTCCGAATTGTACATTCCACCGCTTCTTGAGTGTCGAAAGAAGGATTCTGTGAACAAGGAGGCCTCGGAGAAGGTATACCACGTTTTTTAGATGCAATCTTTCCTTGAACATCTCTTCAACTCTTTGAACAACCTCTGTAGTCACCATGGGGTGTCCAATGAATGCCTCTATGTCCTTTTTTCCTTGGGCTGATATCTCAGCGCATGGCAAAACTGATGTCTGGCCTTTACAAATAGCTTGTGTAAGTTGACCAACGAGATGCTCTTCGGCATCGGTTCGAAGGAAGTAGATCAACGGGTAGCCGCCAAGCGGCCGTTTCACCACTTCAATAGACTGCGGCAAACTATGCTGAAGATTTGGAAGGTAAGAACGGACAAGTCGTAAGATGCCTTCCACCACTTGCCATCTTAGAGGATGCCCATCTACCGTCGTTTGTGAGCCAGATGGATAGATCAGCTGAGTTTTGATGGCCAGGGAAACGTCGCATTCATCCAAAACGTCGCGTGAAGCCTTATCGAGCCACTGTTGGACTTTAATCATCATCGAAGCTTCCTCACACTTACCCTCAGAGAGACGTTGCAACCCAGATAGCCTGAATGAAAGAATGTGTTCAGGGAGGGCCAGTAGAACGCCGTTTTTCCTTCGGATGCGAGAGTGAAGCTCACAATACCTCTGCATGAGAGCTAAGTTCACCTCAGTCCGTCTCGAGAATGGGATGTGTATGATGTCACGGTTCAACAACCCTCCAAGCTTGGCCTGCATAACTTGAGCGCTCTGCAGTAGTAGAGGGCGTGGGACGAGAATCCTCAGGAGGTGCTGCTTATCTGCCAGGACCAGTGCAACCATCGCTGTCAAAAGTTAGCATTGGTTCATAAAGCAAATTACGGTGGTGCAAGCATCAAGAAGCTGAAAAGGCCATAAACAAATGCGGTGAACGGGCAAAAGGGCCAGGCCAGACCTTCAGAGGACCAATGTATCTGCCAGAGGGCTCTTTCTATCGAAAATTGATGAAACCCTCTTAGTAGATATTTGCTTTGGTGTAGTTAGGATTAGAGGGCAAAACTTACGCATGATACAAGAGGTCTTTCCTTTTCCCATGAGCAACTGCAGCACAGAGTTTTCGCCCGAACTCGGCGATATGGTAGCCCTGGCGACATTGACTTGCTCTGGTCTCAACAAAATGTTCGAATCAACCTCCAGGAGTAACCAGTCCACATGTTCCATAGGGTTCCAGTTTTCGTGACCAGGATTTTCTCTCTCGTCTTTGAGCTGCTGCGTTCTCGTAGACCAGCTCGCGTCCTGGATCCTAAGGAAGCGTTGGTATTGAGTTATGGCTAGACCTAGACCAATCAATGCTTCTTTGGTCCCCTTCCCAAATTGCATATCAGAAGTTGAGCGCAGTTCAGTGAGAAGTGTGATTGGGGTCAGTCTAGGCCATCCAGCATGCCGTAGCCACTTCGCTCGGTTGTCGCCTTGCTGTAGACCAATACGGATGCGCTCGATAGCGTCGCTGAACCACTTCTTGGATGACAATATCTGACTATTGAGCTCTGCCCCGTTGAAAGGATATGACTCCGGTTCCGGCTCGGCAATGCGAGCTATCAAGCTCGCGATACTAGCTTCTAGTTCGTCGCCATATCGATTCTGGACGGAAAATGGAGAATTTCTGTATATAGATACAATTTGACTCAGTTCGTCTGCCGCAGTGCGTGCTGCTATATGTTCGACTGCAGCCGTAGATTGACGCACGGACTCGATTGGCATGGAAGCAGTGCCATTGGGAATTGCTTTGAGCGCCGATGAAGCCATTCCAAATTTGCCAACGTGGTTAGCCGTAGGCAAGAAAAGAGCATCTGTCGCAAAGGGGAAATCTCTCCGCAATAGATCTCGAAGTGTAGGTACTTCACCCCCTCTTAGTCTCCTCGAGTATGAGGTGGAGCGTACATTCAGGTTCGCCATATTGACAGTGTCTGGATGGGTCCCATTTCGTAGCGAGTCGAGTCCTAGATCACATTCTCTCTGTCGGTTCAGAATAATCTGTACCTGATCCAAGTACTGCGAGAATTCCCAATTTTGAGTAAGCCGTGTCCACTCATCCGTAACGAGATATAGAGCCTCGGCACAATCGAGCAGGGTCCCAGAAACTTTATGCAGTCGTTCCAGCTGCAGCTTTCTCTTCGGCCACTGTTTTAAGATTGATTCTGCAAATAATTTGCAGCCAGCAGATGATTCTTTATCGTGATTGATTCTTGCAAGCACCATCTCACCACGCTGTCTGGTTTTTGAGTTTTGGCTGGGAACATATGGTGTCTTTGCAACATCCATCAATCTGACAAGAGACTCAACCTGCGGAACCGCTTGATGTTTGTAGTTTGTGTAGGAAGAATGTGTCGGGGGCTGCAATACCTTCAGGTTTGCAAGTATTGCAAAAGATATCAACACTTGAACTAGATCCATTGCTGCATCCGTCGAGAATGAAATGGACGCGAACAGAAACAGCAGTCGGAACTTATCTTTCGCAGTTGAGTCAAGGCAGGTCTGGGCAAGGGCGCCCCATTCCACCACAACGTCGAGGGTAAGCAGATCAGTCAGTTGTTTGAATGTGAACTCTCGTGCATGGCCACCAATGATAGGAAACTCTTGCAGAATATCAGCTAACCGCGCCGTATTTCCAAGCTTCTGGGGCCACTTGACGATCAAACCAGACACGTGAGCCACATTTCGACGCTCGTCGGAAACTATGCGCTTATCTCTGCTCAAATATATCTCCTCGTCGTTGATATAGGAACAAGGAACATACGATCTAGCAAGCGCGCGGTCCTCTAAATGCCTATCTCCTGATGGACAGGACGGATAGGTCCGATTCCCAGGGATGGGTCCAAACAAGGACAAATCCGAAAGTCGTTGACAGATCTTTTCAACCGTGCGTCGCAGCCTATCATCTTGGATGATAGTCGTTAAACGCGGGTTCCAGTGAACCGTCTCCATATGTTTCAGACTTTCTGGATAATACACTCGACGAGGGGATAGATTCGCAATGCTGATCAGAATGTCGGCAACTTTTACCTCAAAAAGTGCCCATGGTTGATGGGATCCCGATTGGAGCAAGCAGAGGGCTTCTTCTAAACCGGTCCGCCCAGTAAGTGCATCCGGTAGGAAATGCGCTGTTGAAGCATGTAGTAGGGCTTTAAAATACAACATCCTAATACATATTAGTGACTGTGTTACTTCGAGTATCTCTTGCTGAACTCACCTAGGCTCAGCTGGGCATTCGACCCTCCCAAGTACATCATTGATGCCGAACTTTGCATACATGCCGCAGTTCCGAATTACGACTCCAACATGTTGTCCTTCCCTCATGTACTGAATCTCGCCTATTGGGACAAGAACGCTCCGTTTTTGCATATTCTGGACGGACTGAACGACAATCTTGCTGTGCAGGCCGTACCATGTACCAATGTCTTGATAATTTGTGCTTACAATGATAATTCCAAGCTGAGGACACTGCAGTAAACCATGCTTTGTAACGAAGAATTCCAGGTCAAGCCTATTCAACTGAACTCTGAGTGATCCATTAGGAGGTTGATAAACTGTGATGTGGTGTGGGTGTTCGAACAGATGGAAGTTTCTAGCTATGTTCTTAAAAAGCACGCTCTTTGGATCGATCAGAGTTGTTTCACGCCTCGTAACACGGCGTTGTCGGGTATTTAAGAACCAATTCGATGACTTCGGCTTCCACGGGTTTTCTTTTCGAATTTCTACTATTCCTGTTGCGAGGTCCAGCCAGTGGTAGCAGTTTTCTATGAGTGTGTTCGGTAGGTCAAACGCGTTTGAATCCCCGAAAACTGTGCTAGGAATTAATTCAAACACCCTCCCTCGTTGCTCCGCGCGAATAACCGGTCGGTTCTCTCGAAAGCCAAGATGCACCCAGTGATTGTATGGCATATGACGGTCCGCCACAAGGGACATTCCAGGCAATGGAGAAGGGAAGTACCGGATATTATGTGGTCCGAGAAGGGCTCGCACCTCTGGCCACTCATGATACTCGGGAGGTAGTTGACCTAGCTCTTTCCCATTGATGAGAAGTGTCCCATGCACAATGTGAAAATGAATGCAGCATGGAAGAGAATGCTGTGTGGATTCCAGTACTAGTTGAGCCCAATTGGATTTACTGTTGATCTCGAGGCCCATGCCGGATTTAAAGTAGCTCTTTTGTACTGGCCAGATATCGTTCAAGACGAGCAGAAAAGCAGCTTCATTGGACAACAGGGCAATTCGAACGCGGTCCCTGATGCTGTAACAGAAGATTGTGTCCTGTATGAGAGCATTACGTAGATTGAACGGCAATGAATCAAACTGCCCGTGTAAACTGTTCGACAAAGCGATCGAAGCACCAATGAAGAGATGCAGTATTTCAGTATCCAGGACAACTCCCGAATTGATCCTAAGATAGAGAGTCCGCTTACGAAGCAGAGCCGCCCAGATCGCAAATATCGATGTTCCCTGAGACTGCTGATTTTCTCGTGACTGCAAGCGAGTATACCAACTGCACGTGATAGACGTAGCTTGGTCGAGGAGCTTCCTTGCACCAGAACGCGCGCCCGAAATAGTCGCAAGAGAGATCATCTTGAGCAACATGCTCACGAGGATGTCCATTTGGATCGGCTCCCGAAAATTCTTACTTATCCCGTTCAGGCGGCTCTCAATCTGCATAAGAAGCTTCCTGCAAAAACTCATATCGTGGAAGACTGCATGTGTATCTCGAAGAGGGTCGTCGGAAGATGCTGGGCCGGCGTGACCAATCAGCCGCGAAACAGCCGCCCATGTACCATCGGTGGAAAAATTAATACTCTGGGACCCCATCTCCCGTAGTACTTCTCATCGATCAGCTGATATCTAAATGAAAATGCAAGGATCAGCCACTTACAGTCCAGCCACCGAGAATGAGTGCCAACAAGTAGACCTTGCCATGCCAGAAATTCGTGAGTGTTCAAATCCGGGGGGCACCTCGTTTGACTTGACAAGATTAGATTCGAGTTCCGCCATGTTTCGCAGGTCAGGTTAAGTGAACGATATGGAGAATCTGAAGGTAGTTTGAGAGCGAAGTAGATCGAAAAAGATGGTTCTTCTTCTCGCTTAGTCCAAGTGTTGCTGCGACTGTCATAATACTTTGGGTCTAGACCACAGAGTACATTGATCTTCTTGAGGGGAACTGGAAACCCATATTCTGTGTAATGGGTATTGTAGTGTGACTTCTTAGAAGATGCCAATGAGACCTTGAAATTCGATCGGGCTCTATACCCCATGAGTCCTGGATAGCTAAGGACATGCTGAACATGGTCCAAAGGATTCTTCTTTGTGTATGCAAACGACTCTAGAATTTGAAACGTCGCGTCCCTGTACGACGCAAAAGCGGCTGGGCACGCTAACTCGAAAATGGCTGCTCGGGCAGCGAATTCGCAATGAGGAAGTGGATGTTCATGGACCTCGATCTTGATTTGAGTTGCTTCCCATTTCAATCTGTGTTTAGTGCACCCTTTCTTATGCACTTCTACAAAGTCACCGTTTTCGTCACGGATCGTGACAAATGTGCAAGTCAATTCAGCAACTCGTCTCTGCAAATCATTATGACGAGCACTCTTGATCAACCATTCCTCTTCTTTTGCAGCACGATCCTCCTCTGCGACAGTTTCGATACTACGGCGGAGCTCAGTGAGATAGTGAGCGACAGGTGATTCGGTATAATAGCGAGCAGCAAAACAGTCTGGGGCGGGTGGGTCGAATATCGTTTTCGAACCCTCCTTACCCCAACCAAGGCAACGGGACGCAATATACAATTGTACGGCTTG
Source organism: Herpotrichia juniperi (assembly GCA_014905255.1). Taxonomy (NCBI): domain Eukaryota; kingdom Fungi; phylum Ascomycota; class Dothideomycetes; order Pleosporales; family Melanommataceae; genus Herpotrichia; species Herpotrichia juniperi. The sequence continues at coordinate 196,463 of BLYF01000048.1, read as the reverse complement.
AAGGCGTTGTAGCTCTCTGAGGGACTGAAGTTGCAGGCAATCCAGCATTTTTGCCTCAAACCCTGGATGGAAATCGCCTAGAAGGGGAAATAAGACGCAGCAGGCTTTGTCCATATTAACCCAAAGTTCCATAAGCCGCAAGAGCGCTCTGCTCATTAGATCTGGATAATTGTTGTACGCATCCTTAATCGTAAAGATATAATCGGATATCTTTCGTCCGAGCTCCACGCAACAGTCCTCATAGTTATCAGGGAGAGCGCGGACAGCGCAGGCCGGATCGATGTGATCCTCTTCAAACGCTGCTAATGTGACGAAACGATTTGCAACAGCAGCGTAGGGCTTCATCCTAACATGAGATGTCTCGTAGCGCCCCAAGAGTTGAACGGGATTATTGAATTGTGGCCGGTTGCTGTTTAATTGTTCATTGAGTATACGATGAAGATAGTGCCAGCTCTGGTGTAATTGAATGCATCGTGCAGGGTCGGTAGCATTGACCTTTTCTTGTATCCGTTTAATAACCCGCCTCCATTGGCTCTTGTGTCGGCTCCATTTCTCATCTAGATATCGCCCGACTGAGGATAAGGTGCTCCCCAAGGGACCGCGGAGCTCTCGGAAAACAACATCATGAGCGTCTTTCAAGGCTTGCGTGCCCCGTTCACGATCTACTTCGAGCTTAGCGAGGCGACGACCGACTTTCAGTCGAAGGTTATGAGTATCTTCGCATGGGATGTACGGATAAGCATCGTCCAAAAGGCGTGATAAGAAAATGCACATCAAGGTCTTGTAGTAGAGCCTTCCGATTTCTGAGTCACCTAGCATCTTGTAAAGATGGCGTTGCAAACCAACTCGCAGTGCCAGATAGAACCCTGATCGCCGCCATGGTTTGTGAGCGGCCTTGAATGATACGGTATCGCGGACTCTCTTACGAAGAACTGGAGGATGACAAGGAGAACCCACAGCCTCCAATATGGTCATCAAGAGACCAGTTATGAGTGCAGGATTGACGGTATCGCGGATTTCGGGAAGTGGGGCGGCAGCTTTGTATGTTACAGCCGAGAATTGCTTGACCGATTCGATGCTGGCCTGTTCCAAAAAACTAGCCAGGCACACTTGAAAGGACTCTTCCAAGTATACGTCGTATGGGACCGACACCGCAATACCAGGAAAGTCCCAATCGAGGGCATTCTTAGCTGCCAGTACCTTCTCGCATGTTGCTGATGTTTCGAAGGCCTCAAAAACAACAACAGGTGCGCCAGATTCACTACTGTTGTCAGCAATACCATCAGTCGCACGAAGGAGATTTTTCTTACTTTGTATCACGATAGACATACAGCGCACAGTTTTGCTCGGTCGCGAACAAGAACAAAGTTTGAAAACCATCTAGCTGACTCAACTCCCTCACCAACATGGTTTTATCAATCTTTCCGCCGACGTTTATGCATTTGGATGTTGACAGAGCCAAACGAAGAGCGTCGACGCGTTGCTGGTGCGCAGACGGAACGTATGACTTGAGTATTTTAACAGCATCAAGAAGGCGATCCGTGAGCTCAGATTCCACAGCGTATAGGTTTCCGGTCTCCTTCGAGGGGACATCTCTAGGTAGAACTGCGTGGAAGTATAGCGCGTAGAGCAGCCGCGTCGCATGGTTGCCCGTGGGCTCCATGGCTGCGAGGCTGAGGTTTGGTCGTCGACTAGATTGTAATGAATGTGATAGATATGCCAGCGAAAGATTGTGTAGCAGGAGATTGGAGGTGACTTTCTGCCAAAAGATGAGGAAACAAGGTGATGTGAGGTAGTGTTTGTGGGCTGAGAAGATCGAGGCTGCAGGTTGCCGTCGACCAACGCACGTCTTGGCGTTTTGAGTGTGCGGCGCAGCAACGTCGAATGTCGCATCCCAGACACGCAGTCTTCGTAGAGATCGGACAAAACGTAAGGGAAGGGTGAAGACAGGCGGAAAAGAGAAGTGCAGGTCACCGTTTATCAGAAGCAGCCTTGTAAAGCTTAAGAAGTTCAAGTACCTTCAAAACATGCTCCAAAAACCAGCAGAAGAATAGCGAAGTGACCTCTAATAACTACAGTATACCTTTATAGGGCAGTTTTAATCTTTTTGACGGATCACAATAATCGGCTACATGTTGTTTCCATCAGCGCTCGACAGGCAAGGTGAAAGAGATAGGAATGAGAGGAGAGAAATCAGCCCGAACCAGAGGGGTGGAGCAGCTTGGACCAGATGAGTGAGAGAATAATTTGAAGGAGGGAAAAACATCGATATCACTTTGGAACTATGGACATGGAGATGCCCCCGGATCCTTACACTGAGAGAAAGAAATTGAAGATAGTTTAATACTTGTGCCTAGACTCGTGTCACCTACTATATACCGTCCATCGTTAGCCGCGATGGAATATTTAGTGGTCTCACTCATTTCAGTCCTGAAGGTAGGAGGGTTAGATGTGACTTGTTATGCGCTACTGTATCTGGCAGAAGAAACTGTACATTTATGCTTCAGTATTCCCCGAAGATGACAAGAGGGCCTACACAATACTATAGCTTTCGCTTACCATTTACTAGACCAACCGTAAAGCCTCATTAGAATAGGCACATTGTGGCTCCTCCATTCCCGGATGAGCTAGAGGGATCGAGAGTTGAATTACACCGAATTCGACACACGAAACGGTCCAAGAAAAACAGGATTATCACTCATCCGCGCTTCCTGTGTAAGGTATTAACATACCTTGTTGTAACAATTAACAATAGACAGCATTTAAGACGTGCTAGTGCTAAAGGTTAGCATTATTGTAGGTTTAAGCCTCTAAAAGGTTATTTTAAAGTTCTCTATTATATGTAAGAGGTTATATGCTAAGAACAGAGCCTGTAGGTCTTACGCAGATAAAGTTAATAGCTATGTTAGTAAAAGTTAATGAAAGAAGAAGTACATTAAACGGCTAGATTTGTAGAGATAAACATTCTAGGCAACTACATGTGTCGTAGTTGCCTACGCAGAATTTTTATTTTAAGTATAGTTAGCAGCTTACCTAAACTACAGTTCCAAGGACAGCTCCTGACAAGCTTTAAAACCACGGTTAGGCTTTTACTATATTTTCTTTTGTAGCTATTTTTAGCATATATTAAATCGTCCAGATCTCGTTTATTTTTAACAGTTAAATACATAGTTTAGTTACTAACATAGAACTGCTGTCTGTAATTCTGTTCGCGTCTTTTAGCATCTTTAATTTAATGTAAAAAAGTAACTAGTAAAAAGGAAGATGTTAATGTGGAGAGAGGCAATGTAAGGTTCTCCTTAAAGACGTTGATAAATACTCCCAGCGAGGTGCTTTAGGGATCGTGTCAACGGTTAAATCAACGTGAACGAGCAGCAATAAATGATTAGTGCTTTTGTTTACTATAATTTCGGCGTTTATCATTACTATCAACAGACCCAACAAGTGTATATTGTTGATACAGTTGACTGTTGCTACTACTTTACTTCTGGTTATATATAGAATTAGAGCTACTTGATATGTTTTTACGACTAGTATCTATATATATGTCACGCACTTAACTTTTCCGATTGATTTCACCTTGAGGCAAATATGAAACAAGGTAATAAATTCTAGCCATAGCATCCTTGAAAAGTACCACTACATCTAGAAGAAGGCTGTATGCTCTTCACGTCTGATGCACGCAATCGAGAGTGGAACGTACAGTATCAGCCAAAGCGTCTCCTCAACATCGCGATTCTGGAGGGGTTTCAAGTCTTATTCTATGTTGTTTTGAGTAGAAGTATGCCACTGCGCCATATTTTAGTTAAAAGGTAGAAGAATTAACTCAATCTTGTGAAGTATTACTGTATCTAGCCTATGAGGTTTTGAGGTCGATATCTGGACTGCTCGACTAAGACCTTAGAATGGAGTAATAGCCATTGACTCGTACTAAGATCGCATGAAAGCAGACTTACTCGGCATCTTGAGAGCAAGGTCCTAGAGTATCACCGCAGAGCCGACTACTTCTCCGTAGCGTCAGTGCTCTAAGTTATGATCCCTATGAGAGATACCGTGATACTGCGTAATGTTGGTCCAATCTATCCAGCGGTTTCTAAAGTCACGTTGGAGGGCAAAGAGATCAACCCTCAGTTTGCAAAAGCAGAGTAATGATTAGCAGCACACCACAAGTTTAAAGCATATCTCACATATGCAATCACTTCAAATAACAATAGGCACAATGCTTTTGGACCTCCACACCAACAGAGAAGCAGGACAAGCAATTGCCAATCCAATTTCTAAACTAGTTATGGTGACTCTTCCTTGGCCCTAACCTCGGCGTACTCCCCAGCATTATGAAATATATTTTCTTCATCGGATACTTCTTCAACTGGTTGTTCATCTTTACCCTCAAGACCTGTCTCTACGGGGTAGAAGACCTCATCAATATCATCATCATCCGAATCCTCTTCAACTTGCAGTTTCGTAGGCTCGTACGGTTTAGTCTCTATTTCTGACCGCTCAGTGGTGGCTGACAAGAAGAAGGGATGATCAGGGCTCAATGGCTTGCCGGTAGTGATAAAGCCCATTGGCGTGTGCTCGAAATCTGTACCTTTGCGACGCACAGCAAGCCAGTTGTGCAGAAACGTCAACGGCTTCTCGAAAAACAATGCACTCCCAACAGACTCAGTAGCTTCTGTCTGGTCCTCGGCAGTATTCAGTCCTAGATACCTTAGGATGGATGCGTTCTCTTCCCAGTCGAAGTACAAACGTCCAGCAAAGATGCCAAGCTCAATCTTGAGCCAAGAAGGAGCCCGAAATTTGGCAGAAAGCGGTGGTACCGCGTAGTAATCCAGATTGTTGAAATTTTTACACGCAGCGCGTGTAACAGGTGCCGCATAGACTATCAAGTGGACCATTGAGTATGAGCTGCGGCGCAGTATAGGTATTAAAATATCCGCTTCCTCTGGGCTGATAATAAGGCATACCTGGGTAATACAGCTCCAAAGTACGTACTGAACAGGTCTCAGGAAATTGTCGTTCGGCTCATTGGCGGGAACCTTGACTGTACGGCTGAATTGGGTCGAGACAAACAGCTTGGAAGCCTTACTGGCTGCAGGGATGGAGCCTTGAACGCTACCGAGGGCTGTTTTCTGTAGCGCGCACAACATCGGCTCGAATGAATCACTATATGCTGGTAATCGGCCCGTAGTAGCAAAATTCTCAATGTCCCGATGTAGGCTGGGAAACTTCAATGCCGTGAAATGGGCAGGGATCTGGACTTCGCGGACATCCTCAACCTCATTTTCAATTTCTCGTTCCATTTCGACTTCTTCTAAAGCGGAGGAGTGAACCGCAGAACCCCGATCTTCGAATTCCTGGCGCCTTTGCTGGAGTACTTTCTCAAACCCCTGGAGAGACGCCATGTACCTGGTCTTTGATACTTTGCCTCGCTTTATATGCTTTGGTTCGTAGAGCTGCTTTAGAGTCGTGGATTCTTGGCACTGCAACACAGAGACGTATTTATTACACGAGACCTCATCCCGTAAGAAGTCTAGATTGTCGATTTTAGCCTGAGTGCGGCGTATATAGTCGTTCCCCTGGGCGAAATACAGAGGTTCAAACTGCTCGATCGCATTGCAAGACTGCTCCAAGAGCCAACGGATGACGTCGGATGAATCAAGCTGGCGTTTTTGATAACTGTTGCGGGTTTGGCGCTCGCGCAAATCTAATATAGCTTGATGCACCTCCTTCGCAATTTTTAGCAAAGATCCAAAGTAGCCATTGTGATTACATACCGGTGGACTGAAAAATGTTACACACTGAGTCTGACCGAGCAGTCGCAGCCTCATAGCAGCTTGAACTATAACTGAATTAACAGAAAGCAAAAAAGACACTTTTGATATCTTACCGAGAGTATCCTTTGTGAGATGCGGGCCCAGGGTCAGAGCCGCTTTTGCAGATGGATGAAGCTTGAGATCGGTCCCACGACAGTGACTCTCATCCAAGTAGACCAAACAATCCTCCAGGTTCTCCGCAAAAGGAGAGGCGACTAGTGGAACGCGCCTACCTTTCTTAAACACAACGTAAGGCTTATGGTCAGACGAAAAGTACACAGCAGCGACAGCATCTTTGTCGATGAGGAGCCATGCTTTGGCTAGTTCTTCATTCTGATGCTCCAAGACTTGAGCACCGGCATCGATTAAGATGCGTAGACCCTTATTTTTCAACGTATGCAACAAGTCAATTTCACTGAGTCGCTTGTCGGAATGGTCCACTGCGCAAATGTAATTGCGATTCCGGCGCTCGAGCAAGTAAGCCAGAACTTCAGCATTCGTGTGCTTAAGTCCCGGTAGATCATTTTGTTTGACCATCATAGGAAGTTGATGTCTTGAGTCGTTGGTCCCTGAGAACCCGGTAGTCCGGCAATTGGATTTGCATGTTGGGTCGTAGAGCACGAGATCCCAGCCTGAAGCCTGAAGCTTGGTCGAAAATTGCCTTGCGTGCCTGGGGAAGACGAAGGTGTTCATGTAAAAGTCAAGCGTGAAAGTGTTGAGCCGAACGTAATAATGAAGCTCGTGTAATTGGGCGCGGTCTTCTACATTGATGCCATTGTAGTCCCTGAGACCTTCTGGGAGGTCCCTTGTAGCCCACTTTTCATATTCGATACTGGGCTCATTTGATTTCAGCAATGCCTGGAAAGCTTGCTTGAATTGTGCAATCGAGAGGCCCTGGTAGTAGAATGAGAGGCAGGTTAAGATGATACAGACATCTGGATGGCCCCACTCTGCAGATGGTTAGCTGTGTGATCAATGGGAAGTACTGAATTTACGAACCTGCTGAAGGCGAGGGAATGCCCTTTGCTAAGTAAGGGACAGCTATCGGGTCCCTATCCGGATGGAGTCCAAACTGCACGTTCCACCGCTTCTTTAATGTTGAAAGAAGGATTCTGTGGACAATGAGACCTCGAAGAAGATATACCACGCCCATCAGATGCAATTTCTCCTTGAACATGTCAACAACTCTTCTGGCTACGTCCACAGCCATAAGAGGTGATGCAATGAAAATCTCTATATCCTTTTGCCCTTGAAGTGAAATTTCCGCGCATGGTAGGACCGACGTTTGGCCTTTGCAAAGCTCGCGCACAAGCTGTTTAACAAGGCGCTCTTCCACATCGGATCGGAGAAAGTAGATCAACGGATAGCCACCAAGCGGCCGTTTCACTACCTCCATAGAATGAGGTAGACTGCCTTGGAGACTTGGGAGGTACGATCTAACAAGACGGAGAAGATTCTGAATTACAATCCATCGAAGTGGATGGCCGTCAAACGCTATTTGGGAGCCCGATGGATAAATAAGCTGAGTCCTGATAGCAAGCGAGACATCACATTCATCCAACACGTCGCGTGCGTATTTGTCGAGCCAGTCCTGGGCCTTGATCATCGTTGAAGCTTCCTCGTATCTGCCCTCAGAAAGGCGCTGCAACCCTGAGAGCCTAAATGAGAGGATGTGTTCAGGAAGGGCCAATATAACTCCGTTGTTCGTACGAATTTGGGAGTGAAGATCGCAATACTTTTGCATCAACGCCAAATTCGTCTGAGTTCGCCTCGAGAAAGGAATGTGCATTACATCACGATTCAAGAGCCCACCAAGTTTGGCTTGCATGATCTGAGCTGATTGTAGAAGGAGTGGTCGAGGCACAAGAATCCGGAGAAGGTGCTGCTTATTCGCTAAGACTAACGCAACCATTGCTGCAAAATGTTAGCATGCTTTCAAAGAGGTTATACAAACAACCAAGTATTAAATGAGGAAGGTTCAGTGCGCGAGTTTGGTGGGTTGGCAACAAGGATCAGTCAAAGCCTAGACTGTGCTACTGTATATGCTAGAGAGGATTTTGCGGTTCTACTCAGCATCGTTGAAACACTCCTCACTTGATACTAGCTTTCAATGCAATTGAATAGGGGAGGGGATAACTAACGTATAATACAGGACGTCTTGCCTTTCCCCATTAGAAGCTGCAGCACTGAATTCTCGCCCGACTCTGGCGCTATAGTAGCTAACGATACGTCGATCTGTTCAGGACGGAGTAGAAGGTTTGAATCAATTTCCAGAAGTAACCAGTCGATATGTTCTGTCGGATTCCAATTCTCATGACCGGGATTTGATCTTTCGTCGTTGAGTTGCTGCTTTCTGTGCGCCCCGACTGCATCTTGAATCCTGAGAAAACGTTGATATTTCGTGGTTATAAGCGCTAGTGCTACCAGACCTTCTTTCATGCCCTCTCCGAACTGAACATCAGAGGTTGAGCGTAGTTCAGTAAGGAGGGTAACCGGGGTTATTCGTGGCCACCCAGCGTGTCGTAGCCACTTGGCTCGGTTGTCACCTTGCCGTAATCCATCGCGGATGTGCTCAAGGGCGGCATGAAAACCCGCATCGGCTGCTAGTATGTGACTGCTGAGTTCCAATGGATCATAAAGCACCTGTGTCTTTGCTGGGGCAGACATGCGCTCGACTAGCTTTTCAATGGAATCTTCCAGTTCGGCCCCATACCGCCTCTGTACAGACGATGTAGAACTTCTATACGCTGATACGATGCCTTTCAGCTCTTTAATGTGCATAGGTGCCTGAACTGCATTCTGCACTTTTGATTGACGCGCTGGCGGACTTGTTATGTGAGTCACTTCATTAGGAAAGGTCTGTAATACTGGCAAAGGATTTCCAGGGTAGATCGTACTATTCGTTTCGAGAGGGCATTGTGGATTCGTCATGTGAGGCATCGCTTTTTGTAGAAGATCACTGAGTGTAGGCATCTCACCCCCTCTTGATCTCATAGGATATGTTCCTGGGCAAGTGACTGGAGGCTGGAGTGACAAGCTATCGGTCCTGTTCCCCCGGGGTAACAAGTTGATCAGACTTCCGACGCTATGTCGATGAAGGACTAGCTGCACCTCGTCGAGATACTTCGAGAAATGGAAATTTCGCATCAGCCGTGTGTATTCGTCCATAACAAGATCCAATGCTTCAGCACGATCTAGTAGATGGGGAAGTGGATTGATCAAGAGATCAATTTGAAGCTGCTTTGGCCATTGATCCAAGATGGATTGCGAAAAGTCCTCCAGACAAGCGATTGCAGCTTTCTCATGGTTCAGTCTCTCAAAAACGAGCTGACCAACCTGTCTGCTACCGACTTGCTCGCTTGAGATAAAAGGAACTTTGGCCTCCTTCATGATAGCCGCAAGGCGAATCACATCTGGAACCTCGTTGTGTTTGAAGTGCGTGTATGAAGGGTATGGTGGAGGTTGCAGCTCTTCAACTTTGAAATCTGAGAGCACCGCAAAAGCTATCAGGGTCTGAATGAGCTCAATTACTGCATCAGATGCGAATGAAATTGGCGATAACAGAAACATCAGTCGATATTTATCGCGGGGCCCTGAATCTAGACAGGTCTGTGTGAGCGCGCCCCATTCGATAACAATATCCATGGACAGGAGGTCGGTAATTTGCTTGAACTTCTCAAACTTTCTTGCGCTACCTCCGATGATTGGGTGCTTTCGTAGGAGGGCTGAAAGATGTGCAGTTGTATCAATTTTTGTGGGCTGGTCGAATATGGTCTTCGATACTTTAGCCACATTTTGACTCTTATCAGAAGGTACGCGCCGATCCCTAGCTTGGTATATTTCGATCTCGGTTTTTGAAGAATTATGGACGTACAGCCTAGCTATTGCGCGGTCTTCCAGATGAGTGTCACCAGACGGAAAAGGCGGAAGAGTTCCGTCGCCAGGGATTGGTGCAAACAAAGAAAGATTTATGAGACGTTGATAGATGTGTTCGACGACGCGACGCAGCCTATCATCTTGGATGGTAATTGTAAGTTTAGGATTCCAACTTATACTCTCCATGCATCTCAGACTCGTTGGATAGTACACTCGTTGTGGGCTCAGGTTCGAAATTTGCAGTAGAAGTTCGGTGATTGTTATTGGAAGAGGGGTCCAGGGTTGGTATGCACCTGAATGAAGATGGCAGATAGCCTCCTCTAGACCAGTCCGTCCAGTGAGTGGGTCCGGAAGAAAATGCGACGTTGAAGCATGCAATAGGGCCTTCATGTAAAGAAGAAGAGGCTCAGTAGGGCATTCAACACGTCCCAGGACTTCGTTAATCCCGAACTTCATGTAGTTGCCCACGTTGTGTACAACTACTGCGACATGTTGCTCCTGCCTCTCATAGGTAATTTCACCCATGGGGACGAGAACGCTTCGATTTTTGGGGTTGCCGATAGATTGGACGACGAGCTTGCTGTGCAACCCGTACCAAGTGCCGATATCTTGGAGTTTAGACTCTGCAATTACAGCCCCAAGTTGATGGCATCGCAGCAGGCCGCGGCTAGTGACAAAGAAGTCTAGTTCAAGCCTCTTGAGTTCGACTCTCAATGGCCCATTTCTAGGCTGATGCACTGTGATGTTCTGCACGTATTCAAACCGGTAAAAGTTCCCAGCAACATTCTTGAAAAGTTGACTATATGGGTCAACCAGGCTTGATTCATAGCTCGTGGCACAGCGACTGTGGAAATGTAGCATCCAATTACCCGGTTTTGATTTCCAGGGATCTCCTTGGCGGATTTCTATTGTACCTGTGGCCAGATCTAGCCAGTGGTAGCAATTGCTCATCAACGTGTTTGGGAGATCGAAGTTCTGCGCATTGCCGTAACCGAAAACAGAAGTATTGATGAACTCAAGTACTCTATCTCCTTGCACAGCTCGAATAACTAAATTTCCTTCTCGAAAGCCAACATACAGCCAATGATCATACGGCATGGGAGAAGATGCTGCACAATCACATCCAAGCATTGCGGATGGGAGCCAACGGAGATGTTGCATTCCAAGCTTGGATAAGATCTCTGGCCACTGATGGTACTCTGGTGGCAGTGCGCCCAGTTCCTGTCCATCAATGAGGAGTGTGCCATGAACAACATGGTAGTGTACATGAATCTGGACGGAACTTTGTGTGGGTCCAATCGTCAAGTATGCCCACCCTGATGTTGAGTCAATCCAGAATTGCGTTCTAGATCCTTTAGGAATACGCCAAATATCTTCCAGAGCGACGAGAAATGCACCTTCGTCTGCAGACATAACCTTGTGCAGTTGCGATTGCGCTCTATAGCAGAAGATGACGTCCTGTATTAAGGCGTTGCGTAGGTTATAAGGTAAAGTTTCGAAGTGTCCAATGGAATTACGGCTGTTCGCAAGGGCAATGGATGAACCAATGAATTGAGCGAGTGCGTCAGTTGTGATAAAAGCCCCAGAGCTTATCTTCGGGTATAAAGTACGCTTGCACAGAAGAGAAGCCCAGATGGCAAACACTAACAGTCCCTGAGATTGATGATTCTCCGGTAATCGAAGGCGGGTGTGCCAATTCCACGTAATGGTCTGAGCTACTTCGAGTAAGTTCTTGGCACCTGAGTGGGCCTCCGCAACAGACGTTAGTGACATGATCTTGAGCAGCAAGCTGATCAAGATGTCCATCTGAATGGGCTCGCGCCAATTGCGTCGCGTGCTTTCAAGACGGCTTGAGATTTGTTCAAGGAGCTTGGTGCAAAATGTTGTGTCGTTGAATACTCCATGTATATCTCGTAGAGAGCCATCAGAAGATGCAGGGCCAACATTGTCCATGAGCCGTGTAACGACTACCCATGTAGAGTCAGTGCTAAAGCTCAAGTTGGTCAATCCGAGCTCCCTCAATAAAGATGGCCACCTTGTATAGGTCCCAACAAGCAAGCTTTGCCAGGCCATCCATTCGTGGACGTTAGTGTCCGAGGGGCATTTCGTAGTAGAAGATATGATCCGATTAGACGAAGGCCAAGGCTCGAGTCGAAGAGAACGATAGCATGAGTTGGAAAGTAATTGGAGGACAAAATATTTCAAGAAAGATGGCTTCTCTTCCCTGGAAAGCCACGTGCTACTGCGCTTATCAAAATAATCCAGTGTAAGGCCATTGGATCGATTAATTGTCTGCCAGGAAACAGGAAACGTGGACGTGGCATAATGAGAATTGAGATGAGATTTTGTTTTCGAACCTAAAGAAACTTGAAGTGGGTTGGTGTTGCCGTACTTCACAAGTTTAGAGTAACCGCGGAGGAGTGGAACTTGGTCGATTGGTGCTTTTCGTGGATAAGCATATGTGTTTAGTATAAGCCAAGTAGCATCTCTATATGATGCAAAAGCAGCTGGGCAGGCTAACTCGAAAATCGCTGCTCGGGCGGCGGGTTCGAAGGCTGGAAGAGGATATTCGAGGACACCGATCCGGATCTGCTTCGCTACCTCTTATCAGCATTAGCATTAGCAGCAATAGCGCTCTCACTTGCCTTCCCATTTCAATCTGTGTTTGGTGCATCCTTTCTTGTGCACTTTTACTAGATTTCCATCCTCGTCGTTAGTAGTCACATATACGCATGAGGACTCAGCAATTTTCCTCATCAACTCTTCGTGACGCGCGCTCAACGTTCTCCATTCTTCTTCTTTCGCGATGCGACTCTCCTCTGCATCCTTTTCAATAACACAACGAAGTTCAACAAGATCCTTAGAACCTTCCGAGTGGTCATAATATTGGGAAGCAAAAGAATCATGCGCGGGTCTGTCGAATATCGTCTTCGAGTTTTCACCACTGCAACCACGACAGCGCGCAACAATATAACCTTGTACTGCTTGAAGGCGCTCTAGCTCATGTAAAGATTGGAGCTGTAGAACGTCAAGCATTTTTGGCTTGAAGGCTGGATGAAAGTCGCCTATAAGGGGGTACAAAACGGAACAGGCTTTGTCCATTTCGACCCAAAGTTCCATCAACCTCAAGAGCGCTCTACTCATCAAATCAGGATAGACATCGTAAGCGTCCTTGATGGTGCGAACATACTCCTGGATGGTGGTTCCTAAGAAGATACAACGAGATGTGGCGTCATCAGACAGATCAATGCCACGACAAGCAGGGTCGACATATTGATCCTCGTATGCGGAAAGTAACATGATCTGCAAAGCCTTGATAGCATATGACCTTTTGCTGGCCTGGGAATTCTCGTATCGTGTCAAGAGCTCCTCGGGAGAGTATGTTAGAGATACACTGCTGTTCAACGGTTGGGACAGAATAGCACTGAGATGACGGCGGCTGGAGCGCAATTGCAGGAAAAGGTCGGCTGGCGCCGCTTTCTGCTTGATAAGACGTATGGGGCGCGCAGTCCTGCTCTTATGTGCCTGCCACTGTGTTTCCAGGTATCGCGCAACTGATGATAGAATATTCTCGATCAGGCGGCTGAGTGAACTAAATAGGTCATCATGGGCAGCTTGGAACTCTTTTGGGCCTCTTCCTCGATCTACCTCAAGCTTCGAAAGGCGGCGGCCGAGTTTCAGGCGAAGGAAATGAGATTGTTCGTGTGGAATATGCAAATAAGCGTCGTCCAGTAGAGAAGACAAAAAGATAGCCATGATTGTTTTGTAATACAGCCGCCCAAGGTCTGTATTGCCAAGCATTTTGTATAAGTGGCGTTGCAAAAACACTCGTAGTGCCAGATAAAAGGGCGAACGTCGCCAGGGCTTGCGTGCGGTCTTCCATGACACCGTATCTCTTATGTGTTTAGTGAGGAGTATTGGGTGGTGCTGCGAGCCTAAAGCTTCCAAAATGGTCATCAAGAGACCAGTTATGAGCGTTGGATCGGCCGTATCGCGAATTTCGGGGAGAGCCGCAGCAGCTTTGTGCGTCACGGCAGAAAACTGCTTGATCTGTGGGATCCGTCAGTATTGAGACTAAAGCTACTATGCAATGAATCTTTTACGTTTTCAATGCTCGCCTGCTCTAGAAAGTCTGCGAGATTCTCTTGGAAGGACTCATCAGAGAAGACCTCGTATGGCACAGCGACGGCCATGCCTGGAAAGCTCCACTGCAAAGCATGCTTGGCACTGAGAACCTTCTCGCATGTAGCTGAAGTTTCGAAGGCCTCGAAAACAACAACTCGTGCGCCAGATTCGCTACAGTTATCAGCAATCTAATCAGTCGCGCAAAGAAGGTTTATTCTTACTTGACATAATGATAGATATATAAAGCACAGTTTTGCTCCACAACGTGTAACAGGAGAGCCTTGTTACCATCGAGCTGCCTCAGTTCATCTACCAGCACATGCTTATCAATCTTGCCACCAACGTTCAGCCTCTTCGAGGTGGTGAGCGCCAGGCGAAGTATGTCTACAAGAGATTGGTGATTCGGTGGTACACACCGCGTGAAGATCTTGACAGCATTGAGAAGGCGGTCTATAAGCTCGTCCTCGATAGCGTAGAGGTTGGCGGTCTCCTTCGAAGGCACATCGCGGGGCAGGGCTACATGGAAGTAGACATCTAATAGGCGCGTTGCAGCGTCCATGGCTGCGATGCTGAAGCGACTAGTTGATCAGATTGTACACAATGAAATGAAAAGACTAGCGAGATATTGTATATCGAGAAATAGAGGGCGACGTGTCGCCGGAAAAGAGGGAGGATAAGGCAATATGAGGTGATGTGTGCGGGCGGCGAAGGTCGAAATGATAGGTTGCCGTCGACCAACGCATGCCTTGGCGTTTTGAGTTTACGGCACAGCAACGTCGAATGGCGCAGCGCAGACACGGACGGGGTCTTTGTATAGATCGAACAGAACGTAAAGGAAGGGCGAAGAGAGGCAGAGAAGAGAAGTGCGGACCACTGTCTGCTAGAAGCTGCCTTGCAAAACTTAAGAAGTTACAAATATTTTCAAGACACGCCGCGACGACCAGTAGTAGCACAGCCAGCGACCTCCAGCAATTACAGCATACCTTTCCAGGGAAAATTTGATGCCCTTGATAGCTGAAAATAATTGGGTACACGGTGCTTCCATCAGAGCTTGACTGACGAGACTGAGGAAAGAGGAACGAGAGGTGGTGAAATCAGCCAGAACCAAAGGAGCGAGACAGCTTGAATCAGAGGAGAATGACTGCCCGAACTAAATGAGCGGGAAGCGAGTAAGAGAGTTCCAAGGAGAGAAACCTTCAATATTATTTAGAATCCATGGACTTGTAAATACCTAGGTTCTTGCACTAAGAAAGTAAAGTTGGTTTAATACTTACGCCTGGACTCGTGTCACCCATTATATACTGCCTATTATCAGTCGCGACGGAACATTTGGTAACCCAACGCGTTTCAAGCCTGAGGGCAGGAGGATGAAATATGACTTGTTAAGCGCTACTGTATCTAGCAGAAGAGACTGTACACTTAGGGTTGAATGCTCCCTTTCAGCTAGCAAGAGAGCCTACACAGCACTATTCCAGTCGTGCATCGTTTACTGGACTAACCATGAAGCCTTATCGGAACTGGCAAATTCTGGTTCCTCCATTCCCGTATGAGCCTACACCGAATTCAATCCACCGAACGGTCCAAAAAAAATAGGATTCTCATTCATCCGCGCTTCCCGTGGCATCCTACCGAACCACAATTTGTGAATCTGGTGAATCTGCTACACGGTAAAAGGGCTAGAAAGGGTCGTCGTTATCGACGATTGTTAGCGCCGAGGCCTTTTAGAAACTATCATGGATATGACTCGCCGACTCGTTAGTCCGGCCTGTCGTCTACTTTTGCCTTGCTACTGCGTATACTTCGGGTTTTCGATTCTATGAAACAATGGGGATGGCCCGTGAAGTCTCTATGCCATGCTTCTATGCGCCTCCTTTTCCTCTTCAATTATGCTCTTCCTCGCGTCAATTGTGTACGTCCTTCGGCGTGCCTTTCAAAAACTTCCTCTAATCAGGGTATGGCACTTCTTGGCGGCTTGTCGAAAACATCATTTCCTTAAGCAAAAGACCAATTTCGAGATGGAAGGAGAACATCGATGCGTAGAGTTGTGGTGAGGTTCAGCGATCAATGGACGATGTGCGGTCGAGTCGCATTTCGAGGGCCAAGAGTACAAAATGTGCACCGCATGGTCGTTCACGTATTTCTTCACAAAATGTTAGCCAAGCACACAATTGCGACATCAGATGCTTACTGTTGACCCCGCCCTCGTTAACGCCTAACAGCGATACCTCCATGCATTCTTCAACGCGATGCATTATGTGGTGTTGTGTGTGGTGCGGAATTTAGCCGGCCGATAACCTCGGTCTAACGTTCCTCACGTGACCCTCGCTTCTTTCTGATGTAGGCAACTCCGCCGCAGATCAGTCCCTAGCTCGAACGGCACACGGCATCTTCATCCCATGGGGGTAATTGCTCCCTTGAATTATGGATGAAGGATTGGGGGACCCGCTTTAGATATCGCAAGGCGTGCAGGGCACGCAAGGCTAAGTATGAACGAAGCTTTTTCCGTGCAGTTTCCGGTTCTTGTCTTGACTCCTTCTTTTGTCTCCATTTCCCTCGCATTCTCAAAATCGTTCTGTTTGGGCCGATAGCGCAGGGCTTGCTTGCTCGGGTTTGTCATCATGCAATTGGAAGAGAAGGAAATCGGCGCGACATCCTCGTCGAAAGATACGGCCACGGAGGTGGACATTGACGACAACGCTTCAACATCTACGGACTCGCACAGCTCGGCGGAAGATATCAGATCGATACAGCGGACGTTGAGTAGGAACGCGGGTTACGATGAGCAGGACAAGAACTTGGCGCGGGTCAACACCACTGCGACAAACATGACCTCAGATCCGCAGTTTGAGGTTGACTTTGAAGATGGAGAAAACCCCCAGGACATGAGCATGGCGCGAAAAGCGATGGTGATTGGCTTCATGTCGTTTTCTACGTTGGTAGTAAGTTTGCGCTGTTCTCCGTTTGGCTTGAGCTCAGCTAACCGAGATAGGTAGTCATGTATTCGACTTCATACACAGCGGGCATTCCAGGCATGATGGAGTCGTTCGGTGGGTTGCATTTCCGGCCGGTTTATTTGTTTGCTAACATGTTGCAGGCATCAAGAACAAGACATTGATCATTTTGGGTATCACGACATATCTCATCGGCCTTGCTCTCGGATCCCTCGTACTTGCACCGCTAAGCGAAATGTATGGCCGCCGTCCCGTCTACCTAATAGCAGTCTTCATGTTCACAATTTTGATTGTCCCAGCTGCATTAGCCAAAAATCTGCAGTCAATACTCGTGACGCGCTTCTTCGGCGCGATAGCTGGGTCTGCCATGATTGCAAACGCGCCCGGAACGGTTGCAGATATTGTCTCTGATGAATACCGGGCGCTGGCGTTTAGTATATGGTCTGTGGGGCCTATGAACGGTCCCGTCGTTGGTAAGATCTGCACAACGTCGTTGCATCTAACGACTCGAGGCTAACCCTATACAGGCCCTCTAGTAGGAGGCTTCGTCTTCCAGTACATGGGCTGGCGCTGGACAAACTGGGTAGTCATGATAGGCTCGGCAGTCTCCTGGTTGATGGTTATAATTCTTCCCGAGACCTACGCGCCCGCCATCCTCCGCGCAAAATCAGCCAATAAACGGAAAGAACTGGACGACGACCGTTGGTTCTCACGATACGACGACCGAACCGCCTTCTGGGCCCTCTTGAAAGTCAACTTGACACGCCCGATATCTATGAGCATTTTCGAGCCCATCTGCGTGTTCATGAATGTGTATATTGCGTTGGTTTACGGCTGCCTCTACCTCTGTTTCGTCTCTTATCCCATCGTCTTCGCCCTGCGCGGCTGGTCGCCTGGCATGATAGGCCTCTCCTATATGGGGATTGGCATTGGATCCATGTTCACTATTGCCTGCGAGCCTCTTATTCGCAAAATGATCAACGCGCACAAACCCGACCCCGAGACTGGCAAGCCCCCACCTGAGGCCATGATTTCGATCGTATGCATTGCGGCTGTGTCGGTGCCAGTAGGTGAGATGATATTTGCGTGGACATGTACACCGGACATCCACTGGATTGCTCCAATCATCGCTGGAATTCCTTTCGGCGCTGGAAACTGCGCCGTCTTCATCTACGCGAGTAGCTACCTCGTTCATTCATACGGCATCTACGCCGCCTCAGCGCTCGCCGGAAACGCAGTCCTTCGGTCGGCGATGGGCGGTACACTTCCCCTCGCTGGACCTAAGATGTACGCCACGCTCGGTCCTCACTGGTCCGCTACAGTTCTATCCCTTATCGAATTCGCGATGGTACCTATCCCGGTGGTGTTCTATTACTATGGCCACAAGATTCGTGCAAAATCTGTGCTCATTAGGCAGATGGCGGAAGATAGGGAAAAATTAGAAAGCAAGAAGAGGAAGGCGGAGGAAAGGAGTGGGAGGTTGAGGGCGAGGGAGGAGGAGGCGATGGGAGAAAAGAAGGAGATGGAAGTTTGATTGCTCGCATTCCTACGGAGTGAGTGTTTCGATTTTCGATTTCGGTTTGGGGACAGCGCAATGAAAAGTATCTTACACTTTGGGATTAGGCGGCGTTGAAACTCGGCATTTGGCCAATGCGTAATGGCCGCTGGTTTACGTTTTGATAGCATAGGAGCGGTATGTGTGTTTACATGACCTCCTCTGGTATACTTCTTTCGGTTTCTTTTCTACTTATTCTTCGCTTATCAATACCCAAACATCTTCTGCAATTGTCAAGCTTTCTACACTACTGGCTTTCTCTTCTCAATGGTGACCCACATGTCCTCCCAGAACCCCACTCCACCTTTCACCACAAACTGTCCTGGCTTCTTCTCGTCCAATATCGGCCTGAACGTCCGGAAGAATTGCAGTGGGCTCTTGTACAGCTCCTGTTTCTAGATTAGCTTCGACTTTCAAATTCAAGAATTTCAACAGCTTCAATTCACGTACCATAAGCGCAACATCCTTCCCCAGACAAACTCTGGCCCCATATCCAAACACCATATTATACCGATTATACTCCTTGACCTTCTCCTCGCTTTCTAGCCAACGTTCGGGACGGAAGGAGCAGGCGTCTGGGCCGTAGATGTTCGTATCGCGGTGCACGAGCCAGGGGTTGCAGGTTATTTCGGTGCCTGGGGGGACGAATTTGCCGTGGAGATCTAGACCAGCTTTGCCTACGAGGCGAGGGAAGATGTTTGGTGCAGAGGGGCAGAGTCTAGAGGAATTAGTAGGTGCCAGGAGGCTTGGGAGTACAGGGAAAGGGGCACGTACCGCATGGTTTCTTTTACGCAGGCTACGTAGTAGGGGCAGTGTGCGAGGACTTCGTCATCTGCAGATTATCAGCTTGAAATTTGTGCCACATGTACAGGATGAAGATGGACTTACACTGCGGCATATCCCTGCTCAAATTCCCATTCCTGGTCTGCTCATCAATCTCCCCCATCATCTTTTCATAGACCCCCTCATTCGACATGATATAGAACATCATGGCCTGGAACGCGGTTCCAGTCGTATCTGCACCCGCAAGCAACACCAACAAAATCTCCGCCTTGATATATTCCATCTTCAACTTCTCACCCTCCTCGTCCCGCGCATCCAAAAACGTCTGCAACAGATCCACTCTCCCTTTCTTCCCCTCTGCCAAATCCTTTAACCTCGTCTCTATCAGTCCATCCCGAAACCTCATAAGCATCCCAATCCCCGAATTGTCTTCAGGTTTCGCTACAAGGTATTTGCCGAGGAAGGTTCGTTTTATAAAGGTGGTGAAGGGGTGTAGGCGAGCCATGAGGCCGAAGGGTACCAGTCCGTCGTGGAAACCCTGGATCAGGCCGCCGATATCTGAAGCGGACTCGACAAAGCCGAAGGGGGCGCCGAAACCGATTTCGCTTATCACGTCGTAGGCAAAGTAGACTGCCTGTAGATGTTCACGTTAGCAGCTAGTCTAGGATGAGATTTGGAGATGCGTACCCAAGGCGCAAAGTCGAACTTAGTGGATGTATTGCAGAAAAGCTCCTCGAGCCTGGAGAGCCAGTGGTTGATTCGTTGATCTACAAGGGGTTCCATCCTCTTGATATTGCTGAATGCATATGGACCGGCTGCAATTTTGCGGAAATGCGCATGCACTTTGTGTTCCCTCATGTTGAACAAGCTCTCAGTTTCTCCAAAGGAGCCAGTGATGTAGTGGTTGCTTTTGTTGGCTTGCCGATTGTATACATCAGGTAACTTTGTAGCATCGCTAACCAATAGCAAAGTAGGCGTTATCCTCAAAACCGGACCATATTTCTTATGCAAGGCGAGCTCCAGCTCACACTCATCAGCCTTGACGTTGTGATAAGCGATCCATAGACGGGTTACACTAGCCCAGAACGGCCCTGGAAAATTACGAAGAGGATGAAAGAAACGATAGTAGACAATTTGGTGGACAATGCTGAGAGTGGTAAAGGTAATCACAGCGACGAGAATGTTTATGGGGGTGAGGAGGCTGAGGATATGTGGCGAGGGAGGCTCTTGAGATGTTGACATTGTAAAGACGGGACGAATCGAAGTGGTCTAAACGGGCACGAAGAAGCATGAAGAGATTCAGAACGAGGCGGGGTGAAAAGCATCATATACCTTGCCGACTCCTTGTCGGCTTGCATGCCTGTTCGAGGAGGGGGTTTTCATTGAGGAACACCCTCTGCATTGGCGCCCCGCTAAAGATGTTCCTCAATAAAAACGTAGACGAAGCACGACCACGCGCTCTAGCGTTCCAGGGGAGAAGGCTGTCCCTCTTTGAGATGCGACTTCGGACAGAAGCAAGCTGTCTTGAGCGATCTTGAAGATCACCCTATGCCAAACGTTACAATCGCGTCTTGACTCGATGCTATTTACTCGCCCATCGTCTATCTTCCATACCCACTGTCGACGCCAAGCGGGGATCTCGACGCTAAGGGCAAGATCGCGCAGCCGGGTTGTGGGGCAACCCAAAGTCAGGGAAACGTTAGCCAGGGTACAGAGATGACATGCAGCTCGATTTGGACCTCAATCATGAATTCATTTGACGTTTAGCTTGAGGATGCTCTTCGAATATCTTGTTTAGGAACAATTAGTGAAATTGCTACGTCTAGCCTGAGACCAAACAGCTCGCATGGGAAGCAGGGGACTGAACACGGTATGGATATACGATCTGAGTAATATCCATGCTCTACAGACGCCACGACAAAGGCTCGAGAACAGACTGCAAAAATCGGCGAGACAACCAAGTCAACCCCTTTCCATCTCTATCTATCGGGCAGAATCAGCTCATCCCTTAGCATACAGTTAGGCGTGTAGGTAGAGATGTCTCCAAGAGAAGAACGTCGTGATCTTAACTGGATAATGTTCAAAGTAGCAAAAGGGTAGTTAACTGACATCCCAGCCACAGCACCGCCACTCTTGGCATCAACCTCGATCTTCCCCGCCCTTCTCCTCCGCCCTTGTCCTCCACCTTTAGCCCTCCCATCTCATCTTCTGCTCGCAATGCCCAGCGGCACAGTGGCATTCATGGCGCTCGATATCGCCCTTCGACTCCACAGAGTCATACCTACTCATCAGGCTTCTAAGACATGGACTGTACCATAGAGTACAAGTACCTCTTGATCTCGCTTTGCGAACTAATCATTCAAACAATTCAACTCACTGCAGCTAGACATACATTCAAATACAGCCTGCTTTTCCCTTCGCGTAGTTCTCTTAACTGAGCTCAACTACTACCTCTCTTCAGACACCCAGCTATCGCAATGGCAACCGAAGTCTACCGCGACCTCCGCTCCGCATCCCGCACCAAACAACGCGAGCGCGCCCGTAAAGTCAAATACGATTATTTCCGCACCATTCAGGCCTCAGACCTACCCTCCAAACCAAAATCCACATCTCAACCACCACATAAACAGCAGGAACACTACCTCCCCGTATGCGGCTGCAAGGAATGTCCCTGGGAAGGTATTGGAAAACCGCTTATGTGCGCCACATTTCCCGCGGACTTATCCACCGCGCCCGTCGCAAAGTTCACACCACGGGAAGCGTATGAGGAAGTTTGCTACTCCCCTTATCGCCAACGAAGACACTATGCGGACAAACACAAAGATTTTCCAAAGCAGGCGCGGCAACGGCACTTCAAGAACCTTGCCAAGCGTGAAATCAGGGAAGATCCCCAATGGGAAGGCGACCGCTTCCATAAAAGGATGGTAGATGATGATATCCAGTACATGGATGAATCAGAACAATATTTCAATTTTGGAAAGAGGCTCGAGATCTTCGAGGTATGGGCCCCTTTCACAGAACACGGCGAAACCTTCCGCCGGTGGTGCGAAGACCGTGGTATAACGCTAGACGAGCACTGGAAGCAGAACCTTACAATCTGGCCGAGAGAGGCGTACTGGGACGGCAGCGAGTTTTGCTGGAGTTGGCATCGCAACATCACCGGGAGCTGGGAATTCTGTCCGTGGGGTGGCTCTTGCTGGAATTGCGAGTGTAGAGAAGATAAGTGGGGTGATTGGACGCCCGAAGGGCCGCAGATTTATTCGTTGGCAAGATGGTGCGAGGGAATGCTTAAGAATGGTGTGTTGTGGGAGGAGGAAGACGAGGAGGAAGAAGAGAGTGATTGGAACTTGGGCTGGGATGAGTTCCTGGAAGGGGCTTGGGAGGATTATTGTCAGGGCGGGATGGAAGACTGGGATGTAGTTTCTGTTGCTTCGTCAGCGTGGACGGAGATTGAAGAGCTAGAAGATGTAGAGCCAGAGTTCGTCAAATAGGAGCCATACAATCCTATGCATTCCCATCCCAGAAGTTTCCCTGCCTTCATGCTGAGAGACACTTACAGAACTCCAGCAACAGGCCAGAGCTAATTCTACATCCGCGTTGTACTACCGTCATTCTCTCAATATATCGAATAACAATGGGGTGTTTCCCCTGCAAAGGCTTACTTGTAGCCCTAGCATACTGCAGAACAAAAGCTCCAGCTGGTATGGACAGCTCGCTGCTTATGAGGATCGAACCTATACTTCCTGCCATATCTCTTCTCTTCCTCTCCATCCTTGCCTGCAGGCCCAGGGATCAACGCGATGTCAACCGAACAGCAAGACCGCCTACCATCACAAGAACGGAGGGAAGTAGCTATTCTTGGCAAACCACAGTAGTCAAAGACCAGTGCGACCTGAAGCGCTGCGTCTGAACTCAACTCCTCATATAAAGACGCATAAGTCAATAGGCACAGCAATAAGTCCAACATACGGTATTCTATGATGTCTATAAAAGGGTTACAATTTTTTTAAACCACATTACGACCAGCTCGCAGTCGGATCCGAGAATTACAAAGTGCCACCCACCAGCCATCTAGGACCCGCACTCCTCTGTTTTGCCAGAGAGCGGAACCTGGAAAGCAAGTGAGCTATTATATTACTATTTCCCTCCCATCTACCATTACCAAAATCACAGTCCCCGCTCCAGTTATCCAATTTATGTGCTAGAACGAGTGTTAACGAATACAAAAGCCTTAAGAAAATAGAGTAAGATGTCCTCGTGACGAGACGTCGTGTTCTGAACATGAGTGACGAACGAGAATTCCCACTCCCTGGAATATGCGTCCAAACCGTACACCATAGTGCAAATTGTGCCCTTGTTCATATCCAACCCCGAGTCCGCTTACCAAGTGAACAACATCAAGTTCGGGTTCAACACAATCGGCAACAAGAAATGGCTAGCAACCACCGTAGCCATCGGCCAGATAGGCGTAAAGAACGTGATCCTCCACTCCCAGGGCACCACCGTCGCCAGGAGCGCCATGGCCACCGCCATAGCAATGCAGAAGATGAACGTGAACTTGAAGCTCTTGATAACCCTGGGGATTTCCTCGAAGAAAGTGCGATTGTCGACTTCTTTCGCCGTCGCGCCCCACGACATGTTGAAGCCGAACATATGAGAGAGCAGGGCCTGAGACACATGCAGGGAGATGCCGCCAAGGAAGACGACCAAGAGCGGGACCCACTTGAAATTAGTGATGAGGTTCCTCAGGAGGCCGCCCTCAGCGAGGCGGTAGCGGAGCACAGCGAGGGCGACGTTGCCGAGCGCGGTGAAGACGACGACGATGGAGAAGTAGATCTTGAACGAGTCGATGTAGTAGTGGTCGAGCCACCCGTTGAACCACCCGATCAGGAAGTAGTTAGCCAGCGTGAGGACCCACGCCGAGCCCAGCGCGTAGTACGTTCCGATGTATGCCATGATGGTGAACTTGGAGGGCAGCGGCATGTTAGAGAAGATGAAGTTCTTGAACAGGCGCGTGAAGATGCCCTTGGTGGGCCAGTAGCGGATCGGGTGGAAGATGAGCTCGTTGCAGCCGTAAGCGTATTTTTCCCAGCGGGCCAGCTCGTCGTACACGGTGAGGGAGACGCCCTCCTTGAAGCCGTCGTCCTTGTAGCCCGCGAGCCGCACGAGGTAGCCCTCGGTCTGGAGGCGCAGCGCCATGTCGAAGTCCTCGGACACGGTTTTCTCAGACCAGAACTTCTCGTAGCCGTCGTGCTTGCACGTGTAGCTGATTTCTTGCATGGCGGACCATCGGAGGATGGCGTTGTGGCCGACGAATGGCGCGACGTCGCCGTTGGAGACGGAAAACTTGATCTGCGTGTAAATGAGGTTGGTGAAAAAGGTGATGCCTCGTTCGAAGAAACTGTCCGTGACGTTCATGACGCCAGATGCGTACTGCAGGATTGCTACTTGGGGAGACTGCTCCATTTCACTGACTGCTTCGAGAAGACAGTCGGAGGGAACACGCGTATCAGAATCTGTGGTTATTAGCTGTGTGCATACTGTAAAATCCAATATGCGTACCGATTAGAAGAATGTAGTCGCCCATGCGGATGTTACCATCAGCCCAGGTCTTGCCCTGAGACTGATCAATAACTTGCCGTAGGTGCTTTCCGTACTCCTTGTTCTCGTGTTTCTGTTGCCAGTTCTCGTCGCGTGGAAGTTCATTCATAGCTTCCTCAATCTGAACGCTTGTGTTCAGGGCGTAGTTCATATTAGAAGCCTTCTTAAACTTGCCGCGTCGGTTAAACGCCGTTTCGCCTTCATTTTTGGGGTTGGGGTTGTGCTTTGGCCGTGCTACCCATCCGATGTTGTGTTCGTCGTAGAAGTCTTGCCTTTCTGTGGCTTCTTGCTCCGAGAGAAGTTGCATACCATCGTCATTGACAAATATATTCGCTGTGCCTCCTTGCAATTCATATGTTGACATGGCAGCCTTGATCGATCGGATTGTAGGCTCTATGACGGCATGCAAACCCTCCTTATAGACAGGCATTTGAATCGTGACATGCGGGAGGCCCCCAGGATGATCGCGGGGGAGGCGGCGGGGTGCCTTGCCTGAGTAGTACTTTGTGTTCTGACCCATTTGCCCGATGGGACCAAAGAGTTGAGCGAGGTTTCCGACAAGGGCTTGGAAGAAGAACTGTATTTGTCAGTGGACATCTGAAGCCGAAGCATGGGGCTATGTCTTACCAATGATAACCAGATCTGAGGCAACATGCAGGATATGAAGACGATTCGAACCCAATTCCTGTCCACGACCAACTCAATTGCAATATGCCTCCAGCCTGAACCCAAGGCAAACATCACCAAAGCTATAGTACAAGCCGTCAGTGTAGCTTGTATGAGAACTGGGCGGCGTGGTTTCTCCTCAAGTTCCTCCTCGATCTCTATTTCTTCCCCCACAGCCGGAGCGACGCTGATTTGAGGTTCCTTCTTCTCGTCTAGACCCATAGCACTACCATTTTCCCAGATCATTTTCATAAGAGTATCTTGTATGTAATTTACGCGGTCTAGAAGCTTCTTGGGGTCGTCTTCCCACACGATGAGAATCTGTTGTGAGGCTACGAAGGCTGCAGACTGGTGTTTTGCACAGTAAGGCAGGGCCTCGAGGTTGGGAATGACCTGTAGACGCAGACCGGAGTCTAGTTGAATGTATGTTCTATCGCACTTTGCAAGTAGTAGCTTGATCACTCTGGTATTGACAGTCATAGCAACCTAGCGACTGTCAGTGAGAAAAGACTTGGGAGAGGGGCAGTAGCAGACGTACTCGAACGTTTAAGGCCGCCACCATTTCGTAGAATCGGTTACCCTCGTTTCGCAAATCAAGAGGGCAGCATACATATGTGCCCTTGGACTTTTTTAGAACCACGCCCTCTCCAGGTTCACCAACTGTCCACAGCTTCTCCTCCTGCTTTGAGTGGAGCCAGTTGACCATGACCTCGCATTTGATGTCTTTGACCGTGCTCGCAGATTCATTTCGGAAGTCGCCCTGGGGAAAGTTAAGAGAACTTTGGTAGGAGTTGTCATTGGCGGAAGAGGAAGAGTTATCGTGGTGTGGAGGCCAGTGAGTTAGGTGGCTCCCCTCCACTTGTGGCGGAGAAATTGAGGCAATGGGATTGAGGGGATGCATGCCTTGCTGTGCAGGCGCTTGCGTCGAATTTTGCTGACCATCTTCACCCTGATCTGATTCTTTCTTGAGGCGGTAGTTGAAGAACTTCATATCCCTGACAAGCCAGAATGTATCCTACCTGGCGTAGAGCAAGGTCAACTTACTGGCTCGTGTTCGGAGATTGGCGTATGATGACTGGAGGCAGAAGAGAGGATAGAAAGGGTGGGAGGCACGGGATGGGCAATGTGCGTTGAGAAAGGTGCGAAAAATGGGCAAAGAAACGACAGCTGGTAGCGAAGGCGCCAACAAGCAACAGGCGCCTCAGTATGGCAAGATGTCGCGACTGACAAGCGAGCGACGAAAAAAAGAATGAAGGTTGCGGAATTGTACGACAGCGAAGATGCAGATTGAAGTGACGGCACAAGATTATACTTGCTGAACATTGGAACCCACGGCTCCCATGCGTTCATGCATCTAGCTGTTAGTTGGGCCGCCGTCTTACCTTGGTGAGAGTCCAGATAGCCAGTACGATGCACGACTAGAGTGTATGGTTCAGCGGTGGTCCCAGACGGAACACAGTGGCGCCGGATCCTGGTTGAGTGTCGATGAAAGGGTCGCGCCAGCCAAACTCCCAATTCAACAGCGGCGACGATTCTGTGTTGCCCTTAGTTTCCTCATGTCAAGTACGACTGAGCCGGGGGTCATGGTGAAGATTTGCAAGATGAACTGCTGCTACGAGTGAGGTTCTGCTGTTCAAACTCTTCATCCGTGGTCGAAGTCGTGGAAAACTGTGAAGAGATGATGCTGGAGAGGCGGAACATAGTAATGGCCACAATGTGCTAGACTGAAGATAGAGGCGTGATAGTTCATCTGGCAAACACTGTGTCCGGAGTAATCTGTGGTAGTGAGATGGAACGCGCCGTCCACCCACCATGGTTCGGCGGATCTCCCGCCATCTGGTTGGCTGCCCCTTGAGTGGCGCGTTGCTCTCCCGCCCAAATCAGCAACTAGTACCTAGACCATGTAATAATAGCAGCGCCTGCGACCACCACCTTCACTCTCAATTTCAATAGTCTTATCAACAAAATGTTTCCGATTTCTTCGTGAGGCTTGATGGTTGTGGCGGACACCATTCCGACACCGTTACTGAGCGAGTGTTTGATGCGAAGTCTAAGGCTGTGAGAACTCTCTCTTCGAGTCAAGCTGGGATCGACTAGCTGTACAAAAGAGATTTACGTTGTGGGGGGGTACACTGTGCTTCTTGTGGAGTTTGTGCTAGATGCCATTGACTGGATCCGCGATTTTAGAAATCTTGTGTGTTGGGAGAACGCAGCCACAGCTGGAACAAGACAGGTCAATGAAATCGGTAGTACTGTGGCGTTAGTAGGTGAACGGTGCCATGCACGCTGGAAACCGGCTATCCGCTGCTGCAAAGCTCAATCGTGTCTGGACCTCATTTGGAGTGAATGATTATATTTAAGGTGTCAAAAAGCACGCTTCCGGATTATGGACGCGCCTTAAGACAACAAAAAGGGTAAATACTTATCATAAAAGTGTAGATCCCGCAGTCGAGAACGCCGGCCTCCATAACGGTGCTATCAATCAGCAAGCCTAGAGAAATTAGCTTTACAACACAGTTTGGAAAGGTATAATCTCGCCACGAACCTGTAGCTCACCAGCGTATCCACGCGGTGGTTGCTTGTGCTGAAACTCCTCAACTGCACCTTCTCCCCGTTCTGAATCTCTTTCGCATCGCTGTCGCCCCACTCGAGAGGCACCTCTGAGTCTGCGTCTGCATACACCAGCACGTTGAAGGTGCAGTTTCCGTCTAGCATCGGTAGGAATGTGACCGAGGCGGTGATTTGCCGGAAGACGGACTGGATCTCAGCCTGTATTTCAGTTTCTGTCTTTTCTTCTGGTGCTTCGCTCGCTCTGTTGCATGCATGTCAGCCACCGCGTCATCTCCTGTATTGTCAGGGTCATTTACGCTGGGATACCATTCTCCTTGTCGGTTGTCTTTTTCGACGACCTGCTCTTGGAGCCTTTTCCTGATATTTGGACCTGGGAATGTCAGTTATCGAGCAAGTGCAGATCTCTGAGTTGTCATACATCAAACTGCCACCGCTCCACGTGCTCTCCAGTCTCCTTGCTTGTGATGACGACCACGAGTTTCGAGATCTTGCCGCCATACATCCATTCTTTCAACTGCCCCATGATCTTCTTGATGTACGCCTTGACCTGGTCGTCGGCCGTGACCATCATTGTCAGACCATACTTCTTGACCGCAGTGAAGTCCTCTGCAGGATACACGCCCCGCTGAAACAATATTGTGTTGATGCAATACTCGAACTGTACACTGTTAGTTCCTATGTTGTGTTCAAAAGAACGAGACGAGTTGTACTCACGAATTCATTTACAACTTTGGAGGAACCTGTAATGCCCAGTCAGCCGCCTGCCAATACGCGGTAAGCCAGGTACCCACCTTTCAGGGCGAGCTTGTGGACCTTTGCAGAGTCCTTCTTTGACGATGATTTGGCCTTCGACTCTGATCTTGATTGTGACATGGTTGCAGACGTAATTCGAGGGTAGAAGCTTGTCGTCGCTGGTTCCTCGTACTCTGAATCCTATGTTTGTGTGATTGTTGGCGGGGCAACAACAAGTCTCAAGTTTATCAAGCTGAGCACGAGTGAAACAATGTAGCAGACAGCACAAGAGCAGAGAACTGAACTAATGAACTAAATCCTGAGATGGCAAACGAAAAGATCAACGAGGATGTTGTTGGCGAGTGGGGAGATGCTTGCTGGTGCTGGGACGACTTCGGCAGAGCATCACAAACGCTAGATTACTAAGACCCCTCGACGACGAACTTTTTTGCAACACCAAGAAATCACCCACATCCCTTCCCCGCCGCCGACTCCATGCGAACCCATGCGATCATGCGTCCGGACCGCGAGCAGCCTTCTGCAATGTTGGCGCGCGCAGGCTGGCCGTCGCCCTTCCTCTGTCCTTGAACGTCTCCGGCCCGCCTTCCCCAAACCTTTCCTCCGCCACGCCCACGTTTTTAGAGCGCAGACAGACCTCGAGAAACGCATCGCAGACATTCCAATTGAGCGCTACCGTAATTTCTGCATTGTGGCCCACGTCGACCATGGCAAATCGACGCTCTCGGACCGCCTGCTCGAGCTCACGGGCACCATCCAGCCCGGCGGCAACAAGCAGATTCTCGACAAGCTGGACGTGGAGCGGGAGCGGGGCATTACCGTGAAGGCGCAGACATGTACTATGATATACAACCACGAGGGGGATGACTACCTGCTACATCTTGTGGATACCCCGGGCCACGTCGACTTCCGTGCTGAAGTCTCACGTAGTTATGCGAGCTGCGGTGGTGCGCTGCTCCTTGTCGATGCCAGCCAGGGCGTGCAGGCCCAGACGGTCGCCAATTTCTACCTCGCCTTCGCCCAGGGCCTGACCCTCGTCCCCGTCATCAACAAGATTGACCTCCCTCACGCCGATACCCCGCGCGTGCTTGAGCAGCTGCGGGACACGTTCGAGCTAGACCCGGATACCGCCGTCCTCGTCTCGGCCAAGACAGGCGTCAATGTCGGTGCCCTGCTACCAACTGTCGTGGAGAAGATCCCTGCGCCCGTAGGCAATCTCTCGGGGCCCCTCCGCTTGCTCCTCGTCGACTCGTGGTACGACGTTTACAAGGGTGTCATCCTACTTGTCAGGATTTTCGATGGGCAAGTCAAGCCTGGCGACACTCTGAGGTCGTTTGCAACGGGGCTGAAATACATCGTGGGAGAAGTGGGCATCATGTATCCAGACCAGACACCGCAGACGGTCCTCAAAGCTGGACAGGTTGGCTACATCCACTTCAACCCTGGCATGAAGCGGTCACAGGAAGCAAAGGTGGGGGACACATACACCACAGTCGGATCAGAGAAGCTCGTAGAGCCATATCCAGGTTTCGAAGAACCCAAGAGCATGGTCTTCGTCGCAGCCTTCCCAACAGATCAGGACAACTACGAGCATCTTGAAGACAGCATCAACCACTACATCCTAAACGACCGCAGCGTGACCCTGCAAAAAGAGTCCTCAGATGCTCTGGGCGCTGGCTGGCGAATGGGCTTCCTAGGCACCCTCCACTGCTCCGTGTTCGAAGACCGCCTCCGCCAAGAGCACGGCGCGAACATTATCATCACGCCACCTTCAGTTCCATTCAAGGTCATCTGGCGCGACGGCACTGAGCAGATCATCTCGAATCCCAATGAATTTCCGGATCAGGACCAAGCATACGGCAAGGTCCTTGAGGTGCACGAACCCTACGTCTCCACTACGGTGACTCTACCAGCCGAATATCTAGGCGAGGTCATGAAACTGTGCGAGTCAAATCGTGGCGAGCAGAAGGAACTTACTTTTTTCACTGCTACGCAGGTCATTCTCAAATACGATCTGCCACTGTCTCATCTTGTGGACGACTTCTTTGGCAAGCTCAAGGGCACGACGAAGGGATACGCCTCGCTCGACTACGAAGACGCAGGGTTCCGCAGATCCAACATCGTCAAACTCAACCTCATGGTCAACAGCATCCCCGTCGACGCCGTATCCCGTGTCATGCACTCCTCGCAAGTGGAACGCGTAGGTCGGGGCTGGGTCGAGAAGTTCAAGGAGCATGTGGACCGCCAGATGTTCGAGGTTGTCATCCAGGCAGCGGTCGGTCGACGCATTATTGCGCGTACGAGCATCAAGCCGTTCAGAAAAGATGTGTTAGCCAAATTGCACGCGTCTGATTTGAGTAGAAGACGGAAGTTGCTGGAACGGCAGAAGGAGGGACGGAAGAAGTTGAGGAGTGTGGGTAGTGTGCAGATTGAGCACGAGGCGTTCCAGAAGTTCCTTAGTAAATAAGGGTGACGAGATGGAGTCTGAATATATACTGTACAATATATATACGATATTATGAGTTCATGTCATTGAAATGTCTTTATGTGTTGTTTGTTAGGTATACACGAATCACATTGATGTAGAAATACTCTCCATGATAGCTCCGTCACGTCTGAACCGAAGGGGTCTTGTAAGGCTGAAAGTCGGCTTACCTCGCGGGCGTATGTTTGGGCCGGGTTGCAGTAAAAAAATGTTCCTTGCATATTGCTACATGCATGTCATCCTTTTATATTGACTACAATATAGCATATATATCAAATAAGCACGGATCTTGTGATGAGATAGATGAGAGCATCCAGAACAGGTATTACTTTCAAGGTGTGCTTTCTGCAAGTATACTCAACATCGTCAGGTCCAAGGGAACATTCTAGTATTTGGGATACAGGTCCTTCTGCCCGATACAGTAGGGATCAGCTGAGCTCAAACAATCTCCTTGTCCTTTGGCCCAAATAATACTGTTTAGCTATTATTCAATTATCAAGACCAACTGCCTTCTCGAGATGAGTATGTACTGCTCATGATATGAAGGTAGCACTAAACAAAAGGAAACCATAACAAGTAATTGCCGTAATTGACAAGGGTTAAGCTTTGTGTTTAAGCAGTGATAGCTATGGAAACCTGCGATCATGCGACTTCACCCACGTTCTTGATTGTGTTCTTGTGTAGCCTTGCTAGCCAGGTCTTCGACATAAAGATCCTGATCTGCTTTCCCTTCCACATAAACACTAGGAGCATGAGATTGTTGGCCACCAACACACTCGCAAAGATGCCGCTTATCGTCACCGCGAAGCCCCTCTCCAAAATCCAGTCGAGCAGGTAAATGCCCATCCCGAAGCTGATCGCCTGCTTGCCCAAGTTCATAGCAATGAGCATCTCGGAAGTATTGGACTGGTAGCTGTCGACCGCATAGGCGAGTGTGAAAGAGAAGTAGAACAGCGCACCGAACTGGTCCATAGCAACGCCAAAGAAGTACGCGATCCAGTGCAGATCGTGTTCTGCCGCCATACCATAAAGTATAATCCCCGCAGGCGCAATGACCATAGCAGGCAAGATAACGCCAAGCCGCATCTCCGCCTCCCGAATTCCACCATTCTTTTTCGTCAACTTCGCCGCCAGCCGATCACTCGATGGCAAGAACGGAATCGCAAGCAAAAACCCTATCAGACTCGCAATAGTGATAAGCCCTGAGTTCGTCTGGGACCACGAGTACGGCGGAGCAGTGATCTTGAGCGGGAACGTATAGTTGAATGCCAGCGCACCGAGACCGATGTAGATTCCGAAACTGGTTACGACCCAGAGGACTTGCGGGACGAGGAAGTAGGTGAAGGAGCGCGGGATCATGATCCAGAACTCTTGGTCATGGTCGATGCCGTGGAAGACTTTGAGGGTCTGGGCGAAGGTCTTGCGAGTAGGAACTGGGGCTCCTACTTCCTCGTGAAACGCATCTGGGTTCTTTTCGTGGTCTACTGATGTCGCGGGCTGGGAACTAGGGGTCACTACGGATTTGCTGCGCTTGTATGCTGTTTCTTCGACGACGAAGAAGGCGAAGATGAGCAGGGCCATAGCAAATGCGAACACGACGTAAAAGAATAGCTGCCAGGAGTAACCACCCGCGAGCATGTAGCCTGCGAAGAGAGGCCCGAGGGAGCCCAGGCAAAGGCACACGGTGTAGTAGCCGATGCGCTCGCCGCGTTCGTGGATAAAGAAGATGTCGTTTACAAGTTGGACGGGGAGAGCTTCGCAGACGCCAGAGCCGAAGCCGTGGATTACGCGGGCGGCCATGAGACCGTTGAAGGTGGTGGCTTGGGATGCGCCAATTAGGCCTGCTGCAAACTGCATTTTTGGTTAGTGCTCTGTCAACTGTAGAAGTGAAGATGTGAATGTACACACCAGAACCATAGATCCTAGCATAACAGGTCGCCGTCCGATCTTGAGGTATAGTGGAACCAATATCAAAGAACCAAATCCAAACGCGAGATTCGGGTATGAAACCAGATCGGACGCTTTGGTAGGGGTGATTCCAAACAGTTCAGAGTACAGTCCGATGTACACTGAAGGCCCAAGAAGGGCGCAATTCCCGAGGAAAGAATACATTGATACACATAGCAATATCATGGACTTCTTCGTGTTCGACCATTGGAGTGGGTCGTTGGGGTTCTCATCTGGCACTGGGTACAATGCCTGACCGTAGGCAGTATCATCACCCTCTACTCAGTGTTAACCTCACGCGTTGAGTAATCAGAGAATAACAGAACTGACGTACCAACAGCTTGCAGATTGACCGTTCCTGGTAGAGCTTCCTCGTGCGCGTGGCTGTTCAAGTTAGAGATTACACTTCAATAGGGCTCTCCGACCCTAATAGAGCACTCACCTGTGTACTAAATGTCCGGGAGCCATGATGATAGAAGTTCAAAGTCCACAATTGAAAAAAGAGGGAAAGCTCGAGGTCACAATCCCACAAAACGTGTGGGGCCAAGCCCGCATTTCAAGCTCGAATCCCTTCCACGATTCTCCCGCAACGTGGGGCGAGATTCATATTATCCGTGCAGTCCATACAACAGCTTGCGTTCAGCCTTCGCCTATTCCATCCAGTCACACATCAAAATACTGACAAGGGTATCACTCGGCAAAAGTACGAAACCACAGAATCGGGCCGGGACTTATTAACCGGGCCTAACACAGGCAGAAGTGATGTCGATAGGGAGGAGCGGATGCAGGTGTTGCAAGGTTGGTGTCAATTTGGAATACGGATGTCTCGAAGCGTAAGGTGGTAAGCCACGTGGATGAAAACGAGGTTGCTATGTAGCACAGATGTGATGATGTTGATATTAACGTTAGAGCCGAAAGATAGTGAAAGCTTCGCTAGAAGATGTGCTTGGAATAACCCTGAAGCCGTTAGTTGAAAGACGGAAGCAGGCGGGAAGAAGTGAGGGGAAAACCTTCTGGGCTCCGTGAACGGTGAGCGGATGCCCATACATCGACACCCCGCAAGCCTGAGTCAGTGACATGCAGTTTCGCCCGCAATAGCGTTCCCATTCCTTTGGGAAACGAAGGCCAGGTGCTTAATCTGAAGATTTGTCAATTAGGCAAAGGAAGAGTTGGATCTTTAGGCCGAGAGAGACTCGATTAAAATATCGATTAACCTGGTCTCGAGCTAGTTATCGCATTTGAGAGCAATAAGTCTTGGCAACCTGAGGTGGTATAACATTGTAGAAACCGTGCTATACGTGGAAACAAATCCTCTCGGGGCATTGGGGGACTCCCGCTTATGGGTCGAAGCGGAATTACTGTCCATATGAATCATTGCGGTCGCCTTTCTAGATATATGAAGCTGGAGCAAGGCGAATGTGTCTAGAGGGAAAAATTGAGGGTAAGCCCTTCCCAACATGTGCTGCTGCCCTCTTTAGATTGCTCTTGGACGCATAGCTATCTGTATTTCCTCCTTACCATGCGATAAGCAGAAGATGGTTAGCGTCTGCAGATTCTTACCTGCATACAACATAGCTCTTCTTAGAGTGGCTTGGATCCAGATCGATTGTGGGAACCCCATTGTAATGCCTGATTGAAGGAGTGTAGTCGCAAGGAGAGAAAAAAAACTAGTAGAAGAACTAATAGGGAGACACCGCGTAGTACTCGCTCGACTTAACATAGAGACTACCGGTACAGCTCTAACTATATTGGCATTAAAAAATGTAAGAACTAGACGGCCCGAGAGGCCTCGGATCCTTGAGCCGATTTCAACTAGCGTTATGAACAAGGTTCTGAACATCACCCACCTGCAAGATGAGATACCGAAACTTTGTGAATCGCTCCCAAACGTAGCTTCGGAATGATGAACGTGTACCTCAATGCTTCAAGTCCTTCCAATCGTCGTCACATAGAGCCAGAACTTGGCAAGCTCGACTCCTCCGCTGCCAAGCTTATAGTTTGTATTAAGAAAGCATTGGATTACGGCTAGGTTGATGTTTAAGTATTGCGGAAAGATGGGTGCATTGCGCAAGTTCGTCTTCATTATGAAGCACAGGGTATTAGGTTTTGGTAACAGTTTTATAGTGACAAGTCTGGCCATTACACAGTCGACAACAAGAACAATTTAGATGGTACATGCAAGAGAGAGGGGTATTATAAACTTATGAATGTGTAGTTAAGAAGCATTATGGTAATTCTGAAACTAGGGATAGGCGTAGGAGGGGAGTAGCGGGAGAAGCTGTGCGCAAAAACATACATGTTGAACTACTTTACCCTTCAGTATTTCCGCTCTCCAATCCGCGCGAGCTTGAATCAATCTGAGGAATGAAATTCCGCTCAGCTCATGTTTTTCTATACCCATTCGTATGATCCATTATCAAAAACGCAAACTTGATTTGCCTACGTGCATATGCGTGGTTCTGCTTGTGGAAGGATGGGTGCAAAAGGTCATACAAAAGCCACCCACTACCGAGTGATCGACTAGAGCTTACGAGTAACAGGCTATGTATAGATACACGAGTTGTGGGAGTTGATGATGGATAGGACGGGTTACACGGCCTCAGGAGAGAATGAATCTAGCCGTAACGTTACTAGACTCGTCACTAGTCTTTATTAAGACAAGCCTAGTTTGTGCCATCCACGCTCCGCTCGCGCTTCCTCCTCCCTCTCCCCAACATCATCGTCTCTCGCTATGCCGTCATAGAATCTTCGACAATGCCTACGATCATAAATTACTACGAGCTACCGCAGTCCGGATTGGCACTCAACCTCACACCTGACTTCTCGAAGGCCAGGAGGCACATTTCGTCTCCAAGAGAAGCCATGTCCCACGCCCTGCCTGGCCTATGCTTATATAGGTAGCGAACTTTTTGAGTTGTATCCCACGACTCTTTCACACTGAAAGAGTATGTGAGCTTGAAGGTGGGCGACGCATTATTACTATTCGCGGATCATGAACTGGTGAGATCATCAGAATGCGCTTTTCCGATGAGCCAACGGTGGAGAACCATCGTGATACCGGATGCGCCCGGTATATCGGCAAGTTGATAAAGATGAAAAGTGAGATAGCTCCGACCGGTCTTGGGTGGTAAATTTTTTCTTGCACGCGATTATAACAACATAACACTGTGTAGGCCAGTTTCTCATCAACCCAAACACGTTCAACTCCTCGTGCAATGCGACACTAGGCAAAACCTCCGATATGAGAAAAATGACCTTGTATTTATCTTTTATGGGGCGTTGTTAGCCTTTCGAGAGGCGCACTGCTAGCTGATGTCTATCAGAACGTCTGATTTTTTTTCCATCACATTCGAAGAACACTGGGCGGTGCCGACGCTCGTGGACGACTTTCTCAACAGCCCTACGATATTTTCCATCAATGGCCAGACCTTAAGCCTAAACCTCACCGAAACTGAGCCACGACGACTTGCAGACGTAAATAAAAGTAATCTATATCTAGGTTATATCACCTGCGACGATAGTTGCAGAGGCAAATGATCTGGTTGCTCAAACTAAACTTGCGAACGACCAACTTGCAGCACGCATCAGTAAAACAACGGTTAAAGGCCAATTTTTATGATTCTACTAGTTACCTATAGCGTTTCCCGAGGAGAAGTGCACTTTTGTAGTGTAAAGTTGATTTTGAAATGCACATACTGACAATTGTGACCGAGCTTGCGTGAGTTGAGGCGATGCGTCATAGAACTGGGCTTCATTGGTGCTAGTATCGATTCGCACATTGTTATTGGCTCGGGCTTCAATGGCACAGGTAGGAACGGGCACAGAGTTTCCATGACAGCCCAACGCTCGACCTACTATGGCCCGTCGCCGTGGATTTGGGGGTCCCAATTTATCTGCAGCCCAGCCTTTTTTCCAATTGACGACATAACGTCTCAAGATTCGGGACATTACGCTGCTCCGATTTCATCAGGCTCTTTCAAAGTCGGATTTGCAGCGACATTGAGCAGTGTAGAATAGTGTTGGGATGCGAACACCGGTTTGTTACTTCTGAAGTTTTATGGTACAGGCATGTTCGAACGATTTCTAGAGCTGCAAGTTGCTCTGAGTCATATAAGCGAGAGATAACGCTTTGTTATGTCTGGGGAGTAGACTAGGTGCTCAGCTTGGGACGCACTCCTCCACTCCCCACGCTGCGTCAAGTTTGCTAGATCAACGTGCACGTCACTGCCGCCGATTTCGGCAGTCTGGAGGCCCTGCATACGCCATCCAACGTGACTAACACGAAGAGGGTTATGTACAGTGTAGACTATCTGTTTGCGAGTAATGAAGCGGGAAGACTTTTATGAAAACATTGAGAACAAGCGGCCTAGTATCCCGTGAGGAGTATAAACGCATTGCATATAGAATCGCGCAGATATTGTCAAAGCTTTAGTAATACCATCTCATTATGAGTTAGTCTTCGACTGCTCGAGAGAGCATTGTTCGATGAGTTCCATAGCACTTCGATTCTCAAAGAGTCTAGAAGGTCTTTCTAGTGTCGTTGATAAGGACTAGTTATACGAATGGCTTTACGCCATACCCCGCAACTTACAAAGATCAACAAGTTAATTGGCGTATCTTCTAACAATGTCCAGACTTGGCATAGTGTCTGCTTACTGCAACCCTGCTCGGCTGACTCCGCCCCAATCTCTGCATGCTGTCCCCCATATCAGCGTTTTTCATCGTGGTATCTACCCGAGCCGCCGATTTCAACAAGAACCATGAGGCGAATATAAGCCTTAACGCGAGCCACATTTCCAAGAAATCCGACCCTTCGCATACACCCAGAGCGGAACATGCTCCAAAGTCGTCCCAAAGATGTCCAGCTACATTTCATCACTTCTACGGCGTCAATCGACGAAAGAAAAATTGACGAAATTTCTCGACAGCTTATTCGAAGTATAGCAGGAAAGCATGGGAAGACCACTAAAGCCCTATCTGGACATGGCAAACAACGAAACACGACCGTACAAGAGTACCAGACCGTCAAAGGAACGTACACATCCAAGATCAAACTGAAGAGCTGGACACGGAAGTCGGGTAGGCAGAAGAAAAGTTTGGTAAGCAACAACAACAGTTTGGGAAACAAAGTCAACGATACGAGGATCGAAAACCAAATCTTCCTCTTACGAGAGCTCGAAGTAACCAACCCACTCCCAATATCCTTCTTTCCTGGTACGGCCGAACTTATGAGCTATTGGCACGGCGGTTTCATTACAAACGCCTTTGCCCTGAACCCAGAGGGTGATTGGTAAGGTAAATCACCTCGCTTTCCCAGGGCATGGCTCATCATATACTTGTCAGGTATGAATGTATCCGAGATGATGCTGCCGCACTCCACGCCATGATCTCTGTTGTGGGGCGCATACAAACCCTTTTGTTGGTAAGAAAGGAGGACGCGCTCGTTCTGAGGCACGAGGCAGAATCTGTGCGGTTGATCAACAATCGCTTGATAGGGGAACAGGGTTTATTGTCCAACGGGTTGATCGCCGCTGCAGCTGTGCTAGTCAACCAGGAGGTAAAAAATATTACCCAACACGTTTCACCAAATCTGACGAAGCGTTAAGGCTCTCGGAGATAGTTTCGACCGTGCTAAAGTCCATATGGAAGGTCTCGCGCGAATGATAGAAACACGAGGTGGATTAGAGAACATGGACTGTAGGATGACTCTGCAGCGAATTATTACCTAGTACGTCCCTCACATTTGTCTTGGAGTAATCGCAACTGACAAATCGGAACGCGCAGCGGGGATTTCTGTTTCTCATCAGCGTGGGGTCAGCCCCCTCGATTCCCACTGGTCCCATCACTACTCAATACCCGTGATCTGGAAGGGAGCAATCATTTCTTGGATCTAAGGCTCAAATCAGCGCAGACAAGAGGGCCACGTATCATTGACCCCCACGGCGATGTTTTCGATGCCCTGGAGCTGTTGCATGGCATCACACGGCATATTGTGAACCCAATGACGGAGAAACACCAACGAGTAGCGCTCGCTAATTCGATCTACCTTGCTGAACACATGTTATGCCGCATGAACTCAAGCCCAGTTTCAGATGTCGAGCCAAGATGCCTGGACATCTCAGCACCCTTGGCAGCAGCAGCACATCTATTTTTGCATCTTGGAGTTCGCAACATTCCTTCCAATGCTCGCAGGCACAGATATCTTTCCCAAAGGCTTCATATTGCCCTGCCAAACGATCTGGACTATGAAAGTCTGGTACATGCGCCGCAAGCTGGTGTGCGCTTGTTACTCTGGGTGTGCGCTATTGGAGCTGTGAGTGAGAACGACATAACGACACGCGACATGAGGCTTGTACAACTGAGGCAGCTGTGTGAGGTACTAGAAGTGAGGTCGTTTGAAGAATTTACGCATTGTTTGAACGACGTTCTATGGATCGATCCTTTCAGCAGCGAGCATATGTCTCGAATATGGCAGATGGTTCAAGCCAACTTCCTGCTACCTGGAATTCCCCAATGGGAGAACGAAATTCTGGATTGGGACTTGTTGAATATTGTTGACGATGTTGAATGAAGTCAATTCATAATCTTCATTATCAGCAAATCTTCCAGAGTAAAGTGAGTAAGTGTACAATTTCCACATATCATTAGTCTAATTTAAATTACAGGAACTAAGAATACCGTTGTATTTTCGAAATTACAAGAGTGACACGTAATGGCTCAATGCGCTCTCCACCTGCTCCTCAAATCCACGATACTTGATACCCAAAAGCTTCTCGCTCCTGCTCTCATCAATCTTCAATGGCACCGACACGATGTTTCCATTGTTGGGAAAGACCCCTTTTTCAATCTCATTTGGAAACTTGCTCTTCACGATGTCAAACACCTGCTCCCACTTAGTGCCCGCCAATCCACCCGCACTCAGAATGTAGCCCTGATCCCCAGGTACCTTCGAATCCA
The DNA here is from genome assembly GCA_014905255.1 of Herpotrichia juniperi. NCBI lineage: Eukaryota > Fungi > Ascomycota > Dothideomycetes > Pleosporales > Melanommataceae > Herpotrichia > Herpotrichia juniperi. The sequence continues at coordinate 156,380 of BLYF01000048.1, read as the reverse complement.
ACGCAAGAACATGCGCGAGCGACACATCCTTCACGTGGACCGATGCTCCTGGGATATAACTTGCGTCTTGGCCAATCGCGGGCTTCAGAACCGTGAAGTTGGTACCACTGAGGCCGTCAAGAGGTTTCTCGTTGAACTCGTCTGCTCCAAGAACGAAACCCGGGAAAATGTTAACCACATCGAACGAAGGTTTATTCTCCTTGATCCATTTCTCGCTCTCGTTGAGTGCGAGAACCTTGCTTGCGGCGTAGGCTTCGAATGTATCAGTATAAGGACCTGTAGGGGAGAGCGCGCGGCTGTTTTCGTCCCAGACGGTTTCGCTCTTTCCGCTAGTAAACTCGCTCCATGGAATGATTGCAATGACCGATGAGGTGATGACGACACGCTTCAAGCCAGCAACTTTTTGCGCCGCCTTGAGAATATTCAGCGTTCCCTTGATGGCTGGCTGGATGAGAACCTCATCGTAGTCATCTCCTTCCTTGACGGCGGTGGTGATTGGCGAAGCGACATGGATGGCGTATGTAGCACCTTTGATGGCTTCGTCGTAAGCGCCTTCAGCGAGCATGTCGGGAACGACGACGAATTCGAGTTTGTTTCCAGGATTGAGTTTCTTAATAGACGGCGCGGCTAGGATCTTGTCGCCCTTGGACTGGCTACGGACCGCGGCACGCACATGGTATCCGGCTTCGAGAGCATCGACAAGCACACGGAGCCCAATGTGCCCGGTCGCGCCTGTTAGAAGTACGAGTTCGCCTGCCATTTGGTTGGTGGAGAAGTGATGGAGAAATTGGTAGATTTAATAAATGTTTTGTTCGTAGATCGAAGTTGGAGATGTGAAGCTGATGAAGTGATGAGACCAAAATATCGCTGTTCGTCTTCTCTAAATACCCTCCATCGTTGCTCACTTCTTGGTATTCAAAATTCTGTTCGATTTACAAGCACCTTCGGCAGGCACCTCATCACCAAGGAATCGATTGTGTCTTCCAGCACAATTCCAACGCTCTCAATATCAGTAATACAGAATGAAAGAGCCAAAGTATGTGGCTGAAGCCAGCACATGATTGGCTCAAGGGGTCCGCATTTGAGACTTGATTAGTATACAATCGGCAAAGATGTGGTGCTTCCCTAATGTGGTAAGTCTCACGGTTTCAGATACAAGGGTCATTACTGCGTTAAAACCTGTGCATGGTGAGATTACAACAACATCTTATTCCCGGCTCGAGAGTTTAGAGGTGGTAGTCGATAATTCAAGCCACGATAGTTGATTTCTTTGATTACTAATATCTTGGCAGCTGCATGTGCAGTTGCTTACGCAGATTTTAAATCTCACTTATGGCTGACAGCTCAGACGTGCTTCCACAGCACGACATTTGTTCACTAATTCAAAATCTGCTGTCAATCAAACCGAAAGTAAAAAAAATAGAATTAGAGCGTTGCCTGATCGAACGTACCACAGGTCAATATTCGATGGCTAAGATCGAATACCAAAGGAAGCAGGGTGTGTAAGCCATGAGCTTGAGTACCGGCGAAGAAGCTAAACTATCAACATTAACACACAACCTATGAAAAGTGTGTTCATTGCTGAGAAGTCAGACCGCTTGTCTCTACAATTTGATGCATACAGCAAATACCCTGACTACAGAAACCGGTCCGTGAAATCATCTTCATGGCCCCTTCTATATTACTTTACCAACCAGGTATTTTCATTCTGAAGCCTCCCGCCCGATTCAGCGTCTCCGAAGACACCAACACTCTAAGAATGCATATCTGCTACCTATGAAATTTCCAAAAGGAGTTAAGTCGAGGTAATTAGATCTGTAAAGCACTGTTGTATCTGTTACAACGGGCGTCGGTATGAACGACCGTTCTCAGGTGAAACGTTGTCCTTGAACCTCAAAGGCCTCGATGAGCCACCCAAGCAACGATTTTCGCATAGTGACATCGTGATCCGCCGACTCATCAATCCACGTAAGCTCCGCAGTATCTCCAATCAACCAGCCCATTTTGTTGAATTCGAAGAGAACCAAATGATTCTAACTGAAAAGAGCGGCATAGCGACATCGTTCTCGTATTGAACAGGCTGAGATCTGCTTGGTGAAGACAAGGCCATTTTGCGCTAGTTCGGTCAATTCGGAAAGTTAATGCAGTCTCGCCGATCGAACCGCCTTGGATATTGTGGCTTGGGGTGTCTTGATAGGCAGGATAGAAGGCAAGAAATCCTTTCGGACAATCTGATTTTGTCTCCTGAACTCAAGAATGGCGATGGTATTTCCATCGGTACCATTCGGATTTTTGATCTTGAAGACCATATCGAGCCGTGCGATAGTGAGCATGGAGTAGCTCTATAATTGGGACTAGGTGATAGCTCGTGAAGGCATTAACGGCTTCGGTCTCGGTGTCCATTCCAAGTTCTGTAAAAGTTGTCACCACCGATTGATCTTCTAAATTCAAACGCTCGTAAATTCCAATTGCTCGCTCTGCTGACTTGTTCTAGATACTCTTGTTAGTTTCAAGTAGTATGCTTGGAGCCCACATCTTTAAAGTTGCCGTCCCGCTTGGCCTCGATTGTTTGTAGGGGTTGCCAGCGCCATTCAAGGATGGGAGTGGGTGATTAACGCAATTGGAGATGCTGACCCTGCGAATGTGTTAATTCTGCTACGAGAGTTATATAAAAAATTCTAGCTAGTATTCAGGCCGATTGGCCCAGCTCTAAAAGTGCACTTCAGTATGTCCAATAGCACTTTAAAGGGTCTGCTCGATCCTTTAGTTTTTGCGTGTAGTTGCCCCTGATTTATTCATCACTTGTAGCAAGCTCCTACGTGGCATGACGACTAATAAAGAATGTGTGGACATGTAACAAACTCACTGTGCCATGTGTGCAAGACCCTGTACTCTATGTCTCGGTGGTGGTGGTGGTGGTGGTTATGTAATGCAAGTAGTGGTTAGACAAGTTGATGCAATTTGGGAGCGTCAAGAGTGTCTATTTCCCTAGTGCAGTTTGGAGTGCATAGTGAATGGATGGCCAAGAGGATAGCCTTTGCGTGCAGGCACCGCCTGAAGCTTTTGAGAGTAGGCACCACTTGAAGCTCTGGATAGAATGCATCCTTTTTGAGATTGAAAACTCCCGCACATATTACCTAAATCTGCATTGTGACTTGCATTTAAACCTCAACCGACGTTGTTGAGTTTCTCGGTTTGTTTTCATTCGAGTGCCTTCAGGATGGTTGGTAGAGACGCAAAAAGTGAACTACAACTAAGTAGCATTTCTTGTGGCATTTTTTGCTTAGATCAAGAACGCAAAGGACTTTCATATAGGTATCTAGAAACAGAAGTATTGGGATTAAATAATTCTGAGACTGGATGTTCCGAGTCGAAGATGAATGCATCACGCGCAGATGCACGTACCACATCGTTTAACTAGTAAGGCAGGCGAGGTTATCTTCAGTAATATGCGGGGCCCTCTCATGAACGGACTGGATAGCGCGCCCCACTGGCAGGGCCAACTTCCCATACAAAAGACCTACAAACGATCAGTGCGGTGGCTTCACGCTACCGGTCCGTTCATGAGGGGGCCCTGTATAGATAGATATGGTAAAGTAGCGGTAGTTGAAGTACACTAATTTCATAATTAACCATAGAATAATAATAACAGATATTAGTCTACCAAAGAAAGAAACTGATAACATCACATGATTCCACAGGCCTTGGCATTTTTCTAGGGTTTGTGGTCTTGTCTCCTGGCCTTCTTCGGCGGAGATACCTTGTTCCGGCTGCACCGTTACATAGGGCACCTTTGAACAATTTCTGCCGCTTCAGGTCTTTCATCCCTGACAGGGAGCATCATCTGTTCGATGAGTGGGAGATAATCATGGATGCTTTGCAACCTCGAGTCGTTAAGCATCATGCCGAGCTTCCTTCCGATGCGCCCATTTGTAACCATATTACAGTATATATCAGGGTTTTCGCCAAACATGGTATCGCTTGCCCAGCGGCCCTCGCCAGTTATGGCTACACATCGCGCCGATACGATCTCCAAAAAGACGCAGCCAAGACAAAAGACGTCAGATTTCCTACTGCGAGGTTGGAGAGAAAATGTTTCGTGCGCAGCGTAGGCACTGGTGCAATGTTGTAATGGATTCGGGCCGTTGGTCTCATCAGTCGCATAACTGTTGAAGTCTAATGAGAGGCCAAAATCCGTATACATCACCTGGCCTTCGTGCACCAGAATATTTCCAGGTTTAACATCTTTGTGTCTTACATCGGCCGTGTGGATGACCTCAAGCCCCTTAGCCAGAACCCATAGTGTTGTCTGCAGGAAGTTGTGCGTAATTGGTTCTACGTTAGGAAATCTGAACTTTTGGCGCAAGTAGTTGAGTAGGCTTCCTTGCTTAGCCACAGGCGACATCACGAATACGTACTCTTGTGTCGTAGGGTTTACGTGATGGCGGACTAGTTTGACTACCTGTGGACAGCTATTGAGTCGCAACATGATGCCGACCTCTCGTTCAATATTGGCGGCACGGGCTTGAAATTGAGGTGCAGTGCTGCATACATAGGTCTTTAAGGCATAATGCTGGCCGTCTTGATCGCGAACTTCGAGAACAGGCTTGTCACGTGTCTGGCCGCCTCGTCCAAGTTCGCGAATGACTTCATATCGACCTTCGATCAGGTGCGCTTGGTTGGTAGAAGGTTGTGATGCTTGGCTGGTAGAAGGTTGTGATGCTTGGCTGGTAGAAGGTTGCGATGCTTGGCTGGTAGAAGGTTGTGATGCTTGGTTGGTAGAAGGTTGTGATGCTTGGGTGTTTGACGACACAGTTTGTATGTTGTTCGTCTGCGGTACGCTCCCAAAGCTTGCACACTTATTAGCCTGTTTCAATCTATTACATTAGAGGTTGTTGAACTACAAGATTCTTTCACCATCAGAGTACACATATTGCTGATTCGCATAGTCGATGTAGTAGTACTTTCCCCTTGCAGAATCCCAAGTCCAGGACGAGTCGGCCATTATATCGTAGCAGCGGTTATACAAAAATCGAAGGTTCGAAATTGTGTAGACAAGGCTGAGGAGAGTCTAGGGACGGAAAAAAATATCCCAGTACGTCCCATATATGTATTAGGCTGACACAGGAGGCTGGGACACGAGGCTGGGGACGGAGGATTCATGTTCACCGGAATACAACGCCTCCGTATAACTGCCGTACTGTGTAGTATTGCTGATGTTAAGTTTGCAGCTAAGATTGAACGAAGGAGGGCCGAAGAAAGATATTATTGGCTGAGCAAAGCGCCCCTATGGCCTGCTAACGTGTTGCGGTTTAATTGGTTGCGCAGAGCCACCTTCCGAGAACCGACGCTGAAAACGAAAGGGGAAAGAAGAAAATTTAGCCTCGAAATAAGTCAGGTTTAGACGGAACAAAATAAGGTAAGCGGTGATCCCTTTCTGTCGCTGTTGTTCAGCGTGCTTGAGGATATCTCTGCTGCTCAAAACGCCCATCGAGTTATTGTCTTAACAATTAGAGATCTCATCTCAGCTAGGAGCGTTACTGCCGCGGTTGGTGTGACACAGTGGTTAGGGTAGATGTCTGATACTTCTCTGCAACCACTGTCTAGTAGTTGAGGTATTAACCTCTCTAGTCTTTGACGTAGGAAAGGGTCCTAGTACGAACGCTAGGGCTAGGCAATATTAATATTCAAAGATTAGGACAGGACTAATCACTTGCTATAAGTTGTTGCTTAAAGTTTAAATGTAGTTAGAGGGGGACATTTAGCCTAATGTAGGTGACAAGCGAGCTGCGAACCCCAAAACACACCAAAAAATGGATAGTTTATGTCTCATTGTCTTAACAACTATGCTATAATAAATTGTAAAAATTTGAAATAAGACTCGTGTATATACTCTACAGCATCTTTAGACATTTTGTATTAATTAATCATGTAAAAGTTAAGATAGTGACATTTGAGTGCAAATATAATGCTATTTAAGGTTCTTCTGTAACGTCTTAACAATAGCTAGAGTAAATGCTACGCAACTTTAGACAAGGCTATGAGATATATATACTAGTCTCTAATTTAGTTTTTATAATTTACTATTGCGTGGTTGTTGAAATAATGAGACGTGAAATATCCAAAAAAAATTGGTGTGTTTTAGAGTTCACAGCTTGCTTGTCACCCACGTTAATTATAGCTCCCGCTCCCGCATGAGTTCCCTCTCGACGCACCTCAATTTCTGGAACAACACAACTTTGGGCAGACCAAACAAAACATTTTCACTTTCCACATACCAACCTCTAACGCATCACTTCAACTACCACTATCACCGAACATTTTAATCGGACAGCACCCACCACGCCACCCCGTCCGTACCTTACCACAACATGATTGAATTTATAGCGGAAGGCTGGGTTTCAAACAAAGACGGAGAAGCAGAGAAATGGTTATGGAAACATTTCCACAGGAACAAGAGGTACATCCCTTTGGAGCGGGATAACAATGATCCTGACAGGTGTCCACGGGAAGTTGGCTGGGATGAAGTATTCATGGCCGAAGACGGTCCAATAAGGGGGGGAAGAAGGTGTTGACGATGTCACTGTCGCAGAGGAGCCGTCTATGGAGTCCTAAGTAATGGTGACCTCGGTGTAAATAACTTTAATCAGGGAGAGAAATAGACATGGAAGGAAAGCATTTACGGCGGGGTCAGGTAACTAAAAAGATGAGCTGCTTGTTTTAAGTCCTTCTGTGAGGCTATAGAACTCATTTTTCAGCAAGCGAGGAGTTTCAAGGCGTACGCTATTGAAGTGTATCCATATTCTACATCGAGACCGGCGTCTGTACAAAAAATATTCCATCAGCCTTCAGTTTCCAAATCTACGCATAGTGTCTACCTGACTATTATTGGTGAAGGCCAGTTTCTCCAGACTCCTCCTGATATTGTGTATGAAAGGAATCAAAGTCGCATTCTCATACTGCGTTGCTTATTATAACTCTTTCAATTGCGAAGTTGTGCTCTCACCTAACTTGGCGAGTGGTAGATGTGTGATAGCTTATTTCACGTGAATACGACACGAATCAGCCACCGCGACAAATTGGATAGTCATAAATAGGGAAAAACTTCGTGTGATCATCTTCGCTAAAAAGTTGAAGAACAGAACCTGCCAAGCGCACTGTATGCAAGCTGCTGGAATACGTCATCGAAAACTGGCCGAGATCGCGAGAACAACAACCTCATCTCTACATCAACCCGTACAGTACTAATTTCCATGATTTTGGTAATATCGAAGGCACTATTCCTCTCGGCGAACACATCCAAGCGTAGATTTCCAGGAACCGAGCAATGTTAGGGTTCAATGTCTGCTTGGCATTTGTCAAGCCCTCCACTCTGGGATCAAATGTAAAGAAGACGGATGCAAGTTACCGTTAATACCAGACAGTAGCGACGGGTACCTTTTAATATAAGTAGGCGGTACACTCTAAACGCGTAGTCAAAACCCCTTGAATAAGTACAGCAATTCTTCATCCCAATCTCAAAGTCTCCCACCACAAAAATGCATCTCTCCACCTCCCTCCTAGCCCTAGCCACCACAACCACAGCCCTCTCAACCCGCCGTCAAGAACCCACAAACACCACCACCATAACAGTCGCCCCTGCACTCTACGATGGGTCCGTCTTCCATCCCAACCCTCCCAACCCTTCTAACCTCAACTAACCACTCCCCCACAGCCAATGCTACTACCCAACCCCCGACCCCTGCTTCCAACTCTCCTCATACCTAGGCCAATGGCACCAAGTAGCCGGGACGCCGTTTGGCGAAACCGCCGGCGCGAAATGCGTCGCTGCCAACTACGCTCTAAACGCAAGTCTCCCCACCCCCTCCCCCCTCTTTGCTGACAGGGCGAACGCAGGATAACGGCACAGTGCGCGTGCTCAACACTGCGAAGTTCGGCAGCCAGTCCATCAGCATCGTCGGCACGGCGGCGCCGGCAGATGCGCATTATGGCGCTGATGGCGTGTTCAGGGTTGGCTTTCCTGGGTCGCCGGGGCCGGAGTGTCCGGGGCCGAATTACGTTGTGCAAGGTTTGTTGATGAGTTTGGGACGGAGAGGATGCTGGCTGATGCGTTGTAGAGTATAGGAAGGAGTATGCGATTGTGCAGACGCAGAACTGGAATACGCTGTATATTCTGAGTCGCAAGAGGAATCCGGGGCAGGGGAAGATCGATGTGAGTTTTCTGTGTGTTCTGTGTTGATGTAGTGTGGAAACTGACTTTTGGGCAGGACTGGATTGAGCGCGCTGTGTGTCTGGGATCGAATGCGACGGCTATTAGCTATTTCGACCAGACGGACTGCTAGGGTACTAATCTGTTTCGCCGATTCACGGAATCGAATGCGTGCAGTTGTCTTAGTGCTGGATATGATAGTATCCGAATAAACTAGATTTTCAATCTCTAATTTCAAATCTGCGAACGAACATTTAAATTTGCGTTGAAGCTTTTTCTTTCACCGTGACAAACGTGCCACTTCGCAAACCATGTGCGCCCTTTCCAGTCTGTTCATTCCGCACATTACCTCCCCATCCCCAATATAAACAACCCATAGCGTCTCACTACACGACTCACCACGCCCTGCAGCCCTAACATAGACCCCGGCCCTCTGTATCACTCCTAGACTTCAACCTCTTTACTAGACCAGCTCAACCCTCACACCCGCGAGCCGGGCTAGCTATAACCTGTTTCCAGTATCAGTTATCAGGCTGTAGAGCACAAGCCACGAGTTCTGCGACCACAGGTAAGAACGCCAGAACGAAGAGCCGAACATACAGTTGTAGAGGATCTGGGCGATAGTGGTGGAGGTATGTGGATGTTACGAAGAAAAGCAATTCCTACCGTCCTTTTGGTTGGCTGAAGGCGATGTATCAGGGAGAGTGGTAGCGAAGAGAAGCAGGAGGAGGGAGACGAAGGGAAGAGTGCATAACCAAGAAAATTGAGAAAGCGTGTAAGTAAGGTCCAGTAAACTCCTTGGCTACCTGTTGACTTCTAGCATATGTATTTGCAGCCAAGCCGCTCGTTTAAGCATTATGAGATACACTTTCTTATACATTACAAGCGTGTGTGCAAGACGACATAGCAGTATATAGTTCTATTTCCCAGTCAACGCGTAACCTTCGTTCATATTTCATTATTGCTCGTACCGTCTATATGATCCACGGCATCCGCCCGAACACCACCGCGATGCAAGTATTGACAACCAGCCCAAATCCATCCACTCCAATGATACGACGCTTTTCCCAATATCCTTCTCTTGATTATCTTTCATTCATTTTCCGCTTGCAGCGCCTGTAATTTTGCAACCTGCCGTCTCAGCATCACCACAGCGCCCAAGCTGATCCTCCTCAGCCCGTCGCGCTCAGCCCCATCCTCCGCCATCTCGCTGCGCTCCAGTACAGCTATGGACCCCGCGATGGCCAAATCTAGTAGCCGCGGCGCGCCATCGCTCTTGCTCAGATACAGGTATTTGATTTCCTCTGCAAACGGATCGACGTCTGCAGTGAGTGCACGGACGATGAAAGCCCTAGCGCGAAAGTACGCTCGTTCCGTATACAGCGCGCTGCTGAGTTTTGTTTCCGGAGCCTGTCGGTGGACATCGTAGCCAGCTTCGTTGTAATATGGTTCTTTCACAAGCACGAGACCCATGATGGACACCAATACCTGGAGTAGCGTGCTTTTCGCAGGACTCCATCCCTCATTCCGCTCGTCGGCATGCCATGTTCCCAACAAACTCAAACAGATCTTCCCGTCTTCGTATAGATTGGGGTTCACGGGTCCATCGCCGTTAGTCCATGAATGGAAGAACGCTTCAGGCGGAACTTGCGGGTACGAGGAGTCGAGGTGGAAGTCAATCATGAAGGGCGCGTATTCGTAAGGTGTGTCCGAGGGCCCAATCATGAGGACGCGGATAAGATCGAGTCGTGATTCCCAGGTCCGGACGAAGATGCCGGGTGGGAGGGAGTTACGGAGGATTTTGTGTTCTTTGGCGATACGGCGGGTGAAGGTAGATGATGAGGCGGTGGGGGTGTCGAGGTAGTGGTGATTTGAAGGGGGTGGGGTGTCGAGGATGAGGAAGGATGAGAGGGATTCGTTAGCGGTTAGAGTAGGTTCATTGGATTTTGAAATCGAGATTGGCGGGTCGTCGATGTCCATTGGACCCGAGCTCTCATCTATTGGTTCTTCGGTGCGTGAAATTCCCCCTTCGGGCACCTTGTGTTCATTGTCCGAATGAAGTTCCGGGGTTGTGTTTGAGGTTTCAACACCATCTGGTGTTTCGAGGTCTGGCATAGAGTCGTTGTCGTCATCCTCCTCGTCTTCTGTAGACCAATCTTCCTCGTTACTGGTGCCCATTGGCTCTCCATCCATGCCCTCGTACTCTATCCACATCTCATTGAAAGACGCAGAATCGAAGTCGGAACCATCCTCGTCAGAATTTTCCTCAGACTCACCTTCCAATGTGGGCATGTCAAACATGTGGTTGTCCATGTCGCTGCTGTACACGAGGGTCACGCGCTCGACGGCAACTCGGACATCCACCACAGGCTTTGCGGCACCCAACCTTACAGTGACCTTACCGTCAAGGCCCAGATCAATGACTTCGCCAAACCAGTCTGGGCCTAGAGAGTGAATATTACGCACTCCCGGGACAGAATCTGGGTGTATTAGTACGAAGTCACCGCGCCGCCGTGTCAGACTGGGAGTTGATCGAATGTCGTACAAGCTGACGTCTTCGGTGCCTTCACAGAGTGGTCCAGTACTAGATGGAGGTATCAGATCGTCTCCAAGGAAGTGTATTCTTGAATGCTGAAACCAGCGGACAGTTGCTATACGATCACGTGGCTTGACAGACTGAACAACACCTACTTTCGCGGGCTCAAATGTCCAAGTAGTGTCAGGGTCCCTCTCTGTGCGCTGTTCTTTCGTACAGACAATCTCACCAGGCCAGACCTCATCGTCATCCTCCACATTTGGGTCTGGAACTAGTGAAGGGCTCATGTCCTCCGTAATGGATAGGTCCTGCCACTGGACAGTGACTTGTGTGTGAGTCTGCATGACGAGATAAACATTCATATCGTATCCCAATGTTTCAGTTCGCGCCAATTTGGTCAGCTTTCCTTGCGGCTGACCGTCAGATAATGTGCGATTTCCATCGTATTTGACAGCAGCTCCAGCAAGGTCTTTGAAGCGAACGCGGTCACCAACAGCAATTTCGGTGACATGATACGAGCGATCCTCGCCGTTGGAGGCCACAGGCAACGTTGCGACAGCGCCACGTGAGGCATCGTAAACGTAGAAGCTCGGATCCTCGAGATCGTCGGTATTCAATGTCGGAGCGGGTTCCAGGCCATGGGACAGAATGGAGCTTCCAACGAAGCGCTTCGCCAGCCAGTGTACATCCACCTCAGTCGTGCGAGTCTCGACTACCATGCCCTGTGGTCGCACATTGGGTTCGTAAGCGCCATGTATCCACCGTCCTCGCCGTAGGTTCATCTTTTTGGTCTTCACCGTGTCACCCACGCTTATGCGATCAAGCATAGTGTCGTCGTTTTCCAGCTCGTCCGGGTTCTCCACAATGACGACGTAGTTGTTGGCCAGCTGCACAGCCACCTCATCACGTACCTGGTCTATCCGTCCAATCCAGTCGTTGTACACGACGAGAGCACCCTCTACGTACTCGTGCACATTGATCAGCTCGTCCGCAGGCACCCCTCGTATTGAGCTTTCCTCGGTCAAGGCTGTTGTGAGTTGGCCGCCATTGAACATGGTCGCAGGGAAGAGTGTGCAGGTCGCTTTGGTCCCAATAACAGTTCCACTCATGGGGTGTTTTGCGTTTCTCTTCACTACGTCTCCTACATACAGGGCTCGGTCGAGGAGATCTAGGCTTGCCTCCGGTATCAGCTCCGTCTTGAACTGTGTTTGCCACGAGACCAAGACTGTGCCCCGCGGCGGGATTCCTGTCTTGAGGAACTTTGAAAACTGTACACGCGGTATAGAACTATCGCACTCGATGTCTTCGCCGTAGTCGCGCTGGGGGCGGGGCTCGTGGGAGTCGACGTCGCCAAAGGACCGGTCCACAACGCCCACCATGTATTTGTCGCTCTTCAGGCCCACGGTATCCTCTACGCAGAAGCGCACTGCATCTTCAGCCATGGCGGGCAACGCGTTCGTCGCGGGTATGTGTGGGGTGGGTGGCGCGGCAGAGAAGTTTGCGGAGTCGGAGGTGCGGTGCGGGTGCGCGGTAGAAGTGGAGGCGGCGGCGGAGGCGGAGGTGGAAGATTCGGCGGGGAACACGAGGAGGCGGTTCTCGAAGAGCTGGGAGAGGATGCGTTCGAACCACGAGGGTGAGGTTTGGCGACGAGGAGGGATGCGCGTGTTATTGTTGGGGCTGTTGGCATCCATAAGGAAATAATGTCAAATGCAGGGCTGACAGGCCAGAGCGGGAGCCGCATGTGAATGTGGCCCGCGCTCAACCGTCACCACCACCAGAAACAGCAGTCGCGACCCAAGCAAACACCAGCACCACAGCACATGGATGCAATGGCCGACCCCCTGTATGAGCTGCTGATTCCCTATTTCGACGCCCATCATGTGACCGACCGGCCCTCACCGCAAGACCCCGTGACAGGCGTATATCTCTCCCGCTTGACTACGCTGCCCCTCGCTGCGCTCACCTCCTCGGAGCAGCAATCGCTGTCGCAAAGCTCGCAGTCCATACTACGCGCCCTCCAGGTCCTCTCAAAGCGTTCGCACAAGCCCATAATAGCTGCAACAGACCATCTTTCCCGCCTGCGCGACACCCTCCCCAAGTTTGGACACGATGTGGGCAAAATCCAGACAGAGCTCCCCAAGCTCGAGACGGCTGCCCAGCACTTTTCGAACAAGTATAGCAAGAGCACGGAGAACCCCATATTGGACAGGCGGCGAAAGGCCATGCTCCTCTCTCGTAACGTGGACAGAGTGACGGATGTATTGGATCTACCTACGCTGCTGTCCTCTGCCATCTCATCGTCGGCCGCGCCTTCCCAAGCCACGGCAGCCTCCACCTCGTCAACCACGAACGCAAATTATGCCTCTGCTCTGGATCTTCACGCGCACATTAAGCGTCTGCATAGCTTGTATCCCGACTCGCATCTCGTATCCTCGCTCTCCGCCCAGGCCGAGCAAGAGATGAAGACCATGACTACCAACCTCATCGCCAGTCTGCAATCCCAAGGCATCAAGCTCGCAGGTGCAATGCGCACCATCGGATGGCTCAGGCGTGTTGCTCCGGAACTTGATGAGTCGTGGTCCGTACGGCAAGCATCCAGCATCGGCAGTGGGGAAGGAAGTCTAGGCGCCTTGTTTTTAGTGTGTCGACTTGGCTGTCTAGAAAACATGCTCTCAGCCCTAGATCCACTGCGTGAACTTGCTGATCAGGAGTCTGAGAGACGACTCAAGGGCGATGCGAAAGCCAATGGCACCTGGGCCGTCGGCCAGCAGACAGAGAAGTACCTGAAGAAGTACCTTGAGATCTTCCGTGAGCAGAGCTTCGCCATCATTTCCATGTACAAGTCCATCTTTCCATCTGCACTTCCGGCGCCTGGACAAGATGGGGAAACAGCAGCACCGCCTGTTCGACCTGTTGCCGGTTCAGAAAAGAACCCATTGCAGCCTATACCGTCTGCATTAGCCACGTTCCCGCTGCATCTTGTCGAGATGCTCTTCGACACCCTGCGCTTCTATCTTCCAAATGTGCAAGATCGCTCGAGTCGCGACAGTATACTTACTCAGGTTCTGTATTCCGCTGGCTCTCTTGGCCGGCTCGGCGGCGATTTCAGCATGATGATTGCGCTTCTTGAGGAAGACTTGAAAGAAGAATTTGGCGATAGAGAGGACGAAGACGAGGAAACAGAAGAAAAGGACGTGGAAGAGGAATGGGTCGAAGTCATGAAGAAACACCGTGTACAAGCTAGCCGACTGGAGCTGCTAGCAAGTGGAGTGGGAAGTGGGAGGTCAAGTGCTGTTAGTCCCATAGAAAGGGTTGTGAGTCCCAGTCACTAGATTGACGGGAAAGGCGTACCGTGTTGTGAGTAGATAAGTCCAAAAGGGCAATACTCGCCCCAGACTTTGAGAACCGCATAATTCAAATATTTTTAGCGGGTTCCATAGCATTAGGATAGACCTGGGTTGGTAATCACCATCTTCACAACATGCAACATACAACGCCCACCTAGACTCGGCGAGCACTCATCCTCTTCCCAGCTCACATCAAAGGGCTCAATCTGTCCACCTCAGAGCATGCGCTGCATATACAGACAGACAGCCCAATACCATGGTGCAAGACTGGAACATCTAGCCGCCAGTGCATTTCCCACCCTCATTTCAAGTCCCAAGGCCGTTTTTAGTTCAACGTATCACCTCCAATTGGCGCTTAAATCGATATAAAAGCAAAATTCAGAGCTTCGTACACTCCAGCATGATACCCGCGCCCCATTAACTTTTCTCCTCTTTATTCTCCGCGTACAGCATAGAGCATGCACTTCCCTTCCTCGCAGATCGCTGTTCGGTTCGCTGAAACGTTGAGCATTTAGCTGCCTTTTCCCTCTTTGGTGCCGATGTTAGGTGATTGCGTAAGGCCAAAGGTGGTGGGTATATGTGCATTCGTTCCTCTCGAACAAGGGCTGGTAGTGACGGGGTGTTGCAGAACATGTAGCGATTCCATTGTCGACGGGGCATGATTGTTGAGCGGAACAGGTACTGCAAGAGGTAACAGGCCGCAGATCGTGATGTTTCATATTATGACACTGTCAGATCTGACGCCACGGTGGTGAAGATCGGTGATGGCTTCGAGGACCTTGACTGTGATATTGTGGCGCGCTGCAGGTGAGAGGGTGGAGGGATCGAGATCTTGCATCAAAGTACTGGGTTTGTATGTCAGGAGGATCAGTCACGCATACGCACACCTCCTCTCCACTCTTTTATCGTAGTCTATCTTGTACAGTAGGGGGTTGATCGTCAATGAAAATTTATCTTTTCTACATCGACCTACTTCTGTCCTAATAGGGGGTTTATACGAGGACTACGTCGGATTTTGAACTTGGTTTTTGTTGCTAGAAGGAGGATGTATACTAGACGGTAATGAGGGTTGGAAGGTTAAATGGAGAATTGGAAATTGGTTTTGGTGATTACTTAGTACAATTACCGATAAATTGGCACTGAGCTGCTTAGTTGCCTGCATTTCGCTCCGGTTTGGTTTGAATGTCTAATTGTTTTGACGTTCGCTGGGATAATGGCAGATAATTGCCAACGTTGAATTGTAAGGGTGAATCACTATCACAATTGCCGGGATTTCCTATACACTTTGCAGTCCAGCAAGCTTCTCGAGCCAATAGAAGTAGCGAAGCTTAGGTGAAGAATGGCAGATTACTCTCTGCTTAAATTAAGTACACTATTGCGTCCCCACTATCTCTATCCAAAGTGAAGCGGTGAATGTCGTTAGAGAGCGTGACAGCTGGATTTAGAGCATGTGATAGGCACCATGACAGCTGAAATATCGGTTGAGGGTTGTTCTCTATTTGAAGCATCTCGGAATATCTTCACTTAAATGGCGTAGGCGGATCATGGCGCTTGAGAATATGTTGCTTGTTGACTGCATATGGGGAACTCCGATTCATGCCTAGGTGTTAGTGGATGCCATGGTAGAGAGTTCAATAGGGAAACCTATGGGGTCACACATACAATGTGTTGCTGTTGGCATATATTCTTTTATCAACATGAAGGTATGTTGGGCGGTGAGACAAGCTTTTTTGCGGTGTGGGTGCAGTCCAACGTTCAGGCTTTCTATTGGGCCCTATGAAATTCATGCTGGGTAGATGCGTTATGAACAGCAGTTATTTTGATTACAGAGATAAGCAAATTTGGAAGAGGAAAAAAATTAGTTTGATATTCTGGCTCTCACTGTATGCATGCTCTACCTTACAACCAACATAAGCGGAGTAAGTATTGCCAGACACGACTGTATCTCCAGCATATAACCCGTATCCCAGAGATAAAGATATGCAATAAGTGAAAGATCTTCTTGAAACATGCATATGTCGTGCCGGTGCAGTGAAAGTAAAGTTGAAGATCTCCCGCAGATGTGATTCCGCTAGCCGAATACGTCATCCCGTTCGGCTAGCGCGACGCTCGGATCCGCTTTGTCTCTAGTAACCTTAGAGCATCTACCTCTCACCTTCTCTCATAATCGTCCACAACAACTCAACCACACCAATTACCGTATAATGTCGGACATAGCTTCATCATCATCTTCGTCAAGATGCTCAATACCTTCCTCCCCAACGTCCTCCGAAGACGACTTCAGGCCGGCTTCTCCATATGTTCCTGGTTTCCGATTTCGCGCTCATCGCCATACACCCTTGTCGCCCTCCGGCAGCTCATATCATATCCCGCTATCACCCAAACCTTCAGATTGGAAAAAATCATCCCAATTTGAGGCCTGCCTCAGCAGACCACCATTAAATGGCACAATGCACGAAAACAATTTCATCGACTTGAAAGTCACTGCAGAGCTTCGCACCGGCGATCAAAAAGGTGCACAGATTGTGGTAGTGAATGGGTGCATGGTTGCTAAAATCTACGATCCACTCTACTATCCCGCTACAGACGACCTCCTTGGGGAAAAGAACGATGTGGTTAGGGATGCGGATACGGACTATTGTTGCGAAGCCGCCGCTTATAACGAGCTTATTCCTAGTTCACTGCAAGGCAACTTTATTCCAGAATTCTACAACTCATGGGCTATAAACATTTCACAAGACGATCCACCCAGGCAGGTCCCAATGATTCTCATGGAGCTGATTGACGGTATCTGCATGAACGACCTGGACCCAAAGCCGCTATCAGAAGAAGAGCGCAACGCTATCATAACACGCGTACTAGAAGCTGAAGCTCAAGTGTTCCACCACGGAGTATGTCATCGAGATCTCCATCCGCGCAACATCATCATCAGCCCTCGGCCTTCCCCGTCTAATCTCTCCATAACTCCCGAAACCAGAATCGTACTCGTAGACTTCAACATCGCCCAAGTTGAACGCCTTGCGGGCGGAGTCCCGTCGAAGAGTGTGAGATCGAAGATGATCTCTCCGGCATATCGTCAATGGGGTCATCTGTCGGATTTTGTGGTTTTAGGGTGGATTCCAGAGGACGAGCAGGCAGATTATTGTGAATGGCTATGGAAGACGTTCGAGCATGACGAAAGATTTGTCCTTATGAGGAGATCTGAGGGGAATCCAAGACGTCGACCATATCTAGTGGAATATGAGCAGAAATCCGGGGGTTAGGATTTATGGTTTTTTTACCTTCACCTGAGATGTACTATATCCGCTGAATCAAAGTCGAGACAAATGAATTTGATTACATGTGCGCTTCTTTTATGAATGTCCAATCATTCTATACAAATATCATAACACCCTATGTTTTTCTACGAGTCTTGTCCCCTATATATTTTCTGTAGGGTCTTGTACGTTCGTATCCGCTCTGGCGAAGTAGTAGAAATTCGGAGTCTAGCAACAGATTCTGCGTAGACTTGTATCGCAATAGGTGTCACTGCCTTCAAGCTATCTAGAACACATGTACACGTGTATAGACAAGCAGTAAATACAGGCCTAATGTAAACCACTCAATAGTTCACTTTGGTGTCTCGAACTCAATTACAGCTTAGTTTCCAGTGTCGGTCTTCACGGCGGCCTGGGAACGCAAAACCGTGCGAAATGGACGCTACGCGCTACCTTTTCACTACATATGCCTTAAAGCTTCTAACCTAAATACCTTGCTCAACTACAACTACAACTACAAATACAACTTCAACTACAACTTCAAATACAACGTCAACTTCAACAACTTCAATTCACGTTCCCCAACGGTACTCATGCCTCCAACCCCACCTCGCAAGTATGTATACCCTACATCATTTATTCACCATCGAGTTCAACAAAGCCAACATTCATCGAGCGACATTCCATATGGTAGTTCTAGCCAGTGGGTAGATGGATATCGTCGGCCTTGTAATTCATTGCTGTTGTTCTTAAAGATGGCTTGTAGTTCATATACATGTAAATTTACTAACAATATGGGCATTATAGTGACGACAAAGACAGCCCTCCACCCGCAATACGAGCCTTCGATCAGTACTTGCCTGTGATGGCTGAGATACCAAAGAACTATCAACTAGCCAAGCCTACTGGAAAGACCACTCGCGACGCAATTCCAGTTAAACTTTTCATGACTGCGCAACCGATCTACTAGACATCAGATGCAGATGGTCTTCTCAAGCAGGAGAGGATTAAGAATGCTCCTCGCATGCAAGATCGCATAATGCAAGCAATTTCTACTCATCTAGAGACCGAGGCAGACGTAAAGGATGTAGCTGGCTCATATTTAGTCGACCTCATCAAGAGAGTTCTCAACATCGAGTACGGAGACAAGAATATTGAGGTCAAAGCTGAGAAGAACGACAAGGGCAGGACTCGTATGGATCTTGTGTGGATTCGGCCGGACAGCAAGGAAATAATTGCCATTCTCGAGTATAAAAGCAAGGGCTATCTACGATGGAGCGACTTTGAGCCGGCATTCGTTAACACTGCTGAAGAGCTCAAGGAGAAGCTCAAGGAGCCCGTGGACACCTTACTTATGGACAATGCGGAGATCTACTGTAAGCAAGCGGCAGCCTACGCGATCACTGGCCAGACCAGATTTGTTGCTCTTTTCGACTGGAACGCAATGGTACTGATTAACTTCCACAATCTGACGGATAATAGTGTAGGAGAGACCGCGTTCGGGTCCTGGTTCGAGGAGAAGAGAGACCCACACACATTTCGAAAGTTGTTGTTGGGTTGGGTGCTAATGGCTTGCAAGGCAAAGAACGTTCCACGAAAGCTGTAATTGCAAGCTATGAAGGCATCCGGACTTTTTGAGTATTTGGGTATCTAGGAATTCTAGCTAGGGGACGGAAGAGGTTTACTGTCTGTGCAAATAACTACTGTAGTCTCTCGAAGTTAGTCAAGTCGCAGGTGAGCTGGTATGTTGTCAGAACAACCAAGTAAGTCATAGCCGCAAGCTGAATTTAGTTGATGCTGTTGCAATCCATTCCAGGAAAATGTCAAGAGGATAGAAGTGACTAACCATCATACTTGTGTATCTGAAAAAGATGCCAATGCAAAAAAATCCTTCAGTATCATTCTGGGTTGTATTTATCAAATGATAGCAAATTCAGTTGCGTTGGACCTTTTGAATATATACAATTCCATCATACGCATCCCTTTATCAGTTCAATTCTTGGGCGCGTTTCTTCTGACGTTCACAGCATCATTACCATTGCTGCCTACTTATTTACCATTTATGTGTCAGTTTTGGAAGAGGCTTAATCAAAATCAACTATGAAAGGAGATCGAAGTTAAATACATGATGTCATTACCGTTCAAGTGATATAGGGAAGTATTCAGAAAGATTCGGGAATCTCTACGTTATCCTACTGTATTTGCCAGGCATACTTATACAAACGCCATGCCTTAGTGACTCTGTAACTTGTAGTACCAAAACGATGCTTTGTTAAGTGCTAAAAAAACCTTCTGGAGATCTGTTAGTTACCCATAAACATCCCCCTGCAGCTGAGATTGACGCATTCGAATTGTGTAGAATCATCATGCCTAGTTCTTGGGTGCATTTTTGGTGAGATCCATCGCACCCACATCAATCAATCCATTTGCCACCAATTTTGCTACTACCTCCGCCAACCACGTCTGACAGTTCTTTAATTCAATCCTCTTCCTCGGCCCCTAAAAGGTGTCAAGAGATAGCCCATGTTGAGTGTAGATGTATCAAGTGGCATCTATGGACACGTACCGGGCCAGCAGCTGATACCAAGCTCTTCTTTGGTGCTTCTATGCTTCTCGCCACGCGCTCCAAATCGTTGACCTCCACCACACCAAGCTCAATGACTTCGTAGCTCTGGGTGCATTGTGTGAAGTCGTATTCTTCGAAAAGCACCTCAAACCCGCTCGCTGGACTGCCATCGGCGTGAATGCGTCTGCCAATCTTGGGGTTGGTGGGGGAAGGTACAAAGAGCGCCCAATGCGCGGCGAAAAGAGGAGAGTGATAGACTATTAAATTCAGGAAGGAGGCCATGAAAATTCGTCGAAGAAGAGATGATGTATGGTCATCTGGAATTGAGGATCTCAGAAGTTTTCGAACCTCGCTAACCATTGGCTGTTGCCTAAATGCGCCCGCCCGGAAAACATTAAAAGCACCTCGATCAAATGTGCAAGACATGTTTCTTGCCATTTTCGTACTTGATTACGTAGTTGGATGTACGGACTCCATTGTTATGTGGGCACTGTGGGCACGCTCATACCACTACATCTGTTTCCTTCTATTGTCACCCACCCATCATCATGGGCTATCAAAATGATGTCAAATCTGCCTGAGTTCTGCGAAGAGCCTGGCCCAAGCCATTATGAAATGTCAAAAGCTGTCAATAATGGTTTACAGTCACCTAGAAAATTGCGCAATCGCCTTTTACCACTAGTTGTGGGCTCATATTTCTCTTTTTTGGCCAATTGAACCTATATCTTGGACGACATATTTCTTTGAACGAATTGCTGACAAGTTTGCACAACACTCAGAAAGAAGGTCTAGCATTTATCCTCAGCTCAATACCTTTTGCACACCATATTAGTTTCCATCTGCACAACTCTTACCCCGATTTCTACCTTCCTAGTAGCATTCCAGATGTCAGTGCAAATCTGCATCGTTCTTCTGAGAAAAAAACACAGATCATTTACCCGCATGTCAAAATTCACAGCTCTTTCTCATGTGCATTAATTCATTGAGCCGTGGCGGAGAATTCATAGCAGACATCACTTGCGCGACTTTCTGTGATAGTAAGAAGCAGCATTTGTTCTATAATTGTCGGTTAGGCATATATAAGGCGGAAGGTTGTCGGACAAGACTATTCCCAATGTGTCACAAATTTCGTTCGCTTCAGTCCCCTATTCACTGTCTTGGCATTATGTGCAGTTTAAACCCCCACTTGCTCACTATCGCCACTATTTTTGATGCCACTTTCTCACTAGATGACTGCTCTTGATCTACCTTACAGAGATCTAGGGTAAAATTTTCGAGATTGTGCTGACAGATACTTTTCTAGCAGACGTGCAACCAAATTTTGAAAGGCTTTCGCAAGGAAGTCGAGTATCTGCTCGCTAGCGCAGTGGTAATAGTGACGTCTCTTTGCTGGAACTACGCTGAAGAGGGAGACCACCATAGCCGTGCGACTCAATCTAGAGGCCACTTTGTTCGACTCTCGGGAAAACGCACCCGCGCCTACATTCGGATGTCATTTCGGTGCGTTGGCCACCTTCCCGGCACCAGCAATAACCTTTCAACTGGTTGAGGATCGCGGGATGAGGATTGCAGATATGAGGATCGTAGATGCGAGAAATACGAGAAATGCAAGGAATAGACATCAGGCGTACAGTATGAAAAATTTGAGATTCTGTGAGAACAGTACATTTGAGAATCGCAGCATGAGAATCGTAGATTGAAGATCGTGGATTGAGGATCGTAGATTGAGGATCATAGATTGAGGATCGTGGAGGCGAGGATCGTGGAGGTAAGGATTGTAGGATGAGGGTCGTGAGGATTTTAAGGATCGTGGCTTGAGGATCGTACGGTGAGGATAGTAGGTTGAGGATCGTGAGGATCGTGAGGATAGTGGAGGCGAGGATCGTAGACTGAAGATCGTGGAGGTGAGGATCGTAGACTGAGGATCGCAGACTGAGGATCGTGGAGGTGAGGATCGTGGAGGTGAGGTTGAGCATCGTGAGGATT
>BLYF01000048.1:38928-126874 GCA_014905255.1 Herpotrichia juniperi | reverse complement strand
ATCCTCACGATCCTCGAACTGCGATCCTCACGATCCTCGAACCACGATCCTCAACCTGCGATCCTCAACCTGCGATCCTCAACCTGCGATCCTCAACCTACGATCCTCGAACCACGATCCTCACGATCCTTACGATCCTCAACCTGCGATCCCCAGCCTACGATCCTCACTCTACGATCCTTATCCACGATCCTCATTCTATGATCATCATTTCTGCGATCCTTAGTTTTGCGATCCTCAGTTCTACGATCCTCACTGTGCGACCCTCAGTTTCACGATCCTCACTCTGTAATTTTTAGCCTACGATCCTCGTGATCATCACTCGTAAACCTCATCTATGATCCTCACTCTGCAATCCTTATATCCGAGATCCTCAGTCTACAATTCTCCCTTGCAATCCTCACTCTACGATCCTCTATCTACAACCCTCACAATCTTTATCCTACGATCCTCACATTCTATAATCCTCACCCGCGATCCTCGCCAACGATCCTCACAACCACAATCCTCAATCTACGATTCTCAATTCCACGATCCTCAACCTACAGTCCTCACACCTCCGATCCTCACACCTACGATCTTCGCATGTACAATCCTTGTTCTACGATCCTCACATCTACGATCCTCACATCTACGATCCTCGCATCTACGATCCTCGCATCTACAATCCTCAATCTACGATCCTCAACTTACGATCCTCACAGCCACGATCCTCAATTCTACGATCCTCAAGCCACGATCTTCACAATCCTCACAATCCTCAATTTACGATCCTCAACCTACGATCCTCAACCTACGATCCTCACGATCCTCACGATCCTCACGATCCTCACGATCCTCACGATCCTCACGATCCTCACGATCCTCATCCACGATCCTCATCCACGATCCTCACGGTCCTCAACCTACGATCCTTAAGATCCTCACTCTACGATCCTCACTCACGATCTTCAGTCTACGATCCTCAGTCTACGATCCTCATCTACGATCCTCACTCTACGATCCTCAACTCTGCGATCCTCACTCACGATCCTCACCCACGATTCTCACTCTGCGATCCTCAGTCTACGATCCTCTCCACGATCCTCATTCTACGATCCTCACGATCCTCACTCACGATCCTCACGATCCTCACTCATGATCCTCACTTACGATTCTCAACTTACGATCCTCAAACTACGATCCTCATGATCCTCATTCTACGATCCTCAACCTACGATCCTCGTTCTACGATCCTCAACCTACGATCCTCATTCTACGATCCTTACCCACGATCCTCACTCTGCGGTCCTCAGTCTACGATCCTCACCTACGATCCTTACTCTGCGATCCTTAATCTACGATCCTCTCCACGATCCTCAATCTACGATCCTTAATTCCGCGATCCTCAGTTCTACGATCCTCACGATCCTTATTCTACGATCCTTAACCTACAATCCTCACATTTTACGATCCTTAAACTACGATCCTCGTTCTACGATCCTTAACCTACGATCCTTACATCTACGATCCTCACGATCCTCGTTCTACGATCCTTAGCCTACGATCCTTGCTCTGCGATCCTTATTCTACGATCCTCAGTCTACGATCCTCAGTCTACGATCCTTAATCACGATCCTAACTCTGCGATCCTTATTCTACGATCCTTAGTCTACGATCCTCAACCCACGATCCTCAAACTACGATTCTCACGATTCTTATTCTACGATCCTCACTCTACGATCCTCAACCTATAATCCTCACATTTTACGATCCTCAAACTACGATCCTCACAATCCTCACCTCCACGATCCTCGTTCTACGATCCTCAATTCCGTGATCCTCAGTTCTACGATCCTCACGATCCTCATTCTACGATCCTCAACCTACGATCCTCAACCTACGATCCTCATTCTACGATCCTCGTTCTACGATCCTCAACCCTACGATCCTCAACCCTACGATCCTCAACCCTACAATCCTCACGATCCTCGGCCTATGACCCTTAATTGTACGATCCTCACCCCCACAATCCTTAACCTACGATCATCACGATCATCGACCTATGAGAGCGGCTATGACATGCTGTGACTTAAGATAAGCCGCGGACTGAAGTGTATTGATGGACAACATAGAGACTAGTTCGATCTCGTCCTCCAAGGCAGGATTTGTGCTAGCAAAACAAAGTATGCGAACGGCCTCTTCACGACTACTACGTATCGCTAGATGCGGAGAGGTACCTTGATATCGATTATGAACATTTATGTTCTTCGTAGAAGTTATTAATAAAGTGAGTACGAAAGTCTTGCCTCGTGTATTGGTAGATCGTGGTCATGGAGCGGGTATTGCGCCACTGATGGGTGCTTAAACTCCTTCGCGCTGTAGTCATTTTCATAAGTATCGTAGGTTTTTACTGTATCAGATATTTGTGGAAACAAACTGAATAGGAGAGGCAAAGTGTCTGGGAGAATTGGCCATACAAGGGGGCATTATAGGAGGATACAAAAGAATTAAGCAACAGCTAACCCCTTAATATCAAATAGCCAGCAAATCTTCTGCATCAACCTCAGGTGATGAGTCTAAACGAAGGATCGCTCGCAATAAACTCGACAATGACCATTCGACCGCCAGTCGTTTCGAGCCAGACCGTTTCGCGCGGCCCAAAGTTGGATGGAAGATTGCTTTTGAGGCCGCATATTGTGGAAGACCTAGAGTCGGGAAGTTGTTCCTCTGAATGCACCTCACCCAGGGGTATGAGAAAGAAAAGAGTGGTACAAGGGGTAGAGATCTCGAACGAGGATCTTCAACAATCAACTTGACCCAACCA
Organism: Herpotrichia juniperi; assembly: GCA_014905255.1. NCBI lineage: Eukaryota > Fungi > Ascomycota > Dothideomycetes > Pleosporales > Melanommataceae > Herpotrichia > Herpotrichia juniperi. The sequence continues at coordinate 124,068 of BLYF01000048.1, read as the reverse complement.
ATTACAGCTCGCCTCCGTCGCATGACGGTGACAGACCGAGTGTTGCGTGGCAGTACACGGGCACTTCGGTGTTGAAAGAGACACGAAGCTAACCAGCCCCTTCTTTCGAAGGCTGAGGGCTAATCAGCTTGCATCCGATTGGCTGTTACCGCCGCCCTTCGTTGCGCCCTCAGCCCTCACCAGACTGCCAAGGGCGCAGCCGAGTAGGATGCATCTCAAAGCTATCAAAAGCAAACATAATACTCATGCCTTGCTTGTTTACGTATAAACAGATCACTTCACATCTATTAAGAGGAATTCATCGATTGCTCTCTCTGCTCTTCAAATCTTCCACAATACAGCTAAGGAGTCCTCTTCACTGAGTGAACTCCTGAAACAACTTGATTCACGCTCTTCACAAAGATGTCGATACAACAGCTTAATATCGAGCCCCCCGAATCCACCGTGAGCTCAGATACAGACTCCGTGACCTGCTACACCCCATCAACCTCTTCCGCAGACGAAAATGACCTCTCGCAAACTTACTCATCATATGGCTCCTACTGGTCCTCCATCAACGACTGCCCCTGCTGCTCCCCCCTCTACCTCGACGACCGTATCGCCGACGTCCAAGCCGCCTCTTTCTTCCCCTCCAGCCACTACGCAATCTCAGAATACAGAGACTTCCGCGCCTCATCCCGCGCCCAGCAACGCGCGCGCAAAATCCGCGAAAACAAAAGCGGCTGTAACAGCTACCGGTGCAGAAAAAGGGAGCAAGCGCAGCAGGACACGAGGAATTTGAAAAAGAAAAGAGAAGGGTTAAAGTGGGCAGTGAGGGAGAGTCAGAAAGAAGTGCCGTGTTATACGGCAAGTTTTGGACGGAGGACAAGGCATTGTTTTGTGGAGTGGGATACTAGATTGGAAGAAGAAATGGATGAGTGGGTGCAGGAAATGGAGGAAGACATCGTACGCTACATCATACTACATTATGGCGCGGAGACTTTTGTGAGTGAAGAGCCATATGTCGAAGTTGGCGAGAATTTTGAGGTGTGGTGTCAGCGCCGGATCGCAGAAATGCGAGCTGTCAAGGAAGATAGAATTCGACGTGGCGAACCAGAGTCGATCAAGCAGATGACCTGGAGATGGAAGCATGATTGGAGACACTGCAGGCAATATAATGTATACACTGGCGATGCGAGCACGACAACACTCCCCACGAACGCATATGACGCTCTTGGCCGCGAGTTACTCCGCTCTATTTTATCATCCGGTAAGTGGTGGATAAAGCAGCAACGCATCATTAACGCCTCACTCTTCCGTCCCGTTAATGGTTATCGCTGGTTCGGCGAGTTCGAGTGGGCGTGGCGTCGAAATATGTCAGGTTGTTTGGAGATTGGGTATGGTAGGAGGTACACGAAGTATGATGGGGACCCGGAAGATATACCAATACCTTACCCGCATTGCTGTGCGGAGAGTGGAAGTATGTACTATGAGTGCTTATGCAGGGAGGGTAAATGTGCGCCTGCGCCAGAAGAGAGACAGAGGTGTAGTCTTGTCAAGTGGGCTGGGCAAGAGGGAAGAGAAATCATTAGGATGGAAGAAGCCAGAGAGGAGAAGTCCAGGCTTCACGACTTGGATGATGGCGTGGCATTGTCAAAGCCCGAAAGGGATTGCGGATGGGACATTATCTCGATTGCGAGCTCGGAAACGTGGAGTGTAGTTGACGCTGATGTTGTTTAACATGCTACTTGCAAACAAGTGGGCGTGGGCCGTAGGTTCTGTAGCTATCGAATGATCTCGTGCACCGTGTACATACGACTATCATCACAGTCTTACTGTTACCACGTACTAGCCTTATCATCTATCCATCTTATATCCACACAGACCGCCAAGACATCAGCTGACTGCGTGCCTTAGACTGAAATGCTACGAACACTGCGATCTGATAGTCTCAACCACTCCTGCTCCTTCACAACAGGTGAAAATAATCCTTATGTGTTCACCAAAGGTACCGAAATGTTTCATACAAGGTTCGGTGAGTCGGAGGAGCTGGATCGTAGACTTTCCCGTGCCAGCCATCCCACTCAGCCAAAATATATGTTTGCCATCCTTATCCCGCGCCCATTTTGTGATGTCCTGCAGCAGCGCGGTGCGGGTGTTCGGTAGGCATCGCGCGTTGTGTTCTTCGGTATAGAAGTTGAAGTTGTCCCCATACCACGAAGCCTTGTTTCCATTATACAGGTTTTCGTGTTCCTCTTCGACTGTGCCCTTCAGTTATAAAAACTATTGGTCGGCCTTTGCGGCTGAGACCTCAATGTATTGGGACTCTTGGCAGCAAGCCTTTCGCGAAAATATGCTCCTCGCGGTCATACTATTGGCCTATATAGAAGCCTCCCTCCTGAAGGCGGACTGTTCTCGTATTTTGTCGGTTGCCTTCGCATGCGCCCTGTTTATGATAAGCGGAAGTCCTTGCAGCTGCCACTTGTCACTCAATATTCAACCCTCCACTCGGCGTGCAACCATCCAATATTAGCGAAAACATAACAAGCTCGTTGTTACTCATGTCAATGTTCCTGCTTTTTGAGTCCCTCTTGTCCTGTGGTTTGTCAGTGGTAATTCTCCTTAACATCATTGCTCCCTCAGTAGCCCAACTCCCACCTGCTGGCGAGGCCATCTCGATAGCCTCGTTACCAGCATACAAAAATGCGCGGCCATGTCTCCAAGCTTGTTTATGGGGTGGTGCATTTGGAGGATGTGGATGCTACAAACCATCTCCGGAGATTGCGCTACATTGCTCGATAAATTCATGTTACTGTCGGCCTGACCTATACGCAACCGCCCTATCCGCTCTAACGGCCTGCCTGAACCCATCGTGCAGTAGTAACGAGGTTGAGCTCATATCTGGAGTGGCAATCTTCACCGACTACTGCAATGCATATGTTGCGACGGCCGCGCCCTATCCAGAAATCGCCACCGACACGACTACCACAACCCCCGCCGCTCCAGGAAGCACTGCGAGTAGTATTGCACTACCGGAAAAAACTGTAACGGTGACCATTCAGACAACAGCGACCTCTTCGAGCTTGGCATCTCGGACTGCATCCCGTGAGTGGACCCTCGGACGGCGGCTTTGCGCCGGGTTGGCTGTTTTCATTTCGGCATGGCCGTGGATCTGACAAGCCGGGGTTCAGCGTCGACTCTTATCACAGATAAGCCGCTCCAGACCTTGACAATGTATGGGTCCTCGACAGTAATATCTTCATCCGTTTCGAAGTCAACGACGCCAGAACCGTTGTCCCCTTTGGGGACAGTGGGACCAGGATCTAAAGCGGGATTTACCGTTGCTGATAAGATTGCTCTTGGGGTGGGTCTTTCGATGGGTCTACTAGCAGCATTTTCTGGATTCATTGCGGTGTGGTTTGCCTGGCGGCAGCATAAATGGATTTTCACTCATCGTCGGTCATTATAGTATTGCTAGTGTATAGTTTATGTAAGCCTGGGACACCTACAGTCACGTAGTTTACTACTAACTGATCAGTTCACTCCTACTCGAAACATATTTGTTAGCCTCACTTCGTGCACACACACGGGAGAAATTACATCACATTATTATCACCACCCTAATTATAGTTACGAACCCGGCCTAATCTACACTCACATTCATATTTTAACTAACTACCTATCTTACAACGTACCAATCGAACGTCGCCGTCATCAATATGCCAGGAAATGCTATCAATCCCGACATTGTTCTTAAAAGATAAAGAAACTGGGAGCTCTGGATCCTTTTCGCTAGACGAATCGCCGAAGTAGGAGACGTATAAGAATATATTGAACATAATCAAACCTATCAACCTCTCCAGAAGCTTAAGAAGCCTATACGACCATTACCTACCATCAATCCTAAATGGATCTACAACTCAGCCCCCTCAGAAAGCCCTTATGCAGTGTAAGTAAGATTCCAGCATCTACAACAGGGAGATCAAAGAATACAGACGCCCGAGAGATGGGTTAGGTCAAGTTGGAGCGCACATTACTAAAACAATTCGGCAGGATCTACCTTATCATATCAAAAACAAACCAACTGTATACAATCAGGTTAAGACACTAAAAACTCTTTACCCTCCCACAACAGCCGACCAAGAATTCCGCGTCCAAAAGGCCTACGAATCAGCTAGAGTTCTATACGCTCGACGATCGAATATCGAAGATTGGTGCAGCGACTTTCTCACTGCATATAACCGAGCAAAACAACTCGACCTGCCAGAAGTACATGGCCTTTGAACACACGAGGACCTAGTTCGAGCTATCAAGCAAGTCGAAGCTGCCTAAACTGCCTCTATCTCACTCGATATTTCCAAAGTTGACGAGATCTAGAACTCGAATCGCATCGTACCTGTACCAAACTAGTCTCAACAACCCACTATCCTAGTCGAATTCCTAAAATACTATAATACGATGTACTTAAGAAAGACGAACGTTCATAGAAGTATATATGGAACAACCATGAATCAAGAGAAATCTCCATACTGCAAGAAGAGACCAAGAGACAGTGTGACGCCAAAGAAGCCTTGCCTCTGTGGCGATACCTACTTCTGAGGCCAATTCCCATACATCGACACAGCACTCAGAACGGGAGGATTTGTCGAAGACCTTGAAGAAGCCAAGAAGATTGCCAAATACGAAGTTAAAAATAAAAAGAGCATACTAAATAAGATTCGGGAAAGAACCAGAATATTAAGAATACTGATACAACAACTGAATCAATTCAATACAGATCAACGCCGGCGATAACCACTCTTATCCCCTCACACGTAAGGCATATGCCGTTTTCTCTTCAGCATTCAATTATCAGCCATCTGCATATCCGCTTATCCACTCATAGGTTCTTGGTCTAGCTACTAATATTCACATCTGCAAAAACTCTGTTAACTTCTGATAGAAGCTCCAGTAGCTAATGATAAAGCCTACTGTGATAACTGCTCACATATTCTCTAAAATTATGCTCAACAAAGGAAATAAAGGAAATTGATACGTTACTATTATTCGAGAGGCATGTTATGCAAAACTGTACTTCTGACAATCGCCCTCTTCTCTTAACTAAGATCTACAGGCTCACTTTGTAGTAGACGAGTGTAGCGTTTAGCAGGATCAAGATCTGAATAATATAATTTAAAGTAAAAGTCTGGATTCTTTGGCGTGCCATGTTTGAGAGCGCGTACGAAAAGTCTAGACTTCTTAGTATATTTGAATTGTCTGTATATTCGAATGGTTCTCCTTGAAAAATTGTTCCAATTCTTTGAACTGATCAGACCGGAGCTTAGTTCCAAACGACCTAAAAAACCCCTCACCAACAAGTTCACGATATTGTCCTTTTTGTCGCACATCTTTATCTAGAGGCCCCTCTAATAGTACTAGCGAGTTGGCAGCAATTAGCTGCAGCGGAGGCTAGAATAACAATAGAGCTAGGGCTCTAGTATAGGGGAAAATTAGGGCTTGTGTTGTATATCCCTTAGAGACTGTGAATGGACATTAACAGTTTATCGTAGGTGTAAAAATTAGTGTACAGTTGACCTAGTTTGACTACAAAACGTCCAAGTGGCGATATAAAAAGGACAAGACGATAAACCCCTTAGCTAGGTATCCACCACGCCCCTATTGGCCACCACACCCCTACTCCCCCTCCAATACACTTGCCCAATTGAGCCTAGGGTAACTGCTTTGTGCCAGATTAACCAGTAGGCAGCCAGCTTTGTTACACAAGTACAAATCCTGGCGCGGATCAATATACTAAGCTTTGCCCGCCGGACCGCCAACGCTTCATTCATCAACGCCGTAACACACATATCACCAACCGCGAACCAGGCCTAGGCTATGGCGGGCGTACATCGAAAGATCGGCAACTAGATCGACCGCATGAGCCTGATCAGCTTTCTTTCGATATAGATATACGTGTTCCACAAATACTTCCAGGAAGATTTTACTCCATAGAGTAGGTACCCCCAGAAACGCTTGCTTTTATCGCTAATCGTCTTCCAAGTGGATTTAAAGCCGCTCTGAAGACGATCGCCATACCTCGACCGGGTTTGAACGACGCGATTAGAAGGGTTTCGCCTCGGAGGTACCACCGGACCGCCGTTCGTGGCGAAGGTCTGCATTGGAAACTGACCCTTAAATGTGATCCGGCCGCACGCTTCGTCATACAACCAGCGAACCTGATCAAGGTGGTACATCTTCTTGGCCGATTCTCTAGCTGTTCCAGGATCATAGCCGTTACTCACGATCTCCCCCATCATGTCAGTATTAATATTGCTCCGGAACAGGATGCCTGCATAGCTCATCAGGCCGAATGGCTCTTCCTTCAGCATCGACCTCTGCTGCGAGTAGAAGAATAGGCATGCGATCAAGACAGCGGTGGCGCTAAGTACTCCGAGGATTACGTAGGCTACAACGGGCTGTACGAATAACTGCTTCTCTTCGATCATATAAACGCCGGTCCCGTTGAGAGGAATATCTCGTTCTTTGAACAGATAGACGCTAGCGAACACCGCGTACACCGTCTCGTACAGGGTTTGCGCAGCGGTAACGAGGGCCTTGGGCTCCAATGGTTCTTTTGGATTTTCATGCTGCGCCATGCGATAAACGTACTTGGCGAACTCATTCCCCTCGACTGTAGTGAACGAATCGAGATATCTGAGATTGTGGACCTCTTTCTCAAGAAACAGTCTCAATACGTACGACTCTTGCTGGCCTAATTCCATTTTTTGCTGCGCATCCTCGTCGAAACGCAGGAATCGAGGACTCAGTCCGGGTTCCGATCTCTCCATGAGATAGCCGGCGGTGGCAAAGTACCATGAGTTGCAGGAGAGAAAAGAGAAGTCTTGTACGGTCTGTGAAGCTTTATCATAGCGGGCAGCGAGAAGACTCATGCGCGTCCAGCCCGCTGCTTCGCTGCATGCAGGTGTAAACCATGACGACAACCAGATGTCAGGACTGAATAGATTCGTTCGGATGTCGAGGGTGCCCGATATGGCGCACATACGATCAGTCGTACGGACGTCAATCGATATCTGGTTCTCGTACCATCGTATCTCCTTGTCGTACTCTGACTCAAGAATCTCAATGCAGCCGCTATCGGCGCCGTACGCCGCCGTTTGTAGGCTTACGTTGCTGCTTCCGACATCGGCCTGCAGAGTAAAATGCGGGAATGCGAAAGTACCATCTGTGCGTGGTGGCAAGCTCAAGTTCTGCAAGTGCAAGCCAGCGGCTGTGTCCAGGATAAGTCGGACGTTTGGTTCGTCTGAGAACACGGGAAATTGAGCTACGATTGACCCGTTGAAATACGTATCCGTCGTCAGAGGGACGGTCGAATTTGACAGCGAAGAATCCATTGTAAAGAGGAAAGACGTCAAAGGCACGATACCGAACGACAGGACCAGAGAAGACAGCATGCACGCTGATAGTAGGAAATGCTTGTTCTGGAAGGCCAGTATCCATCTATGCAGCTGCGGCTCCATCTTATAATCCAGTAGTATCGTCCTCCTCGGATGCCTCCCGCCACCCTTCATCAGATCTACATACGGCTGACGATCGGCAAACGCCATCACCGTTGCATCCCACATAGTCCGGTAGACCGTCATGATGAAGGCAGGGAAGGCAGTGTAAAAGATGCCTTGTTCCCAGATGGCTTTCCGCAAACCGGGGTTGCGCTGGAGGAAGCGGGGAGGTTGACTTTCTCTGGCGAAGCCTGAGTCGCGGCAGGAAATGGCCGTGAGCGCGGCGATGGCGGAGATGAACCCGAAAGAGAGGAGTAAGAGTACGGTGAGGTAAGGGTATTGAATCTTCCATGAGCGCCATTCTTCTTTTGCGCTGTAGTTCGACTGGCTGTTGGGTTGAGCTGGCGTCATTGAAGAGGTAGGACTCGATGAGGTCCCATCTCCATGTGTTTGTGTTGCATCGGGAATTGTTGGGGTTGTTGATGCTTCAGTTGGTGCTGTCGTCGTGGCCGCCGAACTCGAGCTACCCTCCGACGGGCCGTACGACGGGTCCGCATTGGGTCGGCTCGCGGAATCTTGAACTAAGGACAGGCTGTTAGCGGGAGACCGATGCGGAGCTGGACCCGCCGGGTTTGCTGCTGAAGCCTTGCCAGCGGAGGGTGTAATGAGAGTACTACTTTGTGAGGGCATATTCCCTTCCGGTCCGTCGTACGATACGATCTGAACTATATCTAACAAGGAGGAAAAAAAGAACGCAAAGGGAGTTATGGCGCCCTTTCCACTGTGAAAGAGCTGGGAATTTAAGCTTCGATTCTTAGAAGGCTGGAGGAGTGCGCCTGGTGAGACCAAGGCTCTCACCTCTCACCGGAATGTGCGCTGCGGTAACTTCCTGGCTTTCATGTACGTGGAAAACGCCCAGGGCGCCCTCTACTATGCGAGGCGCGTCAGGTTGAAACGAAAAGCAATATAGTCTGCAACCTTAGAACTTAAATTTGCGAGTTCAGCCTTCTTCATGTCTGGTCTACCTAATCTCCTCCATCAAGCAAGCGGTCTAACATTTAACATCCTCATCATGCTCCGAATCGCTCAGTTGCTAATCCTTTGCACGCTTTGGTCTCTCTTAAATGCCGGCTTCGTGCCTCCAGCTGAGCTATGTCTCCCCTCATCTCATCTCAAAGAGCTCTCAGGCTGTATCGCCATGACGAATAAAGAAGACGAGTGTGCAGCCAAAGAAACTGAGGACGAGAAACTAGACTGCTACTGCACCCAAGAAATGCTTTCCTCGATCTTCGCGTATGTATACGCCCCACACTCCTTCACCCCTCAGCCAGGCCTCAGAACCTCGTCGATTTTGAAGAAATAGCCAACTCGCTGACCCTCCTCAGCTGTCAAGATGACGTCCGCCGCTGCCTCGAGTCCCACATGTTCGACTCCCAGTTCGACTCCCGCGTCCGCCGCTGGCACTCAACCTGCGACTCGCGCCTCCCAAGCACAACATCCCTCACCACACCGCCCGTGACCTCGCTCACCGCCACCTACGACTTCGCCGCCTGCAACCGCCTCTACCAAAGCTGCGTCAGCGCCGACTACGAAACCAACAAGTGCTCGCAGACGTGGATGCCCACATCTAGGCTCTCGTACGTGTCGTGCGCGTGCCAGCCGCCTGTCTATTCGCTGTTCTCCGAGTGCCAGTACAATGGCAATATCTCTTGTAAACGCACTACGGCCGCACAGAGCAATATCATGGGGTATTCTATTTGCTCGTACTTTTGGAGCGGGTCGGTAGGTTGGCCCCTTTATTGCGCCGATTGGAGAGTTTTGCTAAGTAGAGGGAAAGGAAACGCTTTCTTCGGTTGATCTTACTTCTATGCTGAGCGAGGTAAGGCATGCAGATGCGACGGCTAGTGAGCTGACGGCGTACACGCCGGCAACGCATGTCGCCTCTATCGCAGCTCTTATTCGCAGCACGGTACCGTCGGCCGACGCGCAGCCAAGCCAGACTCCGTATGGGGGACAAGGAGCACAGGAATATGTGTAGTTGAAATAGGTAGTTGTGTGTGGTTGTTTTAGGGTTTGCAGAGCATCCTAGGCCCTTAGACTAAGCGGAGGAAATGAGGCTGTCAAGATGGTTCCGGAAGGCCATGCTAGGTTTAACCGCGTGTTTCTGTATTCTCGCACTCCTAATAGAGTATGATCTATGATAGTAACGCTTTTGCTATCTAGTAGCTTACCCCCTCTATATTATGCCTAAGAGACTATACTACAACTAGACACAAATATCTAACCCTACTATCTAATAGGCAGCTCTCTACTAGGTAATTAGGTATAGACCTAACAGGTATTCCATCTATATTATAAAGGGAACTAACATGGGTAACAAGCGAGTCGGCCACCTCAAAACACACCAAAGGCCAATATTTGACGTCTAATTATCTCAACAACTACCAAATAATAACTTATAAAGATATGAGAAGAGACATATGTGTAAGTTCTGCAGCTATCCTTAAAATTTTGTAATAATTAAACACGTAGAAATCAAAATCCCTAAATTTAAGGGCTAAAATAAGGCTATTTTATTATATTATGTTATATCTTGTTAACGCGTAACGTAAATACTATGCAACTTAAGGGAAGGCTTCAGGGTATACACACAAGTCCCTCCTTACTTTTTTATAATTAGACGTCAAATATTGGCTTTTGGTGTGTTTTAGGGTGGCCGACTCGCTTGTCACCTACGTTATATCTTAAACTAACCTTAGTTGTTACGCGGCCCGTGTTATTACCTTCATTAGTGGGAACATCTCAGCAATGCAACAACTCACGTTTGTCGTTGGAGAGTTCTATCGAGCAGTGACCAACTTCTGGTGGGGAAGCGAGAGTAGCTCGGTGCCTGAGATAGCGTCTATCAACGAGGCTGTACCATTGTCATCGTCTAAAACGAGCATTCGTTTGCTAGATTAGGTGTTAAATGTGTGCCTTCGCACAGCATATCGCCAAAATTCACCTAATATCATGAGACTAATATCATCCCAGGCTCTTAGTGGATGATACTTCTTCTAGCAAAGGGACTCGACGATCCGATCATATCATGCTTGCTGTACACGACGGACCTGGATGAAAAGCCAGTGTACACAGCCTTGTCATATATGTGGGGGGATGCAGCAGCCACAAAGACGATTCTTGTAAACGGCCAGAGGTTTCAAGTTCGAGAAAATCTTTGGGATTTCCTTCATCGCATGAGAGAAGTAAAGCAAGCGCACATCAGAACCGCTGCTCCGTCTCGTAATACTAAATTCACTACTCTTCGGGCACATTCGTTACCGCTCTGGATTGACGCTATTTGTATAGACCAGAGCCTGATACCCGAAAGAAATCACCAGGTGTTGATCATGGACGAAATATTTTCGAGTGCACAGGTTGTAGTTTTACCTGTAGCGCGATTACGATACGAATAGGATGGCATCGATATACCATAAGAGACTTTGCTACCAGCTCTAGCTAGTAAGGGTGGTCAGCCATAAAAAAGCGTGCTGCAAAAGCGAATCTCAACGCTAGCTTTCTACCTTCTACTATAAGTTTCGTGGCAGAAGGCCTGTGCCTTAAGACACCGCAACCAGACTACTACTTTGGATACATTCTATCAAAGAAGGCTCGGCAGGTAAGGTTACAGTCGCCGTTCACAATTGACGAGGAAAGTATCATAAACAGCTATGCAGCCCATCTCACCGTATCATAATTACGTCCGCCATAATCTACATGCTGATACCTCTTTAATCAGGTTCGTATTAACCGCGGAGCTCTATTCCCCCTTCTTTTCTACCCAATAGAAGAGTCCCACTAAAGGGCAAACGTATCACCAAGCGATTCCGTAAGGCGCCCGTAACAGATCTATAATGGTCAACTGCCTTCACTAGTTCTACACCACTGCACGGCCATGCCAAGCACTAAACGTTATCGAAACGTGCCATTTCTCTGCTGCGATAGATATAAGATTAACTGTAGTATAGGTACAGTAGCGTGAATAGGACGAGAGCGGGGGTACCAGCTACCACATAGAGCAGGTTGAGTCTAGGATGCTTGATAAAGAAAGTAACAACAAAGAGATTCGGACGATATTGCAGAATTTGCAGGACTATGCACTTAAAGATCGATTAAAAAACATTAAGGAGCTACTCCTAGCCTTTTAGGAGCACTCCGCAAAACCAAGGCAAACAGACACTCGTTGCATAGCAAGCTCGGTATCTAGTCTGGAGCTTATTCCTACGTTACCGCCGCCAACACCGTCGTCTAAGGCATCAGAGCCTGTACGGAAGAGGAAGAGGGAAGTTAGGTAAAAGTGTATCGTGAGAAACGCGAGGAAACATCTCATTTGCTTACAATTGTCCCATCTTTCCCCTTTTTAAGTTGCTGCGACAACCAAGTCATATTTCTTGGGAGGTGGATCGCTGTTACCTGCGAGGTATCATTTCTTGCAAATAAAACTCATGACCAGATGGAGGTCGTTGGCCGTACACAGGTTGGTATCGCCAGTCTGCGGACCAGACCTTCGAGGCAAAGTGAGAGGAGACACGCAGGATCTAGATCTGGGCACAGGAACCAGAACCCACTATGGCACCCATGGGGCTTAGAGCTACCAACAGTTACAAGGGGTCATTCTTAGGGCAGAAACGGTCCAGGTCCCCTCTGGCCAGTAAGACTTGGGTTCAATTTTGAATCTGGGTCGAAGCACCCTCACCATGACTTCGAACTGGCGAGGGACCTATGAAGTATACTATCCCCGTATCCGAGCATCCTCCGTTGCTTTTCACTTGTGCCTGACCAAGAAGGGTCCGTGTTGGCTCCCGCAGCGGATCCTGGTTCGCGCGCTTTTGTAGATGCGCTTATCTCGTTAGCCCTACGCATGCTCAGACTATCTTGATTATCTAGTTAAGGCGATGCCGCCCGTCCTTCGAGACTTCCTATCTAGGCGCGAATCTATACGCCTCTTTACACAAGGGTGGTAGGAGTGGGTCGGCCATCTTCGCCACTAGCGGAGGCAAATTTATTGGACTGGTGCACAACCCCACCAGCTTCACCTAACTAACCCCTCAAGTAGCGCATGCTCAATTATTGACAACTCAACTCTTCTGTGTTTCCATCCTATTACTTAGAAGCTCATCTAAATTTTTTACAAGGGTATGACTCCATGCGCTGTGATTTTGCCACCTAGTTGTAGGGTTCGAACCTCGCTATGGTCAGATCGTCAATTGCCATTTATCCGTGCCGCGTCCTCCGTCTGATGATCCCGGACCCCCGTCCTTGTCGAGGCAGTTGCTTAGAGGGTATTTCTATCTCTGGGCCGCCTAGTGCTCGCTATAGCTGTGCTGTTCTTCTTTTGTCTAGCCGGCGCAACGGCTCTGGTATGCATTATGGAAACCGACGATCATAACAATGTTCATCCGTCTAGAAAACGGGCTCCCTCAACCTCTAGCTACTTCCTCCAAGACTATCGACCAATGCAGCAGGATGAAACCACATTCACGTATGCGCTTGGTTTACCAGCAACGCGAAAGCTCTTCTCCTACGTTCATCTAGCAGCCGTCGTCATATCGCTTCTTTGCTTCGTGCTCGGGGCCTTGACGATAGCACCCACGCTCACACTTGCCTGGCATTTACGCTTCAATGGCCAGATCATCGTCATCGGTTTCCTGCTTGGTATCATGAACCTTTGCATGCAGACAATCCTGCCATTTACATTCCTTCTGCTCGAAGAGCGGTTCGGTCGATCTCGGCTTCAGAACTATCAGGCCATACTATGCGGAAAATTCGTTGGGTCGCACATTAGCTTCCTCTGGCGGCTCGCTCTTCTTTTCCTTCTTGCGCTCCCCTTGGGATTATCGGTAGCATACAAGAGATTTCTGGGAGGTACTGCAAGCGCTCCCTATAACCCCAATCACTCTGGAAGCTACGGCATCGACTTTCCACGAATAGGGAGCTGGTCCCCCGCCGATGACGCCTTATATCTTTATCAGACGTCATTTGCGGCTTTTCAGACTGCCTCCAGGTTAGGGAATGCGACGTATCCACGGACAGACACCTTCCCTCTTGCTTACGGCTATAACACCCTCCTAATTAGCAACGATTCAGCAGCCGTCCTTGATATGCCTACGGGATCGTACCTTACTCATTTACAGAGTAGCATGTATGACAGTGAGACCCTTTATATCAATGCCTCTGTTGATGCCTATATGGCTTCCTACAACACATCAACGACGGATATTATGAGCGACGACTCATTATGGGCAGCCATCATCGACTTAGGAGCGCAAAACAGCGTGGATGGGCTAAACACCATGGACCTGTATCAAAAAAACGGCGCTCGTATTGGAGTCATGCCCTTCGACAACAACAAGCAAACCCTGTTCGCATTGTACTACAACTCCACCGAGTTCGGTGGGATGAAGTTCCACGATTCAGACGACGACGAGTTCGACGTGTTCCGCCCGCGAGCGCAGATATACAGTATCAAGCGCACCCGCTGCAAGGGATTTTGGACCTTGAACACAACCAGTATCCTCCTCCTAGGCGGCAGCTGCGATACTAGTGTACCCGTTGACTCGAGCATCCTGCAGAAAGACAACATGACACCTTTCCCCTACGATGTTCTCCCCGCAATGGCTCACACTTACGGGTACTATGCAAGCGGCACGGACACGGTCTGGTTGCGTGCAACGTATGTTGTCAGCATCGTAACAATGTACTGGGCTAGAGGCTTCTACATTCTTTATGCGGGCCTGAATACACCTTATGCCCCAATGGATGAGGTTATCGTATCAATACGGAGCGCGCTACGTGCAGAGGGGTTGCTATATTTCGTGCTAGCGGTTCAACCTATGCTCACTGTACTCGGCTTCCTTGTCGCCATATTGTTGCATCGAACTCCGATCAGCAAGGATTTCGGGCTTGTCTCTATTCTTTCGGGTGTCGAACCAGCGACTTTGGGGCTGATACAAGGCGCTGGGCTGTCAGGGAAGTCGAAGAAGCCTGTGAGGATTGATATAAATGCTCATCCGACAGTATCGGATGGTCAAGGGACACGCATACAATACTTCCTGAGGCGAGACTCTGAAGAAAGAGAGAGATCGTACTTGAAGAAGGGGTCGATGTATTCGTGAGCGTGGAAGAACTCAAAGACCGCTCCGGCCGAGCAGCGAACAGATTGTTGTTCACGGAAGGACGCCTAAACTGTTTTACAAGCTATCTCACTCTTCATTCCTCTGACACCTATCCCTCACGGTCTTTGCCAGTTCTTTGCCAACATCCGAGCCGAGTCCCTCAAATCCGTCTATTACACCCTCTCTATCACCAGCAGTTAGCTTTTGACCCATTTCCCATTTTCTGCCCATGTCGGTAATCTTAATTTGCACACCGATAATCCCTTTCCTCAGTATCTCAACGTAAGACGTGGATGCGTCGTCCACCTGCCAGGGCTTTTCTCATACCCCATGATATCGACCTTGGACTGGAGAGACAAGTCCCGGATCTACTTATCTAGGAAAGAGGTTGTAGCGGTGGCTTTGATGTCGTGGAATATAGTCGCCCGGCCGTATATCTAAACTGTACAGAAATTCCAAGTGGGGACTACCTTCCCTCAGTACAAGCCTTTTTGTGGTATTGACCAGCATTACTCATGCGCAGTGTGCGAAGATAGGCATAGCTTCAGCGAACCGTGCGACAAATATGGGCCCTTCCTCGTTCGATGCAGACTTCGGGTTCGACTCATCCCAGCGATGGGATGCATTCGAGGGCACACGGTCGGTAGCGGATCCTGGTTTGACAGGATCGAGAACCCCATCCGCCACGCAATCTTGGTCCACACTGTTGGCGCGACCTCTTTGGAAAGAAACATTACAAGCTGCGAATTTATCGCCTGAAAGCCCTGATTGAATACGGTACAGCGGGGCCATCCTCTGAACACTCACGATGACATGCTCGAGGATATTCGCGAGCAGCTCTATGCTGAAGAGCACCAGCGACTCAAGAAATAGCCCGCAAGCAGTGCGCCCACACCGAGTCTTCCGCCCATCAAAATAACAAATGTGCTACCTTCCCAGTCTCATGAATCACTCCTGACACCTTCTGCCAACGCCACGAAAATCAAAGAACGCCGTGCAGGCACTATATGTCTTGACATATCCGGTCCTCAAGACGTAGCCGTTGTGGCATATACCGAATGGCAGAAATCCAACGTTGTTGATGAGTCATTGAGGATGAAGTTCCGCAAAGCATGTAATGCCACTCTGCGAGAAGGTATGGATTTAGAGCAGGTGTATGAAGATCAAGACCCAGGCTTTTCCCTCCAAAATGGTGTGAAATAAGGCATTGCACGTCGCTTTGTAAGTGACATTGAGCGCTGGGCGAAGGGGCGCCAGCTTGAATTTGACGTGTAGTGGATGGGGTGATGTTAGTTTTGTATCTCACTTGCGCAATATGTCAATAACTGTAGAAGACCGTTGTGTTTAAATGGACCAGCACAGTACATATAGGTAACTACTCTATTAACTCTCAGAAATTCAGCCGCCGCTATGTTAGCATGTTTCAACAGTCACACCTGCGTGCCGGAAGTGACCTCTGGCGCTCTCTTTTCTCCGAACCACGACGCTCACGCACTACTGGAGGTATGCCCGAAGTCTCGATGCAGGCTGTTCTAGAAATCATGCCACCGCTTCTTAATGAAGGCCTTTAGTTTTGTAAAGAACTCCTTAATCGAGTTAAGATATGGAGAATAGGGCGGCAGATATATTAACTTAATACCCGCGTTACGGCATATTTGTACGAGTCGGGTACGTACTATTATGAAGGCTGTGCTAACAGTTTATTATAAGATGTTATAACGTAAGGTTCAGGAAAAGACAAGACTACTTCAGACCATGACTTTTATTACCCTGTCCTATTTAAAGGACCTCTATGCCCTATTTCACTCTAAGATAACCGATAGGCCGTTCAGCTCTGCTCATGAAGCTGGAGAACAGCACGAGAGCAATTCCGCCGTGAATAATCTGGCTCTGCAAAACAAAAGGCTAGCAACCCTAACGCTGCTACAAGCAACCTCGACGACCAAGCTGGCGTGTTTTCTTGGCATAACTTGGGGAACAGCACGATGATTTCTGATGGCGATATTGAAGATAAGTCCGTAGTTTTTACTAGAAATATGGTAGACATTACAATAGCCAATAAGTAAGACATAGCCACTTTTCTAACTTCGCATTTCTTTGAACCTTTACAAGTAACAATGCTTTCGAGAATTGACTTTTCAAATTTATTCGTTCCCTATTAACCCCATACGCCCCTTAAATTCATTGCGCCTCGGGAATTTTCTTATCGAATGGTTTGTAAACACAGCCACGTTAGGCTTCAGCTTGCGTGTGGGGTCACACTCGGGTTTGGGTTCTAAAGCCGTATCTCTATTTCAGCATTAGCGCATTACATTGATTTAAGTATTATGTTCTAATGTCAGATAGTTAATTGTAAAAAAGGTTTAAGACACTAACAAAATTTGCGTGCAAGTTAACAATAACTGTTAATATTAGGCTAAATTGCTACAAAACGACACATTATTCCTTTGCTAACATTTTCTTGTAACAAAACAATTAAGGCGGACCTGTTCGTTCTGAGCTTCTATTACGCCGACTTAACCACTTAGCGAGCAGACCAGCCATGTACAATGTTCTCCATCGCCAGAATGCTATTTTCCACCGTGACCGACGATCTGGACCCACTCTTCGCGGCCGTATCGTAGATTTATGCAAGATTCTAAAACGGCCATAAACAACGGCAGTGAGCAGAGTTAGAAGCAATACAAACGCGGCTCCACCCATGATAAGAAATCCAAGCCAGGTTTTGACAGCGAACTCTCCTCCAGAATCGCGGATCGGAGACGAAGCAAATACTAGCGGCGGCACCTCCTGGCCGCGCACCAAAGGTGCAACTTGGAGGAAGCGAACTGGGAAGATATAGTTTACGACGATATGAATCGCAGTAGAGCGTAGAGCTAGAAGTGGAACTAACGGTGTGAGAACGTCTTTGTGTAGGTTGCGGAGTTTAACTCTGATGGGATGCGCCTTTTCAGCACGCGTGCGGGGATGAAACTCCTTGAATTCGAGGCGACTAGCAGATCCATAGACTACGGATTGCGATAGGAACGTCATGATATTGTGGAAGACATGGAGAGCGTTATAAAGAAGGACGACCTATAGTTCATTGTTAGCTGCTGCTGTGCAGGGTAGGACGAATAGTGGTTGCGACAAAAAGAATGCTTTACCTACGCTAAGATACCAAGCTGAATCGCTTTACATTGATAGAAGTTAGTACATATCTCATTGGAACTCTTATTAGCAACTGGGGCGGCAATATGAACGTACCTAGGCGACTGAGGATAATTATTGACGTATGACTTCTTAGTTGCAGCTTGGAGAAACAATGCATAAGCAAACGTGAGACATGTCCAAAATATCCACTGAATGGAGGACCACCAACTTGTTCCCTGCTCGGGCAACTCTTCGGGCAGCTTCTTGAAGTCTTCATCGTGGTCCTCGAAATAGTTGAGTGCATCGTTCCAACGCGTGAAGACGACAAAGAAACAACGGAGGAACAAAGCCACACTCATAAGGCCAATCTTGATGCTTAGAATTATAGCAATTGCGAAAATGATTTCCGGGGAGAACACCACTTCACAAACCCTTTCATGGCTAGGCTGCTCTGCCAGACAATACAAAAAGTCGCACCTTGGCCGTATATAGTCGTTGGTAGCTTGCTCAAAACGCATATCCCAGTAATAGTAGCACAACTCTAAGCCGCGAATCTGAAAATCTACTTCTACGGAGGTAACGGGATATGAATTGCGATAACCGTATGTTGGAAACGGTCCGTCTAAATGTAGCTGCGGCCCATATCGCGGCGGGCCTAGGTCTGTCTGATTGAGTGCGAGATTCCTAGCTTCGGAAGGATCAGTGTAGAATAATGCGTGGTATGTTTTAGCCCACTCGCTCCCATCGGTCCAGCTGTGCGCCTCCTGTCGCTCGGGCGTATCTAAGAAGGGCGCTGTTTCTGGTTTCCTCGAACCCTTATAAACCGAGAGGTACTCATCTGGACAGGGCGCGAGTAGTTCAGACTTCGCTGTCGACAAACCGTAGCCTGGAAGAATGCCTATCGCTAACGCTGAGTTGTCGGAGTCTGCAGTTGTGTAGTTCGTAACAAGGACAACATTCCGGTATTTGTTCTCGCCACCGAACCAGGAGTTTGTACACTCGTTGGGCGTTAGTTTTTCCCATGATGTAGGTAGTGTCGCGTGGCAGAAGCCAGACAGTGGTCCATTCCATGATCACCTGAACGCTGTTTTCCAGCTCATTTATCTCTCCACAGGTTGATCCTGCAGCCGGCGCAAATCTTCTACCACTTGAGCGACTTGATCATGATCGTACTCGTGAGGCCAACTAGTATCCAGTGGTGGCATTGTTAGGGCCTCGGGCTGCGGAAATCGGGTCATTTCGAGGGTGGAGATGTTGAAAGCTTTTCCCTCAAAAAATGGGGTAGACACTAGTATCTCGAAAGAGTTTTTAGCTCCATATTTGACGAACATCAAACTGTTAGAACTAAGATAGGTAATCATCAGTATGCTTGTAAGGTATGCAACTTAGGAAATGTAGTCCGGTAGCCTTGCACACTTACAAAAGTTGGATAGGTATCGATGTGGCAAGAAGCATTAGATACAAGATTTTCCTGAATACAGATGCAGAACCAAATAGTTTGGCCGAATCGACACCAAGGCTTAGTGTCCCTCGCGCATATAGCCGACGGGTCGTACTAGGACTAGGTGCTATAAGTCCTGACTTAGAGTTATCAGATGCAGCAACTACAATAGTCGCCGCCAAATTCACAGCCAGTATAAAGGCGTTATAACTCCCACTTGTAGGTCCAAATCTCGAGCAAGTGCCATGCCAAGCAGTGACGAGACCGTAGGAGGTTGGTCCAGTTCTTCAGTAAATTCGACACTTAACCCAGGAAACTATCACGAACCCAAGGATTATGAACCAATACAAGAGCGGGAGCCATGTGTCTGCAAATCCAACGAAACGGATACGGGATTTGACATTCGTCCCCCGGGAATTCGAAGTCAGAGTCTTCTTAGAACCTGACAGAAAGCGGTTGCTGGGGCTTAGAGATGTTTCTAAATTTTCCAGAGATATATCCTCAGATGTGGAGACTACCACGTTGATTTGTTCATCGTTTGAATCTGTGTCCATGCTCGATCGCTTAGAAAATTGTTCACCCTGTTCAGTGGCGACCGGGTGCTGCGAAATCCTTCACAAAGGCTTAGAAGAAAAACGATATAGCGAGCGATGTGAGGCTTACAGGTAAATTCCCTCTGTTGACGTGACCGTCTCTCAATCTCTAACGTCGGCGTGGTCCCAGACTTTGTGCAAGCAGCCATCCACGAGAACATAAGAATCAAAGACCTACTTTGATGAGCGAAAGCGAGCTTACAGGGTATTTTGTTGCTGAAATATGGAGAAGGCAGCGGTTACGGTTTCGCCCCAGCATAGCCGCCGTTGCTCAGCCTCGAAGAT
This sequence comes from Herpotrichia juniperi, assembly GCA_014905255.1. Taxonomy (NCBI): domain Eukaryota; kingdom Fungi; phylum Ascomycota; class Dothideomycetes; order Pleosporales; family Melanommataceae; genus Herpotrichia; species Herpotrichia juniperi. The sequence continues at coordinate 103,988 of BLYF01000048.1, read as the reverse complement.
GGATAGCAACCTTTGATTCGTATAAGTTCAGCGTCAACAACATTAAATCTCGAATATCTCACTATAAGAGTAGCGTTCATAATCCTATCTTACGGATTATGCTCTATGTGGTTCACATTGAATCACACGTATTTTAGTGTGAACTACCTAGGCTACAATAATCTTCCATCTCACCTCACACTCCCAACTCTGTCTAGCCTCGAAGCCGTCATCATCACACTTGACTAAGGCTTTAAAATGCCCACCAAACACAAGAGTTTATCCCCATGGTACCTGAGCTCATATGATGATTTTTAAGACATCTTTGCAACATCACGTCCATCTCTCAAGCCTTCGCATTCCTTCATTCCCTTATCGCACTATACGAGATTTTGCTAAGCACCGATGGCTTGTAAGCACAGCCACCTTTTGGCTGCAGCTAGACGTATTAGGGTGCGGGTTCAGACTAACAATTCATTTCAAGCGCTCTAGAACAGAGCTCTTGCTACTGGATTAATTTCTAAAGATTACTAGTGAGAAGAGATCTATATTTTTTTTTCATTTTGCAGGCAAACTCGTCGTTAACCTTATTATGTAAGACTTAATTAATAATTCTCTTATAATCTGTTTCTGTAGGGAGAGTTAGTAGCTCTGTAGAAAGACACTGTAGCATAATTTTTTGTAGACATTCTGTTAGTATCTGATCGAGAAAGAGTCCGCAAGTCTCGGCTGATAGTGCAGGGCTAGTATTTCAGCCAAATTTAATTAGCTAATGCTTTAATCTTGCGGTACGTATCCTGAATTACAATTTTTTACTGTTACACATTATGAATTGAGAATATAAGATTGTGCTCTAGAACATAAACGAACGCTTGTTGGTATGCCCCACATTCTGCTGCTGTATCGATCAATCAGAATATTGCGGGGTTACTTTCCGGTCAACTTATTTAGGCATAGTGCTGTGTTGCATCCCTATGTTAGTTGAAACACTAAAGAAGCACGAAGCATACCTAGGACTCGTTGTCGCAAACTTGGTGCGCTACGTTTTCCCAGTCCCTTTGCCATTATTTGATTCTTTCGACGCTAAAGACATTTCTCATGGCACACCAGACTTCACATGACAAGATCGCAGACGAGCTGGAACGATACCAAATTCGCCGCATCCAACGCTATACTTCCGTAGCTGTGCTGCTTTTGTACTGGAAAGAGACAGATCTCAAGATTCACGACGAACTCCAAGCGTTGGAGGACTTATTGCAGGACACGTTCAATTACAGAGTTGAACGTTGCGAGATTCCTTCTAAAAAACCTCAGTACTTGCTCGGCCATGCACTCAATACATTTCTGGAGAAATATGGAACATCTGACAATCTGGTTATTGTCTACTATGGAGGCCATGGTGGTCCTACGAAAGATGGCTCTACGGAGTGCGAATGGGCTGCGTAAGTTCACCACTGCGAGGACTGTGGTATTGATTCTTTTTCTGACGAGGATGGAGTTACAACAATGAAACCAGCCCCACACTGGACTGGTCTGCCATACAACCCCAATTGCTAACCGCCGAATGCGATGTTGTAATATTCCTGGACTGCTGCTTTGCAGGCTCAGCCGTGAGGGGCAAGACCCGAAAATTTGTCGAGATCCTTCTCGCAACAGACAATAATCAGATGACACCAACAGGAGCTGGAAGGTGGCCGTCTTTTACGAAAATTCTCAAGCAGAAAATGCGAGAAATCATGGAGAGGGATCAGGAGGTCAATTTACGCAGTCTCCACTCGCACTTAGTATCAGCTGATACCGGTCTCAGAAGACAGCCAATATTGGTGTCAGGTAGAGGCTCTGCTGGCAATATCGTGATGCAGAAGTGTGCCAAGTCGAGCTTGCCTGTTCTAGGGGCGGATATTATGCAATCTAAGAGTCTGTCTCTCTCTCAGGAACAAAAGTTTCTACTGGAGGTTTACACCCATCGGTCACTCGAATCGACGGTTCTGGATTCCGTAATCAACTGGTTGACGAAGGGATCGCCTTCCTCCATTGTCGATATTCGACTAGCAAAACAAACAATCTTAGAAACAAATACCTCCCGCTCCATTGGAGTCCATCTTCTTCAAAGTTCTGCTACGGATGATAGAGGACGCCCTTTCATCCCGCCCAGGAGCCGAATCGAACTGGATGGGCTAATGCAGGAATTGGACGAGACCGCCAAAGCACCGAGTCCGCAACATCTCACAGACCAAGAGGCAATGAATCTAGTCAAAAGACTGAAAGAAAAGTCGCATAGCCTGAACACGATGATAGAAGATCTCATGGCCGGCTTAGAACAGCCACAGTTGGAACATCTAGTAGCTGAGAAGATGGCCGACAACACGAGTCTTGGAAACCGAATCAAACTACGTTTAACCCTTCTGAATGAAAGCAGACCGGTTCAGAACCCAAATCTTGCTATCAGTTTTATTGATCAAGCCCACAAAGATCACCGATTCCGCATTGGGACCCTGAATAATTCGCAAGTGCTTGTCGAGTACTTCTACTACGAGGAGATGGACGACACTGATCAAAGCGTCATCTTGAAGAAAGTTGCACAGATGTCGGCTTTGCTACTGGAGCCCAAACCAACCTCCTTCAGGACCTTGCCAGGAGTAGGTTACACGCATGGGCGTCTGTATGGGCCTAGGTTTGGCTTCATTTATCAATCCCCGCAAAAGCAAGATATTGGAAAATTTGCTGTCCTCTCCGAACTGATCGCGAGAGTGGGATATGTGCCTCTAGAGTCCCGAATATCTATGGGTCGAGTCCTGTGCGAAGCAATGTTGCAGTTGCACTCAATTGGCTGGTATCACAAGGCTATCAGATCTAGCAATGTCCTTCTCTTCCGCCTCAATGGCTACGAGAATAATGAGACAACCCCTGCTCTAGCCTACGGATTTGAAAAGCCGTATTTTGTAGGATTCGACTGTTCAAGGCCCGCAGATGCAGAAACACGACAAACTGTCGACTTTGCCAAGGACAGAATTTACCGCCACCCGGATCGATGGGGAAACCCGGCACGTTTCAAAAGTTATCATGATCTTTATGCACTTGTATGTTCTTCCTTGATATAAAAGTGATCTCGTGCTAATATTCAATTACGAAGGGCATCCTCCTTTTAGAAATTGGATCCTGGCGGCTACTTCCGCTAATGGATAGTAAAAAGGAGAACTTTGAATGGATCCAAAATCCTGAGCATTTGCGTGGAATTTTCCTGTCGAAAGCGCTAGATAGACTAGCACATTATGCGGGAACTTCGTATGCTACTGCAGTTCGAGTATGTTTCGAAAAGAAGGAATGGGAGGGGATGGAGGAATGGCAGATTCAGCGTGAAGTTCGAGAGAAAGTGTTGGCAGGGTTGAGGGTACATATATTGGAGGACTAGTTCAGGTGCTGCGTACAACTACATACTGCTATTATGATAGGAACGTGGCTAACACAGCTCCATACCTAACAAGTATAAGTCTCAAAAACTCTCAATAAGCTTCTCCAGCATTGACTTACGAAACGACTGCTATGACCATGCTATAATTTGTTGTGGTCGTAGTAAAGCACATGGCTAGCGACGTGCTAATCATGAATATTGAATACATGATGGCCTTGGAGGCTTTATGGGGTGTCGTGAAGATCAAAATGCCTGGGAGAATTGTCCACATAGGCGCCAAGATAGCCATAAAAACTCTCACTATCCAACGCAAAGTGCTTGGGCGGAAGAGCGTGATATGTTCATCATCAGTTTTGTCCTAAGCTTTGGTCAGTCACTTTATCGCCGATAGTAGCAAGAGCTTCTTACCTTGCTTGAGGAAAGCTACAACTTGGTCAGTGATATTCTTAAAGTGGTGATAAGGAATTGTCTACACCTTTGCAAGCAATCGAGGCCATCTTTTTAGTACTCGTTCCAACAGGTTCTCCAGTCCGGCTTTACTTGACTCATTAGGGTTGAGAGCGATAAAATCTTCAGATTCTAGTAAGCATGAAACCCAGCCAGCCTCAGAACGAACTATAGGCCTGTTCCCGTCCATCCAATTCTTCACATTTTGCTCATGTTGAGTTTCGGCGTTTGCAAGCCGGAGCATCTTACTATATTTCAGTACCGAATTATCTAGCGGTGTCATATTAGCTTCTAGACCTTCAAGGGGGGGTTTTTTTTTTACAGAAGCGTTCTTGAGATTGAAATGATGCTACATGCCATACTCGCGAAGCTTCGTTTTGATTTCCTCGATCAGATCCCTGCGATTCTTATTCCCATCTTTTCTACAACTATTTAGGTTGAGCTGAACGGTCTCCTCGTCGTCGCACTTGTTGAGGCGGCTCTCTAGCTCACTGACTTCAGCCTGCTGTTCGAGTAACACTCGGAGGTGTAAGTTATCGAATCTTCTGACAATGGTAAGACCTGGATCTAGGTTCAGGAACGCTGCAAGTCGAGGATATCCAAGCCTATATTGCTCGACTACGATTAAGTTCGACATTAGCTTTAGAGACAAACACTTATCAAGCCTGCATACAAGAAAGATAGCCTTACGTTTGGACTTCAAACCAGCCTGTGGACCTGCGATTGCAATAGGTATCATCATAGCACACAGATCTAACCACTGTGTCTTTTTAGATTTTCATGTTGTCGCGAAACTTCACTGTGCAAGTGGACGTGCAATATTGAGGAGTCGTAACTCAGGTAACTTTGGAAGATTCGAGTGCATGCAAGGTTGGCGCGTAAATCACGTGACAAGAGCGGGGAGATTCAGCCTAGAGGCAGTAGGCAAATCGACAGTCAGCACTGGTGCCACGTCAGTACTTTCCAAGGTTATATCTGGTGGGTCAAAAAAAAGGATACATTACTTAGCACGAGCTCGTTGCCTTAGCCCTCTTTCTAGTTCACGGATCTTCACTCTAGCAACTATGCAAGCCAACAAGAGCTCCGCAACCAACAAAAACGCCACAAGCGCTACAAAGACGCAGGAAGCTCGGACTGGGAAAGTAATCGCAATGTTTCCACCCTATAGCAGCCTTCTAAGCGTGGCCAGGAAGTGGACGAGGAACACGACTGGAGAACTTCCGTTGGAAGGTACGCAAATACAGCGGACGTAAGTCACGTAAAATCGTATGAGAATGCGCTTGTGAGAACTTAACTCATTCAACATATAGTATCCCTTCGAAACCGATGAAATTGTGTGGATAGTACAGCCAGGTTGGAGAGCTCCGATGGGAGAGTTTCGAATTATAGCAGCGCTTCCGAACGGTCAGTTTCGGCTGGTGAAGGTTAGTAACGGAGTTGAACACCCGAATCCAGTCGAGAGCAGATATCTGCGCAGAGATCCATATTAGAAACGAAGACGCTGGAGACGTGGCATATATGTTATTAGCGAAGGGTTTAGAGTTCAACTGCTCATGGCATTCTGGTTTTCAATGAGCTGGAGGAGGGGAGATAGAGATAATGATAAATCGTATACAATCCTACATCATGTCTAATAGACCTCATAGCGCCCAAAATGGGCCTAAATTTAATCTGCTCCTATAAGCCTTAAGAACCCATACTCCAAAATCCCGCGGGAAGGAGGCTTTGACATCTTCCGCCTACCTAGTCTATTTCTCAATCCAAATACTATGCCCAAGTCTTTTTCCACTGCCTTCTGGACGAGACCAGCGGGTGTAAAATCTCCTTTCACGCTCGGCCACAGTCCTCTTTTACTCGCAGCTCCTGTCTCCCCTTGTGACATTTGAATTCTTCGTTCCAAGCCCACGTACGAAGCACTACCCAAATTAGGAGTACAAGGTTAGCGTAGTTCCTTCAAGTAAAATGTGAGTAGGGTACAATGTTTCAACATTGATCGCAAACATGTAAACTGTCTAGTAAATAGATATTTTACAATTTGCATCAAAATGCTGAACTTGTACTGATGGACTTACATATGCAACTCGGTAATTCCTGAAAATGGATTATCCGTCCTGGCATGGTGTCTTTCCAATAGCCGAAGGCATATCTCTATGGCTCTTTCCGCCTTTTCTTCTTTAGCCGCAATATTAGCTGGGCCTGGGTTGTCGTCCGAATCAAGGAAATATGCCCTTCCCATAATGCAAGCGATTTGAAGGGGGTAGAATACCCCTCGTCGGTATCGAATACCCTTGTTCACATCTGCTCCAGCTTCCAATAGAAGCTCAAGAGCCTCCAAGCAAAGCTGATATGCACATGTCTGAAGCAGTGTGGTATTTCCCTCCGTGTTCACATCATCCACATGCCTGGCGACCTTCGGGATAGTCAATAGATGGCGGAGTAACTCTCGGCTCCCTAGATGCTGTGTTCTAGGGACGACCCAGAAGTTGTGTACCGTTTCGTCAAGTAATTCTGTGTAAACAATCTCTGGAAAATCTATTTCTAGAATGTAGTCGATCAGGATGGAGTTTCCTGGCCGAATCTTTCTCGCGAGATGAATTAACGGCGTTGCCATGGTACCATGTTCTTTGAGATCTATGTCCGCTCCATACTCTAGAAGGACTCGACACATCTCTAATGACCCTGCTTTGATCACGCAAATATGGAGTGGCGTTATTTTATCCGAGTCGAACGTTCGCTGATTAGGATCGACACCGATGTCTAGAAGAATTCGAGCCGCGATAGGCGAATCCGCCCTCACAGCCATATGCAAATACGAGCCCCCATATAGCCTTTCCTCTTGGAGCTCCGCAACGGTGTAGTGGAGCGCGAGGGCTTGCAGAATCTTTTTCCAATGAGGAGTGTCGGTCGCTCGAATGATTGCTAATATCAAAGCCGAGGCACCATCGTCGTTATACTTTCTGACCTCAGCACTCTCCATAGCACTTATGAGCCGCTCGATCAGATAGAAGTCTTCTTCCATTCTCGCTTTCTCAATGAGGACCATCAAGGTTGTAGAGCCTCTGGGCAGTTCAACACATAAAGCCACATCATGTTCCTTGCAAATTTGCAACGTCCGATCGATAGAAATGAACTGATCCTTTCCATGGACCATCCAGTGATGAAACGGCCTGGCTAGGGTTGTGAAGCAACTTAATCCCCTAACACCACTTTTTTCTTCAGGGGAACTATTGAGAATCTCGCTTGCGATGTCCCAAAAGAAGTATGAAATCGCAGAGCGAATACGCGCCCCGTTTGAATGTGGTGTTTTGGGAAGCAAAGCCTTCACAAGCTTCAGGTTCCTTGTATGGATTGCCCAGTCCAGCGGAGTCCCAAGAAGTTTGCAATCGTGGTCGTCCCAAATAACGTTACATGTTGTTTCAAGAGCTGGATTCGCACTATGCTTTAGAAGAAGATTGACCGCTAGTGTTATATCCGAATCCTTGAAGAAAATAGCAAGATGCAAGGCTGTGATGCCGTGGCAAGCTACCTTGGATGCCGAAAACCCTGCTTCTAAGAGTATTTCGAGTGTTGACAAGTGACCGCCAATACAGGCGAGATGAACTGGAGTGAAGCCATCTGTAGAAGTAATCTCAGACCGATGATTCTCAAGTAACTCCAGCAGGTCAGGGTTGATCCCATTGAATGCGGCCAGGAGAAGTTTTTGTGTGGAACCCGAATCAGAAGAGTTGCATATTGAGTTGAGTGAGATGGATCCTATTAGCTTGGAGGGTGTCCTCGGCCTGGCACGACCATGAAAGGGTTCAAATTTCCATTCCGTGAATCCATATTGTCTAATTCGCTCGGACAGATAAAATTCGCTCCGTCGTTCCATCAGGCCCCTTTCGATTTGCACGCTGGGACCGGTTTGGTCTTTCGTCCAAGATAATGCTCCGAACACACAGCATATCCGAGGAAACCATCGCTCGGCTTTGTAAGACCCGTGAAGAATAGCCTGCTTTAACCATGGTAAAATGTCGTCCCAGCTTGCCGAGCCAAAGTGAACCGCAATACATTCGCAGATTGTGAAGGCCGCATGGGCGCGCATCACTTGAGGTGTAGTAGAAGACCCAACTATATCAGTAAGCTCAGAGAAGACCATTTGTTGGATAATTGTCTTGAAAGGCTCTCGGTCAATTAGGTATGAAATGCCGTTCTGTACATAGAGCTCGAGAATCTAGCGCAGATAGATAGTGTCGGTTAGCGTTCTAAAAAACAGAAAGAGATTTGATTACCTCGTGTAATGTATGTTCGCCGGTCCAGTTGAGAAGAGGTTCTTGCTGTGTGGTCTTCGGATGTGTCTCCTGCTCAGTAGAATTTAACCTAGCTCTAGATTAGTACTGCCTTTACATCACCGAATAAGCTCGACATACTCAAAGTCATCTGATAATCGCATAGCTAATGCCTTCATGGTAGTGCGGTCCTCCGGTGAATCCTGCAAAGTTCCCTGAAGAACAAAAGCAAAGCGCTCTTTCACACCACTTGGAAGATCTTGGTCCGTTACAAAGGCAAGACCATGACGCAGCAGTTCGTTGTGCGAAAGTCGTCTCAAGACATCTACCTTGTCTTGAGGCTCCAAACCCTCTGCTTGTCCTGTGTCCCAGCTTTTGTCATAGAATGATGTTCCACGTCTTAAAATCTCCCAGACCAAAAGGCCGAAGGAGAAGATATCCGTCAAAAATGCGTCCGCAATGGTAAATGCAGAGTTTCCATCAAAACTCGCGCCTCTTATTTCTGGTGCATTGTACAGAGGAGTCCCCTGCGGTATGCTGACCTCTCCCTCAGCATCATCTGCAACTGTAGATACAACACAATTTCCAAAGTCGGACACTTTGTAAACCCATTTACCGTCCACGAGAAAGACTAAGACATTCCTTGTTTTCACATCTCCATGGCATATTCTGGAACTGTGCAGGACCTCGAGCCCATTTGCGACCTGTAAGACACATGTCATAATTTCGTTGTGGTCGCCAGCTTGAGCGTTCGTAAAAAACGTCTCGAGGGTACCAAAGGGTGCGTATTCTAAGACCAACGACAGCGACGGTTCTCCAGAATAGTCCTCAGCACAAACTCCAAGGATGTCCACAATGTTTGCATGCTTTCGTACGGGGCCGTGTGTGAGAATGCGGAGTTCAAGACATAGCTGGTTGAAGTGTTTTGTGAACTCGTCCGACTGGTGCGCGAAATTGGGACGGTCAAGTCTCAAACTTTTCTTCACAACGATGGGCCGCTTTTCTGGCGTCTTGCCGATTTCGACTACGGCGAAGCCGCCATGGCCCGCCTTTCGCGGCCGGTTGGGGTTGAGTTTCAAATCCTCAGATTCCCAAACTTCAAGACCAGAAGAGGCAAATGCCAGGCAGAAATTAAGTGCAGCTAGTGAGGGACTTTTCGCATGCGAGTGGGAGACATCGTTCTGAAGGTTGCGGGAATCCGACTGCCAGGTAGAAGAGCGAAGGCTCATTGTAGCCCTATCTACAATATCTTTACTAACTAGAACAACATCAGCCTTTTCAGATGTACGAGAAAGTATGACATCCAACGCGAGATTGCGCGTACTCGCCCATAGCCTCGTGTCTCCTCCCGGGGTCCTTCACCGTCTATCGCCCAACTATGACAACTTCAATATATTGGGAGATATGAAGATGGTACTAGGCTTCCAAGTCTGTATTTACGCATTCAATCATGAACTTCTCGCATTTGTTGGTGACGTCGATGTGCTAGCCTCACCGGTCACTAAATTGACCGCCTCGCCTCAAACCCCTCACATGCAGGTTGCGTAGCAGGCAGCAGGTCAGCTTACCGTGGAAAGCCGCCTGATAGGTTAAGACGCCGGTCCAGCTTTTCCATCAAGTTTCGCGTATAGCACACTGAATACAAGAGGGCATCATTAACAAGTTGTTCCTTTTGGGTCGTGCACGGACAAAATTATATGGAAAAAAGTCGAATTGAACGGAAGACGCATTGACAGGCGAAACAGCCCATTCATGATCCTCTTGTACGAGTTCTTCATATTTTAGCCATCCGACGAAACCCAATGTAGTTAATACTTGGTAAATATCCCATTCCTATATATCCAAAATCCTAGGCTCTATCATCTACCATTCATACAATGCTTTCCAACTTCATGCCATCCTCGTTCAAGTGTTAACTTACAACATCACAACTCCTCTCACCTCATCGTTAATAAACCTCACCAAACCCCTTCTTCTCCTCTTCCTCCATCTTCTCGATATCCTTCTTCCCCACCTCGCCAGCATCGATCTGCTTAGCCAATGCTTTCTCAACCTTCTCCACCTCACTATTTTCGCCCTCATCTTCACTCTTCTCCACAATCATGTCTCCTTTCAGTGCTTCCCTTAGAATAGACTTATTGTCGCTAGGATCGATTGGGGTAGGAGAGCCTGTCCTGCGCGCATCATCACTCGTCACATCGCCGTCGCCATCTCCCAGGGTGTCGGCCCGTGCACCGGAGCCCATACCAGACTCTTGCATCCAGCTCTGCTCGCTCATTTTTCGGGCGGCCTTTCTCTCCTTGCTTTGTTGACGTTGTTTTGAGCTAGCCCTTAGTCGCGATCTGCCATGTGTGCCGCTCTCACGTTTACTAGGCGAGTTCTTAGCAGGGGAGCTATGGGTGTGCATATCGACATGTCTGTGGTGTTGGTGCGCATGATGCATGCCGGGGAAGTAATCTGAGTCGTCTGAGAAGACGTCGCCCGGTGTCCCTGGACCAACAATTTTGCGTGGGGGATTAAGGTGCCGTAGGATGGCAGCGGTTCTAGGAGCAGATGATTGTCGAGGTACTGAGACTGCGGGTACCTCTTCTTCGCTGCTTCGTATGCCTTCGTCAGAGCTAGAGATTGATGCGCCGTCGTTCGAGGCGTCATTTGGTGAGGCAGGGGTCAGAGGTATGGCCGATGTTGGGGTCCCTTTCTGACTAGGCTTATGTGTGAGCTTTTCAGGGCTGGGCTCTTTAATTGCAGGTTCATGGTCTGCTTCTTGGGAGGCAGCAGGGTCGTCTTCTTCCTCTTCTTCATGGGTGCTACTACGTGTGGGTAGCGATGGAGGGGGGAGTGTTCCACCCAAATATTCGGCAGTGTTCTTGCGCATCGCGCGGCGTGGCCAGTTCATTTTGTCGTGGTCGCAGCCATTGGCGCATCCTCCCCAGCGTCTTATAGGTATCGTGGGCGAGGAGATCAGATTCCCGGGGCCTGGTGCAGGAGCCCCTCTTGCAGATGTGACAGCAGTTGAACTACTAGTGCCTGTCGTCGCTGCTGCTCGTTTTTTGAGGTCTGACCATGTGCGAAGTTCGTTCTGCAATATGTACCTCCCGTTGGTCTGGTGCTGTTTCATGACAATGAACTCGCAGTGATTGATGTTGCGCAAGTCCTCAAAGTACTCCACTGACCAATGGTACCTTGGCAACATTAGTTTCTCTTCAGATTTGCAAACCTAGATCCGACTTACCACTTCATAAGGAAGACTCTTGTCATCAGTCCATGTGTTACCAGCACACACACGCTTGGGAAGTCTTCGTCCCCAAACTGTCTCCACATGCTCTCATTGAAACCACTGACTCGATCGTATGCATCCGCAGCACTCTCTCCATCTGGAATGCGGTAGAAGAAGTGTCCGTAATCGGCCCTCTCCTGCCACATCCTCTCCATTTCCGCCGAACATGGTTGGAAGTTTCCAAAATCCTGCTCTCGTAGACGCGGCTCTTCGAACACTTTAATCTTGTGGCGGGGAAACGGTGAGGGGCTTGGATCGTCGCCGGTAAGTGTGCGAAGGATGCCTTCGGTGGTTTCGCGTGTGCGTCGGTATGGGGAGGTAAAGAATTGGAGAGTGTCGTCGGGTTTGAGGAGGGTCCGGAGTTGACGTCCGGCTTCCTCTGCCTAATAGTTTAAAATGTTAGCTGTCGACACAAGTAGTGGGGGTCATAGGGCTGAGAATGCACCTGGTTCCATCCTTGCGTTGTGAGTTTGACCCTATGGTCTGGTATGAACTGGTGAATGTCGCGGTCCTTGTTTCCTTCGGATTGGGCGTGGCGGACCAAGATAATCATCTACCCTCCATTAGCAACCCATTCGAGCGTGAATAGGACATACTGACCCGCGGCTTGCCCATGATGGCGATTTAGAAGTGTTCCGTGTGCGTGAAAAGTAGTATGTGTACGTGGAAAGTGTTCAGTGAGTGACCAGAAGTAAACAGGAGCAAAGAAGCTAAAAAATAAGGAGAATGGGTAAGTAGTGCGGGCAGACACACAATGAAACGCTTCGAGATAGCAAGCGCCAGCGAAGTCGCCGCTGCGCGTTTGGCAGGTGCCGCCCGCCGTGCTGATCTCAAATTCTGATGGCCAAAGCTTAGAAAACATCGCGTCATCTTGGTTACATTCGCTCCCACTTGTCAAACTACACCTTCACTTTCATAAGCGCATTCCAGCCATCACCAGGTTCTTCCACGCCACACTACTGGCAGCATCTACACACGCGAAATACGATTACACCGCGCCGACGGCAAATACTGCGCGACTTCCGCTTCTGCCTACACCCGTTTCTCTACCACCACACATCGCCATGTCGGAACCCATCCCCGAATCCATTCCCACCTCGGCAGACCCGCGATCCAAGCGACCCGTCAAGAAGCGCGCCCTCACGCCCCGCAGCGCCGCAGCCGCTGACGTTGAGGCCCTCTTCGCAAAGCCCGATCGCGAGATCTACATACCAGGAGAGGCCGCGCGCAAAGGTCTCGCCGCACCCCCAGAGATTGTTGCCAACGTTCAAGGTTCCAGTGCCGGTGCTGGAAGTGGAGAGTTCCACGTCTACAAGGCGAGCCGAAGACGCGAGTATGAGCGCCTGCGGTTGATGGACGAGGAGGTCAAGAAGGAGGAGGACGAGAAGGCGTTCCAGGAGAGGAAGGCGGAGCAGGAGAGAAAGGATCGATCCAAGACGGAGAAGAATAGGGCGAGGAGGGAGAAGCAGATGGCGCGCAAGGCGAAGCACAACAAGAATGCGGGTGCTCAGAGTGCAGGAGGTGAGAAGGTGACAGTAAAGAAGTTCGCGCCAAATCCGGCCGTCGCCAGACTACAAGAGGATGCAGACGACGAGACGATGACTGGAGGCGGAGAGGTCAAGCATGCGGAGGAGGTCGGTCTGGTCATTCACGACGACGAGTGACATGGCCATGATAACTCCTACATCTGGGGCGTGCAGACATAATTACGACCTCTCCTGTGAGGGATGAGGCTGACCTCAAGCGCTGAGGGAAACAAAGCCTATTTAATACAGTCTGGAGGTGTGTCTCTGCAACTTTACTTGCTTTTCCTATCATCATTTCATACGTTAAAAGAATTTGCATGTTACGAATTATCCGGACCTACGTGCTGCTGGTCTACTGACTCGGTTTCTTTTGCGCATTTACATCTCCTACGCCGTTGATGCTCTTTTGTTTTTATAGGATATCAAGCTACTGCAATTCGTATTTCTCTCCCCAATAGTTTCGACCGCTTACTGGCCAATATCAATAGCCGTGTAGATGGTGCAACGGCATACTCAGTTGAGTGTGAGCGCAAGGTTCCATCTCTTCATCTCAATCATCTTCAGATTTGTGCTCGTACCTTCCCTAAATTCACTTCACTGATAAACAAATCGATATCCCCAAGGTGGGAAACAATGGGATGACTGGCGTGGCACTTAACAAGCGGGTGCCATAGCAAGTGGACATATGCAGGACCTAATACAGAAATTCGATCCCGAAATCGTACATCTCCGCCCTGTCCAAGGAGCTTTTGAGTTCACCATCATAAGCTCTCCAAGATCCACAAACTAGACAGTGAACAGAGAAAGCTGGCGCTTGATGAAACAGCTTGCATTATACTCTCTGATATACTGTTTCTGCGGGAGTAGTTCAAACGATGAGACATAAGGGCTGGGCTATATCTTAGACGAGTCAAGCGGGTTTAATCTAGAGTCAAATACACTTGTACCATTTCTCCAAACCTTTATAGCTCTGCAAACCATGATTGTTCTTTACTCTGTTCTGTCTTCGCATACTGCATGTCACCGCCTCCAAGGAGAATAGCATGTGTCAGAAAGACTTTGTAAAAGGACAGCTAGCAGCGACAGTAGGCCTTTACAAGGTCAGCCCGATCCTCCTATCGTCTTCGCAGATTTGCCTGCCTGTGGCATCAGTTCTCCTCGGACATGAAAACAAGGAGGGAGTACACCAACTCTGGCCCACAATTTCCACGTCCCGTTCTGGAATCTCTCAGCCTACTCGTATAATCATTCCAGCGCTACTACAGAGGGATCAGCAGAAGACTATCTACCCCTGTTCTTACGCCCGAGGAGCATCCAAAGAGCAGGCAGGTGAATTTAAGAAGATAGTATGAGGATCCAGCCAACCTTACAAAAATCTACTGTATCTGTATCCGCTAGCCATAGTTTCGCCAAGTGCCTTTGACCCCTGCAACTCTCCTCGGAGGCAGTGACATGTACAACACAACAAAATACACGCACAGGTACAGCCCACAAGCGCAACGAGACAGATCACGGCCCAAGCTTCCAGGCTAACAACAAGCACGAGGAATCCGCAATCCATGATCCATAAACCACATCCTTAATTCTCACAAGCATACACAATCGCCATACGGATTAAAGACAGGAACAGGTACATCACCATGACGATCCTCCCAATCGTGTGGATTCGCCTACGACCAGCACGGTGACAGCGGGGCGGAGCGAAAATAAAGTGCTGACCGACAGCACTGGCGGAGTTTAGGGCGACGGAGGATGAATCCTGAGATGTGAAACCCCGGTTGTTATCTCGTCTCAGGCTAATCCGATAGCGCATTTATACCTCACTTGGTATGGACTCAGGAACCGGATTGGCGATGAGGTATAGTGCGTGGCTTGATCAATTTTAGAAGGAGAAGTGGATAGGCTAACAGTACTGCATTCGGTCAAGGGTAGGGAAAGAGGGGCGAGAAAATCGCCTGGTCACTCATCCAATCAACAAATTTACCAAGAGCTGGGAAGAGAAGATTTGATTGATGTCATCATTATTAGAACTATCTACTTTGCTAAAACCGCTCAGGTAGGGATATCTCAATTCAGAATCCAAAGTGCAAAGAACACATCATTCCGATCCTCCACGCAGGACAGACCGCTAAAATGGGAAAACGGTAAGGTACCAGTGGTATCAAACTCCAAGTCATAGCAGTTCCATAGAACTTGCATTCGCACACCCTCTTTCTTTCAGCCATCCCATGTCCTTCGATTATCATGAGTCATCCTGAAAGATGATGATGCTCGAAAAGTAAGATTTAAATTACTCCATCCAGTCGTACGCCTCTCATATCACACATGACTAGTAGATGACCTTCTCCTCGTAGATGGGCGCCTCCCTAGCACTACCATTATCAGCACCCTTCCATTCGATCTTGTTCTTCTCGTTGAAGGTAGCCTGCTCATCTGTAATGACAAGACCTGGTACCGCCTTCGTCGTGTCCCTGACTTCGCGAGCAGAAATGCCCATGTCGTCACGGGCAATCCATAGAATTGGCGTTGGCGATGTGATAGCAGGGTTAAAGTAGGCGCGCTTGGCGATATCTACAGGAAGAGGAGGTTGCGGCGTATGGTAGAACTGGTCGAGCTGGCCCGAAAGTGTGGCAGTGGAGCTAGACTCTGGGTTGAGGATACGGGCAATGAATCCAGGGATCTTAGTAGGCTTCGGCTCAGCGACTGGCGAGCGACCGTTGGTGGCCATGGGTCCCTTCTCGACTGGCAGGCCTGCGCCATCAACCTGACCCTGGCCATTCTCGAGCTGATCCTGATGAGGGGTTGCGACGGGGTCGGCGTAGGCGATACGGGCCTCGTGATGAACAATTGCCTTGCGGAGGATGACGTGGAAGAGAATGGTGCAGGCAAAGAGAATAACTTCGATGATCAGAGGTCCAAGAGCGGCACGGTTTTTGCCAGTGGCGATAGCGAAAAGGCCAATGAGGCAGCCCTCTGAAAGATAAACACCAGTGATGAGCTGAGACAGCGCGCGCTGGTAAGCTGCGCCCTTGGTGTCGATGTTGGTCTCGTAAGTGTAGAGAAAATTATATCTGAAAGCAATGTAAATCAATGAGAAACCGACGGTACTGAAGCCTAAGACGAGAGGTGCAATGCAGGAGTAGCTGAGAGCGATCACGCCCAAGTTGACCCATTTGGGAAACTCAGAACCCCACACGGGAGCCGCCAGTGTGGTAAATTTCTGGAAGATCTTGCGAGGTGTCTTTCCAGGAAGAATTTTGCCAAGAAGGACAATACCAACGATGCCACCAATATTGAGAAGGGTACTAGCAGCAGTGGAAAGTCCAAAAAGAAGAAAGTAACAGATGTAAAAGTTGGAAGCCTTGGGAAGGTTCTGTGAAAGGAGTGTAAGAACTTGTGATGGATCTTCCTTGACGGTATTGATCACAGTCGTGGCGGCACCAGCAAACGTGGTGATGAGGAAGACTTGAATGACCTGGAAGACGAAGTACCAAGACTGGGTTTGCAGCTCGATTTGAGAGAGTGTGACATAGCCAGCGAGTTTAGCGACCACTAAAACATCGTTAGTGTAGAACTGAGAGGAGGGCAACACCTGGAATACGTACATCGGCAAATGATAGGCACCAATGCCATGAGGACTGCAAGCAAAATAACTGGGAGAAGACCTGTAACAAGACCAAGAATTACCTGGGGCATCTTGTTGATGAAACTAAGGAATGGCAACAGCTTAGTCAGGTAGTTGATCTGCGAGATTGCACCCACGAATGTAACTGGAATGGCCCAGAAGACGATCATGACGGTGATGAAAGAAGTCGCAATAGCCCAGCGTCCCAGATGTTCAACCTTGCTGATTCGGAGATTGTTCCACACAACTTCCTGTGGGAGGACACCGAGCTGATTGGCGACCATCTTAGAGTTGGGCTTCGTCTTGCTCTTCTGCATCATCTGCCATGCGTCCTGAGCAGATCTCTGCGTGTCAAACTGCAAGAAGACGGCGCCAACAAGCTCGCCCTGGCCGTTCCAGTGCTTATCCTGTTCAGCCTGAATTTTGGGAATAACTTCGGCGAGGTGCTGTCGGCCATACACAATGGTGTCAACCTTCTTGCCAATCAAGAACTTCAGCTTATGTGTCGGGCGATCCTTGGGGTTGAGCCATTTGGATCCATCTTCGGACTCCTCGCCCTGGTAAGCCTTCTTGCCCTTTGCGACCTTCATTCGATTTAGGTTGGCATCGCGGGACAGCTGGATTTCGGCGGCCTCGAGTTTCAAAGCAACGTCATCTCTGTCCTCCACCATCTCGGTCAATTCCTTGCAGTTGGACGCAACCCATGCGTGCTGGACACCGGGGAACATCTCGAAAAGCTCAGCCTGGGTCAGTGTCTTAGGCACATTGGTGAAGAGAATGGTTCTGGACGAAAGACGGCTGGCACCCCAGGGAGAGCGGCGGTACGCCTGGCGCAGGTTGACCGTGAAGAACGACTCACGTGCGATGATAATCATCACCAATCCAAGGAAGACGCATGATACCAGGGAATGGGCATAATAGCGCTTGTAATCCACCACATTAGCCATGGACAGCTTATCTAGCTGCTTTCCTATACCGCCACCGGTGATGTTGATGGGGAAGAGCACAGGCCATGTGATGCAGCATCCCAGGAAACTGATCACGACGATGAGCTTGAAGTATCTTACGAATAGATACGCGTCGATGGACTGGTGGTCCAGAATATGGCGGTCGCTAATAGATCGGAAGTCCTTGATCCATCCAAAGAATCCGGCACTCTGTGGGGGCGTCCTGCGCTGGTCGCCCAAGCTGTCAATGTAGGTTCTCGGCGCGTAGACCCTCTTGAATTTTCCACGGAAGATGAAGAATAACGTCACGAAGACGATTGCGACTATGGCGGTAGGTACAAGGGTCGACACCAGGCCGGAAAGTGAGTTTGAATCACTAGAATCTCTGTTGCTGCCAGGTTGGCCGTCGTCCTAGGTGCGCTGTTAGCGTGCGTGTACGGATGCCAATTGCGTTGTTTACTCACTCGACGGAAGAGCTCAGCGAGCGCCATGGCGGGCAATGCAAGGTGTGAGCTCGCGGAGGGCGGGGTTGTGCAAGGCTGGAGGAGCGCGACGAGGACTGACGGATCTGGAGTTGAGGGTGATGCGCAAACTATAATAAAGGAGAAATTGGACTTGCGGGCGACCCACGTTGCGCGACTCGCAACTCCGTCATAGCTAAATACAAGCTAAAACGACCGGGGAAAATCAGGCTAGGCCTGCCCTTAGCGCGCATGCTTGGTGCGATATTGATTGGCTCCTAGTTCCCTTCAGCTCGCCTGTTTCCTGCACTTTTGTCTGGCCCTTCAAAGACTCCTGTCGTTGCGCACCCCCAGCCTCATGTGGCTTTGCATTATTCTAATGACATGGAGGGCTAAAGGTCTGCTTGCAGCGGCGGCGCGTCGGTCTCACCGCGCGACAGGGCCCTTCACGAAACATTGTCTGATGAAAGGAGTTGGCGGACATGTGGTGCCCTGTGGAGATTGCTTGAGCAGACGCCGCCGATCGCAGACTCCCGTGCCGGTGCCACACCCCGGTCCAATCCCAGTCGTATCGAAATATCTGGCGCTTCCCGATCTGTGTGCATAGATTTGCTGGCCTGGCGACCAAACGGTATTGATTTTCAGGCGCGCTCTGCTTCCGGTGCGCCTCTCGCTGCGAAGAGAAACTCTATTGAAACTCCTCTTGTGTTATTCTTCGTCATTGGTGCGCTCGACTCTCATTGTGTGCATCGTGTCCGCTTAGGGACGGAGAAAACAGGGCAGAGTGGGCACAAAAACGCACGTGTGCGACGTGCTGCCCACCATGGCTCCACCGCCGTTGAGTGCCAGCGCAAGCTCAAGGGGACGGCTGAGGCGCGTCAGGACTTGCAGAAATCACTGCATCACTGCACCCAAAATTCCCGTCAACATTGCGCAATTCCTTTCGAGGTTATCAAGGTCGACATCGACATGCACTCAGCCCCATCGTATCCATCATCGCTAATATCAACCCCGTGCCACATCCATGCAGACCAACGATCTAGACCGCACAACGAGATCTCCTCAGCCACATCTCGATCCATGGGAAACGGGATCAGATTCCGCGACTTTGCAAGTCTACCATCGATTCACAACACATGATCCATAGCAACCACCTTGCTGTGCGTTTCAGCTCGTTGCCCCATGTCAACAACGCATGGCCACGTAACGTTAAGATCTAGATTTTGGGTTCATGGGCTTCTCTCATCTACACGCTGCACAGCCGCACAGCCACAAGTATCGATCTCACGATGTTCTTCACGTCTGCGTGTGCCTTCCGCTTTGGGTCAGAACCCACACCATCATTTCAAAATTCTCTCCACCATCGCCGGCGATTACGAATGCGCCCCCAAGAACGCTGGCACATGTTTGTGCTGATCCAAGCCCAGATGCTGCATAACACTCTTTACAGCTCCCTACCCCTCATCCAAATACACGGCGCCCTTAACCGCCTCCATTGCATTCGCAATCATTCTTCCCGTCATACTTCGACTCCCCGGATCTGAAATGATACAACAATTCAATTTTCCTTTCTACCCACTGCTGTATGTGCTGTTAGTTTTTGCGCACCGTAGTACACTGTCCTTCAGCAGATCATTAGCAAACTTGAGTGATGATCTATTTACACCTCACACCGCTCGTCCACTAGCGTCTACACAACAACACTTTCATTCTCACGATCACCAAGAACAGCCATGACATCATTGCTTGGGAGCCGATATACATTACCAACATACATTCTTGGGACGCCAGTATCGTTTAGGGTTTCCAGACGGAGAAGCCTGTTCGCGAGTTTATAGCTCAAGATGACTTCACAACTCTTAACATTCCCATCAACACCACGAACGATCCAGACTGATATAATGAAGAATAAGTATTCAAGGAATGAAGCTGGTGACTGGCCAAAGTTCCAAACCAGATATAAATAACAGTACTGCAAACACCTGACTGCTTTTATATCCAGACACCAAAAAGTAGCTCAACACCTGCGCAAGGAACGAACACTATACTGCACGTTATCATGTCTGAACGAAATAACAGGTATCTAACGTACTTGGTAAAAGTACAGCGAGCTGATACAGTAGGGCATTGCAACGCTAGCTTCATCACCTTGCCTTCTCCCCAGGTTTCCTTGCATGTCCCGTAGGCGCTCCTCAAACATGCGCACATAGGGTGCAGCATTAGCCCCTACAAAAACGCATGTCGATCTAGTCCCAAATGCTTCACCACCTCAGTCAAACGAGTCTCGCCCCCATCCAAATACACGGCGCCCATCACAGCCTCCATCGCGTCTGCAATCATTCTATCTGATATCTGAACTCCGGGATTATGGATGATACAGCGATCTAGAGCAAGTGCTCGACCTCGGGCAGCCAATTTGGAGTTGCTAAGTAGGTCCTTGCGCACAGCAGACCATTGAGCTAGATATACACGTCAGTAAGGCTTCGGTGTCAAGCAAGAGGGTAGAGGTTCTGTGTCTATCTTCTAGTCACTTCCTTACGACTTCTGCTGCCTTTTCCCTCCATGTGTACATACCCTTATTCTGCACGTCTCTCATCCACCAGCGTCTGCACAACAATGCTTCCATTGCTGCATCACCAAGAACAGCCATGACATCGTTTTTAGCCAGCTGGTGCGTATTGCCATTGTAATCAATTGGGGATCCTCCCGCATTAAGGGCTTTGAGACATAAAAGTTTTTCTCTGAATTGGTATTGGAGGATGCGTTCACATTTCGCGATGTTTCCGCCGATGTTGCGAATGATCTGACTCGTCATGTTGATATCAAAAATGGTTCGGTCAGGAGTGAGACTAGGGTACTGATACAGAATCAACATGTCAGACGAAGTGAGCACTGTTATATACGTCGCAGTTGCATCGGGGAGATTGCTGTTTGCAAGAATAAACATACTTCGAACTTCTAAGGACCTGGAGAAGCAGGGAAACATACACATCGAAATATCTAGCCTAATCCAAATCTGTTTGCTGGAAACGAATCGCTCCTTGTGCACTATTGTCACTTAAGCTTGATGCTAGAAGCTCCTACTCAACCCTCCTATAGCTGTTGACGAGATCCATCCAAACACCTTTGGCCCTCGTTGTTCTCGTTATAGGTACACTGTAACAGAAAATAGTATCCAAAAACCTGTCATCTCTCTATCCTTACTCAGAATCCTATCACTATAAACCTTTCTTCCTTTCCCAAATTCGCAACCAGGCATCGCCGAAGCCAAACGTGCAAGGATCAAAGTTCTATAATGGCACAAAATCCTTTACCTAAACTATCAATCACCAAACCAAGCAAAACAAGCAGGCTTCCTGCTGCCTCCTAAAATTAATAGGGTGCGAGGTACGTCGTTGGCAAAGCTGAAGCGGCACCATTTATCGAGAACCAGGAAGGTGAACCAACTAAGCTAGAAATATAATTTGCGCTCTTTCGAATGCACCGTAAAGTCCTCTTCATTTTCTATCTCCTAAAATCCATCCCCGATGCGAAAAGACACCGCCATCACCGAGAAGAACTAGCTGGGCGGGTATAACATAATTTTTCTGTGTTCATCCCAAAACCTTTGGCGCGTGCTGTAGACATGGAAGCTTCTGATGAAAGGTTGGGTGACGATGTTAGAACGGGCGCGAAAAGCACGATGGAGCTCACCAAACACATGGACAAGGACGCTAAGAGTTCGATTTAGAGTCCACAGTAAGGATATGCGCTGCTGGTTCTAGGCACTCGCATTTACGTAATGTTTTCGAAGGAACACTGGAACGGCCTGAACAACGCTAAAACGAGCCAACTGTCCCCGAACGCAGCTTCTAGAGAGGTACCCACTCCTTCTGCTAAATAATAAACCTTACTCTGAGATCTGATAGACGTTTCAACCTGTATGTACCTTTGGGTTCGATTGGTCTACACCACAAGAGCATGTAAGTATAGCAACCGTCTATTCCATTCGGAACATGACAGCGCAAATCCCATCCCTTCAGAAGAAGTTTGTTGCTATATTTGATCATGAATTTCAGAAGGTCCTTGCCATAAATCCACGGGATGATGGTAGGCTCTGCTTGTTATTGGCTTTGCTTACCTCCTCATGTTGTGATAGACTGGACATGGGTCCAAATGTGGACGATAGTGCAGCGAGCCGTGACAAGAATCAACACTCTATCACTTCTTGGAGATGATGTTGGTATAATCAAAGTCGCGAACCGGATCGACATTTTCTGACAAGATGTAAGCAAACAACGAGGATTTCACCACGTGTGGCTGGAGTTTCGTAGACCAAAGCACCCTCATACTTAAAGTCAATCAACAATTTGTTTTCAAGATCTTAAAAACGCTGATGGCGGAACGCGAGGCCTATAAACGACTAACCTCACAATCGTTTCGGGAGAAGCCTGTGAGATGTCCATGCTTCGGCTTGGATTGCAATTGTTTTTATAAACCAGGGAACGTTATTGCAAGGAGTTCTCGATTATTGCGAGCACAATCGAAGTACGCAGCAGAACATAGACTCATTCCGAGACCTCCGAGAAGAATCGCGATCCATTCCTCTTCGTGATCCCGCGCAATTTCACGAAATCTCCAACGAAATAGGGAAATTTCCGCTGCTAGAAGCCTTTGCGATGGAGTTATCAAGTTCCAACGGGCGAAGCTGTAGAGGTTTATCAGTGCCGCCTGATGACCAATGCGGATCTTTACTCTGAACAAGGGAAGATCACTCGTGGACACTGGGCTGGATTAGCCGTTTTGGGGCGTCCCGAGATATACTTGATAAGTTCCTTTCACTAATGGAGAAGAGCGGTTCAATCAGTTCCGTTAACGATGGATTAGTCCAGGGAGGTGGCATTTTGCGAACATTTAGACACTGTTGGCTGTGTATATGATGCAGAATTTTGAGGCAAAGATTGAGAGCACGGAAGATCTGAACTTTGGGTGGAGGGACGCACTTGTTCCGAACCCGAAGACGATTTTTGTTAGTGAAGCCGTGCTCGATATGAGGAATGACTGAGGTCCGGATATCGACAGAATAAAGAGAAGTTACGACAATCGGCCCCCGAAGGTGTTAATTGCGGGTGCTATAGAGCCTTGTCAGCTAGAGTCCAATCGTAGCGCTGTTGATCTTCCTTATTTTGTCGTCGCCATCCATGTGTTGAAACAATCCTATGCCGATTTTAATCTAATGTTCACTCACCACTAATTCCGTCAACCAGCACGGCTTCCTTCTAAAACCTCTCATTGTAACCATCGCCACTCCGCATCTTTAAGTTCCAATGGGAATTCGAGTATATCGTCGAGGAGCAGTTGGGCGGGGCCGTGCTTGCAGCTATCTCATGCATTTATCGTAGAAACACCAGGCGCCCTTGCATATTAACCTCCCGCAATCCACCCACGCGCTGGCGAAAATTCCCCGAACACCCAAAACTCACCCTTTCTAATACGCCAGAACTCTACAAAGCCTTTGTCTATATTAGCAGAATTCTAGCACACTGTAAAAGAAGATAAGAGTTTTCTTTCTATTATATATATTAGGTCCTTCCTATTGTTAAACTGTTCTGCATTGCGTACTGGGATGGGTTTAGTGTTCCTTTTATTTTGGTGAGGAAGAACGGCTTGTGTGTCCGGGCAATTTTCGCCAGCACGTGCCACCATGCGAATATTCCTTCCATCCTTCCTTCATTCCTTCGTGTGTGGAGCATCAGTGTGCATGTGTCAATCACTGTTCCTTCATTCCCCTACTGCATACGCTCCAGAGGAGTCTATTAAGTAGAGTAGAGTCTACTAATCTTCTTCTAGTCTAATGCTTTGATAAAGGAAGGGAGAAAGCTACGAAGGGAGGGGAAAGTAAGCACTAAGTTTAAAGATTAACATGGGTGACAAGCGAGCTGCGGGACAAGCGAGCTACGAACCTCGTTAGAATGCGATTTTAGGTTAAAGGTGGACTCCTTTAATGCGCATCTCTGTTACCATAAACGCGTATCTAACTGTAACCCATGATATGCATGGTCTTCTTTGAGACTACTAATTCCCACCTTGTCGAGGACTTAGTTCGGTATCCCTCTAACCTTCCGCGAACGCCTTTGTCTCAGCTGTCATACGCCTTCAAGGAAACATTAAGTGGCCAACAAGAGTACCGCGCTTCCTTTACTAGAAAAGATCTATAGTGCATACCCTTGGAATAGGACAATGTTTCACACACTGGTCTTTCTCTTTAATGGCCTTGAGACAGTTGCACAGTACCGACCATTTTCGTTTGGCAGAGACCAGGCGTTCCAGCTCCTACGCAGATCGTCGTCGAACCTGTTCCTTCTCGTGTTGGTTATGCGAGGAGGAATTGCCGCTTTAGCGATTTCATTGGCAGCTGGGACTAAATGCCGCATCATAGTGTAGGGGCTCTTTCGTAGGACAGTACGAATGGATTCGTGGTTTGCCACTCTCAGCATCCGGCTGGTATCCGCATCTTCCAGCTGATCAACTCGCTACTGCTTCGCTCGTCGCTCAGCCCCCTTCCTTAGGACGAGGCTCTTTCTTATCATCGCAGGAATGATCTATTCTCATCGGAAGGGCCCTATAAGGTAGTTGATTGGTTGGGAACCTACGTTCGCCCGCATACAGTGAACTTAACTCCTGTACTTGGTCATTTACCCCTGGCTCCCGCATCCTTTCGGACAATTCAATTGGCCGTGCCTCCCGTAAGCGTGTTCCTGCCTCATTATGACGGAGGGCCATGATAAACACAATAGCAACACAGAAGTCTTGGGAAGGAAATCAATATCTCATCATATTACTTTACCGTGTCATCACCAGGGGACCCGGCTCCAGCGGAACACGACAGATTGCGGTTTGAGCAGAATTCCCAATGAAAGATCGAAGTTGGAAAGTTCGATGTTGGATGACCAAAGCTAAAACGATAGTACGAGCGCCATTCATAGCTAATGTCTCATTGCGGTCAAGATCTGGGGGAAGGGCTCTGCCGTCTCTCACGGCACATGCAAATGTCAATGCCTTGTCATTCTCAGACTTTGGAACTATAAGTCAAGCTTCTCTCACTACAAAGACGCTGCAATCCACCGCAAACGAGCAGCAATCCCTGATCAAGAAACACTACGTCTTTAAACACACATATTCCTAAATCAAGACACCAGCAACACTATCATGCAGATTATTTACACTACCATCGCCCTCGCTAGCATCGGCATAGCAGCAGCAGCAGTCTTCGGTGTACGTATGCGCTTACTTGCCGCCAATTTCTGCTTTATATACCCAACGTGTTTCTGACTAAATCCTATCGCGCAGAACTGCGTCCCAGCAGGCCAATTCCAAGGAGGAGACCAGTGGGGCAACTGTGTAGGAGAAAGCGATCTGCGCAACTGCAGCTCACAATGGCCTGTAAGTTTTATGTTTGAGCAGGCCGTTCGATAGCTAATCAATGCTCCATAGTGCAATGTTGCTGGGACTGAGTGCTACTGGACTGATCCCATTGCCGCTATCTGTAGCTGAGAAGCAAGCTAGCGAAATTGCAAAGTCAGGCGCATTAAAGGGAATGATGCAGACACAGTTCTATTTTCTTTATATTCAGCTCACCATAGCCATTCTTTATACATAAAGCAAAAACCTTTCCCGAAAGGGAACAACGAACCTCTGAGCTGTTTGACTTGCAAAATGTAACAGAACAGGCAAACCGCGAACTTCTCAGATCCCGGAATTGATTATCACCCTAAATTCCATGTTCTCACATTCGGCCCAATGCTTCATTTTATTCTTATCCTCCTTACACTGGGCGACAAGCAGAACGGTTCATACTCAATTTTATGCCGATACCCAAACCAACGCCTTTATTAACTTCTAGCAGCCTGGATTCCTGTGTCACAGTTAGCAATGAGTCTAGTTCTGGTTCTATTGAAATCGATAGCGAAAGGTGGCGGCGCCGAAAGCCTAGTCTTATCTCCATATAATCCTGATGAAGAGAACAGCAACAATCGTGCACATGCTTAGAGAACAGTTAAGGACCTGCATTATTCTTTAAAACAATGTACCTATTTCTTTGAAAGAGTAGAGGATAATAAGGGCAAAAACTGCAGTAGTCGTAAAGCTAAGGAGAGGAATAACGATAAACCTAACTAGATTAATGAGGTCTCTGACACACCTTTGGCGAAAACCGGCTAAAAGAAACGTAGCGACTGTTGGGAGGGTGTGATCTATCACGGACTGCTCTTAGGTATTAAGGCCTACCATGACATCACGAAACGTAACGTTATCCTAGCTCCTTTGGCTGTCCAGGCCTGACAGAGAAGCGCGACTTAATCTTGCTCCCTATGAACGGCCTTTCTAAGAATGAAGGCGAAGTGGAACCAACAACCATGTACCTAGTGCTAGCATGGTTTATTAATTAACTAATCCTACGCATTGTTATGTGCTAAAAGGCTTTTGTATGTTAATGGTCAATATGCGTCGTAGGATTTGCCTCCTCTATCTAACAGTTTTGGGTTATAAGCTCCTTGGCGGGAAAGGCAAAGTTATCTACATGACGCGGCTATTACTGGATTCGTGGATGCTACTGGTGTGCCAATAGACGATGATGCATCAAGTACATCTTTCTGCGCAACTCCAACGCTACTTAACGCAGATCGGGTGGACAGTCCGCGCAGTAATGCTGCCAGTCTTGACACTGACTATTCAGTGATCGACTGGGACGAAGAGTACGAGGAAGGCCAAGGCAAATATTGAGTTCGTGCTGCTACAGGCGATATACAATTCGGCCAGCAAACACGCGTACCTGGTTAGAATTGGACGACCTGCGATTATGAGCGTACAAGGCCACGACGGAATTCAAGGGTGTCAATAGTGTCAAGGATGAAAGCAAGGATGAAGATAGTGAAGAGAACGACAACTAGGATTTTGCTGGTAAGTACGGCGGCTTGTGAGCCGAGTGCTCTCTTCCCGTGTCGCAAGGGTTACTTAATCCTTCAAAAAAGGAGGTGTTGGATAACAGGGTTTATTTTAGTTTGGTTATATTACAGCGGGGTTGTAAGACCAGATTGGCTCTACTATATGTAGAGTCTGACACATTAAGAGGACCTGACACTTCCGCTACGGTAATAGCCCTGACATTCCACCTGTTAGCCAGGACATCAAAGGGGTACTATGCGCATTTGCTTAGAGAAGCCTTTTAAGGTGACGTCACGGCCGTAACTGCTTTACTAAAAAACCTAGACTATATAGTCTGGGCAGTTTCCGCTCAAATGATTTTTGGCTTTCTATCTTTCCATTCAAATCTCGCCTTATACCTGATTCCTCTTTTCAACTTCTTGCCACCAGCCAATACTAAAGCATATCAACATGCGCATCCAACAATTGGCATTGTTGCTCTCTGCTTTCTTCGCAGGCTGTCATGCTTTACCAAACGACTATGAAGGCCCCGAGGTCCCTGAAGCCTTTAAGCGAGAGCTAATCAACAGAGCTGTAGGCGGCGTAGGTAACAAAATTGATTAGGGTTAACTACTGCTAATGAAACCTACTAGAATTGCAACTTTACTGGAACGTGTGCCCAAGGTGGTGTAGACCGCGGAGAGTGTATAGGGGAGAGTGCAGCTCGTTGTTGCTCCACTGGATCCTTTAATGAAATTGTAAGTTGGCAGTTAGCGTTGTTGCATTAGCTAATAAACTATTGAAATTATGTCTGCTAACTTGTGAGCGCTCATATTTAGTGCACTGTAGCTGGCAACGCATGCGAATTCAATCCCGGTAATAACAGCCCGGCCATTTGTTCCTAACGGTGTTTAGAGGAAGCAAGCGAGAGCTTTAATTCCCTCTTCTTTGCAAAAATGCGGGCCTTCGCATTATTACGGCCTACTAGGTTTGCAGATGCTACAAAGGCAGGGGTAGCTATTTGACATGAATATCAATACACTCATTCAGATCCTTGTACCTTTTAATAGTTTATGTCACTTCAGTTCAGTTCAATAAAAGTGTGTTGAATTGATTTGAACTGAGTTACAACTGAGTCTTACCCTTTGCATCGGCTCACTGTGAGTCAAGTCGTAATAGTACATTTCTATAACATTGGGCATAGTTGACCTCGTGAAAAAAAAAATGTCCAAAAAGAAGGGTGTAAGACACTGTGAAATGAAATACTCGGTAGAAACCTGATACCGATTAATAGCTAGGAAGTTAGGGCTATTATCACGGTCGCCGTACCTGTGAATATTGATGTATGCAAGTGATCGAATGTTTGAAAAGACTTTATGCTGTGAAAGATAACTTAGTTTGGTCGTTAGATCGTTTAGTCCTCATACCTCCTCGATGAACTGAATTGTTGTGCGACGCAGGTAGACTTGCGTGGCCTCGGCGAAGCTCTAGTGATTTATGAATCCCATTTCCGGTAAGATAGGCCCAAGGAATTTGATTCTAGTAGCCTCCCGCTTCTCATATCTGATGACTAGGTTCGCAGGGACATCGGCCATAGCGTGCTCATGTACCATCTCGCGCAGCTCAAGGGGTAATTTCGAAAACCCCTGCGGCTCGATCATGGGTTCATCAGAGCCACTAGATACAGAGCCGCTGCCCATTTGCTCTTCATTTTCAATGATGTTGCCCGATTCAGAATCGCCGCCTGTCCCCATTGCTTCCCCGTTAATGTCCTGCCACTCTCTACCCGCTTGCTCAACTTTCAAAGATACGGTGGCACCTGCAGCTGTAGGTATTGGACAGAGCCTAGTGGATGATGACTTCGGCGAGCGACGAAAGCGGATGACCGTAGTGCTGCGGTCTTCAGAAAGCCAGTTGTTTTTTGGTCCTGACTTTTGAGGCTGCTGGCGGGGGTATGGGAGCTGATTGGACCACATCATGTTGATGGCTGATCTTGGTGTTGAGGTATGTCATAGTGGAGTGTGCGTTGGCTGGCGGCTTGGGTGAAGAAAGGTTTTTACGTTTAGTAGGAAAGATATTTAAATGGCACCTAGCTACTCTTTAAGAAACATTCTTCTATATACGTCCAAACACTGTCCTGAAAACCAGGACCATATCAAACAGCGGCAGAAATACTAAAATTCACGATAAACATAGCTGCCCCAGTGACGCGGAAGTGGCAGCAGAAGACGCAAAATAACAACTAGTGGGCTGCGACTTGCTAATGTGTTCAACTACAGCGGAAATGGATGGGAGGTTTCGTCTTCATCGTACTTTCGGCGTAGACCTGTCCAAGGGAACTTCAGGCGATCGTTCTCTTGCAGCTAGCTGAATTTCGTATCTATCGTTTAAAGATTGCAGAGATCACATGAAACCACATAATATGAATGCCTCGCCTCGTACCGTCTGCGTAATGAGGACCAAAGTCCGGAAAGGCCAAGCCCGTTCCCAACGTTCTATAAACCCCATCTCAAAGTCCGTTTCTACGAATCAGCAAGATGAAAGTACACCGCCGCCAGCGCTGCAGACATCGTCGCAACCATCCACTGTCCAACCCCGAACCCAGACTCCTGCGTCTTCTGCGCCAAGGTCACGGTAAGCGAGACGACAAAACTAAGCACTAAAATAAGGCATAAACACAAACTCAGCAATGCCTTATTCGGTCCCTCGATGATATGAACGCCCCAACCTAGAGTGAGTTCGTTTGATGCACTTTGCTTAACGATACTCGAATGCAACTTCTTCGGCATGCGATCAAAAAATAGGCGACTCTGGCAACTAGCATGTCGCTCGTGGTTATAGAAATAGTGAAAGAACGTGCGACGGTCGATTGGGGGAATTGGGTCTAACGGACACTCATGATAGTGGTACCGGTTCTCGTCGACCTCCTTACGGGGTGGGATTTCGTTTGGCTGTGCGTAGATTCCTACCCGATAGCTGTCAACAATACCGAAGCGGACGAACTGGATGTCAACTGGCTTGAAGAGAAACCCAAATGGGCGGTTTCGGCGAAGAGCATGGTAGCGGGTATTGATAAGCGCAAAGAAGGCGCTATCGGTTCTGACTTCGTGGAGACCGCTTCGGTAGGTTAGATGGATCTCGGCGAGACTGATGTTGAGGGCCCCAGTGTCGACGCAAAGCTCGAAAAAGCGATTTGTCAGTTGTGAATGTTTGGACGTGTTGAAATGTAGCCCTTGCAACAACTCAAGATTATTGTCAAAAGCTGAGTCGGTGTTCCCGGAACTGCCTGTAAACTGGCTCGGCGTGTGCAATCTGGAGCTATCGGTGATATCCAGGGAGCTTGTGATTTCCATGGCAATTCCGGCCGATCTTTGGCCACCTGATAACACTTGTTGTTGAGGAGAGGGCTGGAACTTGTGCATAAAGCTGTAGATCTCATCGACCTCTTGTCTCTCTTCCGCTGTCCAAGTCCTATTTGATGTTTGCCAAGCTTGCGTAATGTCAATGATCTCGTCAAGCAACGTTTCAGCTTTAATCTTTATCTCCTCGCGACTCCCAATCTCCGCCGGTGCAGCATCCTCCATGCCACATATCGTAAGGTCTAGATCGTAATAGCGGTGCAGCAGCTGGGTGCAGTGTGCGACCTCTTTGGCGGCAGCGTCTCGATCTTTTTGCATCGGCCTATTATTATTTGTTTGTGTTATCGAGATTGGGGCCCTGTTTCCCAGAAACTCTGCGCGTAGCTGCTGTCCAAAAGAGTCTAGTCGCTCGATATCGTTAGACCTGTAATCACCATACATCGCCTCACTACAACTCTAAACATGTCGAAAGAAGTCGTTAGCACTTGTATATAGTGACTGGCAAAGGGCGAACATAGAACTCACACAAGTCCACTCCAATCGCTGATGACCGCTCTTGACGCCCGGGCGTAAATGCAATTTCACTTTTGCAAGAGCAAGGGCAAATAAGCTCAGAGCGGTAGGCGATGCAGGGCTTTCATTATTAATGATCCCGGAAGTTGGCTGGTGTGGCGACGTTGTGAACGTCCTCAAGAACGCATCGTCTTGGCGGCTAGTATCCGCAGAATCTTCTCTGACGTGTTCCTCGACTGTAATCAGGACTCGTTGCTCTGGCAGAACCAAGTCTGGCTGCCATGTGTCTTCGGTATTAGTCGAGGAAGGTGAAGGATTGCCCTGGAAAGACTCATCAACCGCTTCTTCTTCAAGTAGGCAAGATTCCTCGGCATTGGTGCTTGCTAAATCCATGAGGTCAGCGTTGTACTCGCTCAAGAAGTTGCCACTCACACTCGTCCGTGTTGTCGCTGATTAACGTTATTGATTCCTTGCTGCCTTCATTATTGGATTCGTTCTCATCATCCGCACAGGAGTGATGAGATTCACCAAACTGGCTAGATACGACATTTGATTTCGGTTGAGTTTTGAGTATGACGCTGACTCGAGAGGGCTTAGTTTGCTTCCGCGTCCCTTTAACTTTGTTCGCAAGTACCCCTATATAGGCCAGTGTCCATTCTAGATCCCGGCTGATTCGCCATAGATCGTCGTTCCTCTCATCAATGAGCCTGTCAATACGCGAACGAATGGATTCTGAACAACGATCGTAGGTATCTTGTACAGGACGACAGCTTCCGTGGATGTGGGAAAGGAGTCCTTCCTTTGATTCCTTCATGAGGAGCTGCGAGGCGTTTTTCCAGCTAGGTTGCTCACCCGTGGGCATATCGGGAGTGCGAATCGTTGTCAAAATAAAACCCGAATATTGGGATTTTGACTCCTGTATCTGCGCCATGCCTTTCGGTGTATGCTGCCAGGGGTCGTCCAATCGCGATAGCAGCGTATTTTCCGCCTGCCGCCGCCGATATCTTGCTTGCTCTTCGACATTAGAGTCTGTTGTGAGATGACGAGCCGAATTCTGTAGTTGACTCCCTCCACCTCGAAAGCGCTTCGTTGTGAAGCCGTCAGCGCTAGATGGCTCTACATACTCGTTATCGGTAAAGGAACGAGGGAAATTGGAATTAGAGGGGAGAGCAAGATTGGAGGATGGGGGAACGCGAATATTTTTTGGAATTGTTTTATGTTTGGGGGTTGAGTCGTGAAGCCATGATGATTTCGTGGGGACGGTAGATGATAACCTGATTTGCGGAGTCGGAGGGCTGGAGTCGTCAAAGGACGTGTCATTCAACAAGTGCTGAGTCCTTCGTGGGTACTTGATTTTAGTTTCACCTTGATCTCTAGTTGCATTCCCGCTCAAAGGTAAAGAAGCAACCCTTTTAGGCAAGAAGGGATTAGTATGCATTCTTAAGTGCTTGTTTAGTTCCTCTGCCTGGTCAAAGCTATCGGAGCACTCAGGATATAAGCACTTATGTGGCTTGTTGCTCGCGGTCGTTCGAGTCAGTAATGCCTTTACATCAGTCTGTAGATGAGTCTTGTCTCTAAGCCGGGGCTTCCTTTCCCGTGTGCTGATAGACCGGTGCTCGTGTCTCATGAAAAATTGAGCAGGCTGTTCTTCATTGTTCTTCGAAGATTGATTAGCGGTTCCAGATGAAGACATATTTGTCGTTGGAGCCAATAGCCCTGCTGGTGCGTCATGTTCTGAGGATTTGTGGGAGCCAGATGCAGATTCGGACCGCGCTTCTGGTTTAATGAAAGGGTTGCGAGGGTTTTCTAAAACCCAGTGAGGATCGACTGGTGTATGCAATGCACACATCGCGGCGAATACTGTCCTCAAACAGTGTGAGGCCCACTTCTAGTAGTAATTGATTCTTCAAATGTATGTGTTAGATATCGGGATCATTATGGTATGAAAGGAACACCTACAAGCCTTTATTGGAGTCCGGGTCTGTTCTTATTGGTATTGGCTCCAGTCGTTTCTCCACAGGATAAAAACTTTTATGAGACCGCAGTCCAGCCTTGCCGCTCGATTCAGCCCTGGATGTCATACACCAACCCTCCTGATTTTGACTTGTATTGATCTCCAGAACCTCCAGAATCAAGACGGCCTCATTGACGAGAGAGGACAAAAGAGAGGAAAGAATCGCAGACTTTGATGGCTGCACACCCGCTTAATATCGGCGCCCACGGTTGTTATCTATGGGCGGCTCGCAAGGCTGAGACAGAGTGACATTCACAAACTAGGTAGCTCATCGCTGTGGACAATTCGCTGAAATTCCTTTGACCATAGGAGGACGGCAGGTAAACATGTCACGGAATTGTATAGCCAGCACAGCCATCCTGGTGACGTACCGTGTGCGTTGTTTATCAGGATTTTCGGCTTTGGGGCTGAGGCAGCGGCTGATTTGGGCCTATAACATACACATCCTTAGCGCTGAATCGGAGCTTAACTGCCTTGTGATGATTGATTGAGCTGTTGTGCACTGAATGGAATACGAGACGCACGCTATAATTTTCCCCTAATTAATAATATATGCGAAGATCCTATTGCCTTGCAAATCCCTCCAGGTTAAGCTTGCCACCATTCATGCAAAATAGGTTCTAGCGACTACTAATGAGAATACAATTCTGCGTCTGTTCTGATAATCCGTACATTAAAAAGCAGCGTGCGCTTGAAAAAGAAAAAAAAATAGCCTCCTTAAAACCCCACCTCGCAGGATGCAAATATTTTACATAATCATACAGATGTCCCCAAAACGCCATATAAATACCTTCCGCGGCTATACGACAGAAGTCTACTGTTAGGAATAATCTATGAAAAACAACAAGGATTGCATGACGCTATGATACTTTTAGTAAAGGAAGCAACTCAAGAATTCAACCCGTTTCTAAGCCTCGTGCGATTTTGTCTTCAAGCATAGACAAACACCGCCTGAGATACAGGGTAATGATTTGGTGTGATGTTAGAAGTCAAGGAGCTGTGAAAAGGGCTAGCAACGCCATTTTGGTATACAATCTGTATCTCATCTGCATGTTGAGTTAGCCACATCGCATTTCTGCCCATGAGATTGCTCTCACCTGTCGAAAGTATGCCGCCCGCGGGTCATAGTCCACCTCTTCGTGGATTCCATTGTTTCTAGGAAACGGGCGCATAACTACTATATCCGCCTTTGCATACTTCATGACCTTGTTGTCGACGAAGCAGGCATTCCTGAATCTCTCGTAATGCGCCAAATCTGGGAACTGCTCCTTCTGCACACGCACACAGTACAATATGTCGGACCTTGGGACAACTTCAGTTGTAAGCTCACTAGAGATGACAGATAGCTAGCCTCGTGACTTCAAGACGTTGCGGACAGGATTTAGAATGGCGAGAGATGCTGGTGATACAAGCTGAATAGCGACATCACAGTGTTTGAGCAACTCATAAAGGGAATTCACGGTGCGACCGTACTTAAGATTGCCCACTAAAGTGATAATGAGACTTTCAACTGTTCCTGGACCTTTGCTAATGATAAATATGTCCAGTAGTGCCTGTGTTATGTCCCTGGGGCTTCCGTTCTCAGCGTTAATAATAGGTACGTTGGGAATTTTAATGGCTATATTAGCAGACTCTCTTTCTAAGATTATTATCTTGCCTCGTTAGCATTTTTTTGCTACCTCTTTTTTTTGTATCTACCCACTCTACATCCTTGCCTATAATTACAACCTTACAGTCTTTTATAGACAATTTATTAAAAATCAGAAAGTGCGTACGTGTTTCTATGAAGTAAAATCCAAACCTTGAAATCTTGATGTAGTATTTATTATTCCTCTCTTTTATTTTGTATGTATCAGATTAGTTATCACTACTTCTTGCGTTTCTTTTAGCTTGTCCTCCTTACTTGTTGCTATGCGCACCAATCTACTATCTATCTTTACTCCTCCATTTATTAAAGCTATAGGTATAGCTATCTTAGTAGATGCGCGTTACATTGACCGTATCTACCTTATTTGCGTAAGTTAATTATATTGTGTATTCTTATATTGTTTATAGCTCACAGACTCATATTTTTTTATTCTTAGTTATAATCCCATTGCTATAAACTAATTCCCCTTTCCTAAATTCGCGTGTGCAAGGTTCAAAGTCCTATAACGGCGTGAAACCCTTTGCCTAATCCATTTATTTAATAAATTAAGCATATCAAGCAGGCTCGCTACTACGTCTTAAAGTTAATAAGGTAAGAGGTAAGAGTTAACAAGATTGATGTGGCACAGTTTATCGAGAATCAGGAAAATGAAAGTGCCATAGTAGAACGTGTATAAGACAGCAAAAGAAGAATACAATAGTTCATGAAGGTCGACTTGCACCGTGTGTTACAGTGGTCAAGACCGATTTCATCCGCATCCACTCCATCCCTCCATCCTCTCCTTGAACACACATCTGATCTCCACCGTAGCCGCATCCCCATCCCAACCTCTCCTAAAAACATGCCCATCGTCCGCACAAACACCATATTCGCAGCCTGCGAAGCAATCCACGACTACTACCACTCCTTTTCCTCTTAGCCCCAACACCACTGAACAATATAACTCGCACTAGATGAGTTCCACGCCGCCACCCCGCAGAAAAAAATGCCAGCAGCGTATGAGGACACGGCAGCAGATTCCCAGTTGAGGTATTCCCTCTCTACGCTTCTATCAACTCATCGGGATCGGTTCCTGAACCGCACATCTCACCCCTACTTACCCTTCTTACTTCCTACCTCTGTCTATCTGTGTCGAGATGCGATAGTTACGGTGAGCTGATTCATATCGTCGGCATACCACAGGATGCAGTCACAAAAACACAGCTGTTTATATAACTCGACACTCTGCGCGCGTGGCGTTGCTCTCGGCCTGCATATATGTATCATGCCGAACGCGGGGCACACGGCACTCTCGCAGGAGATGATAGCGAGGAATTTTGAGGCGCTGGTAGGAGAGTGATAGTGGGGCTGAGGCAGTGAAGAAGGTGATTACGCATGTCGGATTCTTTAGAGGTCGGATTCAGGGCGTGAGAAGTGCATAGATGGAATTCTGGGGAAGTGGAAGGAGCGTGCTTTGAGAGAGAACAGAGCTTGGTGAGGGAGAAGGAGAGTGTGTGATGAGTGTAGGAAGCATGAGGGTCGAGGAGTGGCAATTGTAAAAACGAGTAGGGTGCGTTGACACACTCGCGGAGTCTTCGTCATTGAATATCTCCATCACCGCAAGTACGGTACGGCAGAACGAGGTCCAAGATCTTGTGAATCGTCCATGGAAATAATGTAAAAAAAGGTAATCAGACAAGGCTAGTCTCAGACAGCAAGAGAAAGAAGTCCTCCACGAATAGAGTTCGCACATCGACTAGTTTGTCCAATCATGTGATATGTCCAATCCCATCTTCATTCAGATCACGCATCTCCTCGTGCTGTACTTTGAGCGAAAGTGAATACGAACCTAATAAATCAGTGCGTCTTTCTTCAACAAAGCTTGCAAAATGCTGCTCTATCGCATCCCCTTAGCGTCCAGGCCCTGCAGATCTCTTTCGAGATCGTTACCTTGCCACCCGCCTTGCATCATCGTCTCTTGTGGCCGAGGGTCTTCATAACCAGTACGGTCGTAGTTGTTAGGTATCGGTACGGGGGCTTGCTGTTGCTGTTGCTGTTGGCCTTGGCCACCAGCGCCAGGTTGCAATCGCACCTCCTGGCGGAAGCGGTAAACTTCTTCGAGGATCATCTTCTTCATATCGGGAATCTCCTCGACAACTTCAAACTGGAAGTCGAATGTTGTGGGACATGCCGGCTCGTCAGAGGCGTCGTGCCAAATATGAAGATATCGGTGCTCTAGAGCTTCTTCGACGGAAATACGGCTGGAAGGATCAAACGCAAGCATGCGGTCCAGGAGGTCGAGAGCATCAGGATTCGCCTGTCGGAAGAGAGAGGCGAATGAGACCTTCTGCATGTATGGGAGGTTACGGACGTAGTCCTGAGCACGCGGTGACCCAATGCGCGAGAGGGTCTCTTCGTTGGGTGTGCCAAGGTAGTGCAGGATCTGATTGAGCTGGTCGACGTAATCACGGCCCTTGAAGAAAGGCTTTCCTCCCAATAGCTCGGCAAGAATGCATCCAACTGACCAAACATCGACTGCGAGGGGTTAGCCAAGATATCGAAATAGACCGGGTGACTGAGGTGTGGCTAATTATAGCGACCCTGAGCAGAACCAATTGCAAAGGCACCAAAGCCCGGGATGCTGATTGCAGGGTGTAACAAACAGAGATAATGAGATGGAGACACATACTGGCTTTTGTGTAGCTTTGGAAGCTCAACATGATCTCAGGGGCTCTGTACCACCGCGTGGCGACATACTCAGTCATGTACCCCGCGTTTTCCTCAGGGTCCATAGAGAAGCCTCGAGCTAGGCCAAAATCGCAGATTTTGAGTTCGCAGTCGGCGTTTACAAGCAAATTGCCAGGCTTCAAATCTCTGTGGAGGACGTTCGCGGAGTGTATGTACTTGAGACCGCACAGGATCTGGTAGATAAAGGACTGGAAATGCGCATCAGTGAGGGGCTGACCGGATCTGATGATGGCCGCCAAATCGCACTCCATGAGTTCTGTTATGATATCAGCATTGTGCTAAGGTACGGTGCAGGTCGGGTCCTCATCGTACCCTCGTAGAGGTAGCACTCGTTGTAGTTGTCTGGGCGGGGAATGTCCATATCGTAGAGACATGTTATCTGGGGCGCAACGGGTCAGTTCCCAGGTCGAATGAGAGAGAGAGAGAGAGGGGACAAGCGTGTTGTAGTGGGTTGTCATACGTTACGGTGTCCTGTAGTATGTCAGTGTCGATCAAAGTTGTCGATGGATGCGTGCAGTGGACGTACCTCTGAAGTGCTGCAGGAGCTTGATTTCACGCAGAGCGCGCTTGGCCAAGATCTTCTTACTGAAGACGTTTGTGACCTTCTTGATGGCCACTCCTTCGCCAGTTTGGTTGTTTGTGGCCGCGCTGCACAGAGAAACGGATATCAGCATAACATCCCAGTCGATAGTGGGGTGGTGGAAAGGTGACCGAGTCGTACCAGACGATGCCGTAGGCACCCTGTCCTAGCTCCTTCGTGACATTGTACCTCTCGTCGACAATGAACTCCTGGTTGAAGACCTTGAAGACCTTGCGGTTCGCGAGATCAGACATGGTGGCGGGGTCGTGCTCCGGCGACGGCGGGGTATGCGAGCGTGTCTAGTGGGTTGCGGGCGTACGGGTGGGCGCGGTTTGCTTGTGAAGTCGCAGGGCGATGTGGTCAGAATCGATGGACGGCTGCAGGCGGTGGTCGCAATGTGTTATAAAGAAGAAAGGAGGCTCTGTAGGCGCCCGTGGTGTTATGGGTGTCAACCAAACAACATCAAGCGGGGGCGGCGGCGGCGGCTGTCGAAACGGTGGCAGTGCTAAGGGATGATGACAAGCTTGGAAAAGACCTTCACCGCGCAGCACAGGGGACAAAAGGGCAGGAGGATAAGCGATTGACGACGCAAATCGCGAGAACTGGCGGCGTAATGCTGCCTCACTCGCCTTCTTCGAGGCATGGCGGGGTCGCCTTCGATTCAGCCTTATCTGCATCCAGTATGGCGTCCTTTTGCAGACCGCTCAGACATCGGTGACGACGAGGGTTCCCACATGTCAGGGCCAGCTAGCTATCTCCCGCACATCCGTTAGGGGACGCCTTACGGGGTCGAAGCTGTAGCGGCCATGGCCCTTTGAGGGCCTTTCGATCACGATGCGTGCTACGAAAAGTGTTGGAATCAATGTATTTAGTTAATTTGGTACGAGGACTGCGCCTTCTCGTCCTTAGGGTACTAGATCAACAGAAGAAATTATGTCGCTCCCGAGAGAGGGTGATGCGCATCCAAAGTCCTTCTAATCATATGCAACAGCAAGTCCAGGTATCTCCCAGTTAAAACGCCCGTGTGTACTACCAATTGAAATACTCCACCCAATTTCCCAAGTCCCTATCCATGCGCCAATCGTAAATGTCGAACCTAGTAAAACTTTTAACTTAGTCATGACTCGTAAGAGAATCGCCGCCTGCTCGGGTCCGACCCATCTATAGGAGAAATAGGAGACAGGAGAGTATCTTCGATTTCCAAAAACCTGCCGTCGCGTGGTGTGCGAGTAGGTGGCTGGAAGAAAGTATCGCCGGCTTCAAGTTGCGCCCCATCCAAAGGCGTTCGAGGTGTCGAGGGTGTTATGGGCGACACTGGCAATCTCCTGTTCACCAAAGCCACCTCTGATGCGTTGATAGGGGCAAGCCTCCGAGGGTGCTCTTCCACGACAGGCGATACTTCCGGGGGCCCGTTGGGGTCAGTGCCATTGTATATCCGCTCGCGCACCATCATTGACTCCTTCTCTGAGAGCTGCCGGCCATCTGCCTCTTGCCTCACGGGGATGTCTCCAGGCATTTCGAAAATCTGCCGCTCCGTGTTGTCCACTTCAGCTGCTGGACTAGGTAGTTCATAAGTCGAAGGTTGGCCTAGGTCTTTCGCATCCGTGCTCAGTTCTGGCCTCACGACAGAGTCCGCAGGCAATTCGGCCTTGGGAAAGACATTGGATACATTTGTGAAGTGCGTGGAATTTGTGCCCTCTTCCGGATCTGAGATTGGAGAGGTTGGGGTTTCGTCAGGGTCAGACATCGGAGGCATGTCTTTTGCAGCTGCTGCTTTGGCTTTCGATTCAATCTCAGCCTTCATGGTTGCGAGCTTTTTCTGGTTTCGTTTTCGCCAGAACCACCCGACGATACCGCACACTATCAAAGCGAAGACGAATCCGCATCCTAGAGCGACGCCGATGATAATACCCGTTGAGGTATGTTTAGTCGATCCAGTAGTGGATGCACCATCCTGGCTATAGGTTGGTGAGAGGATTGGAACAATGGCCTTGTCCTGGCCATA
Source organism: Herpotrichia juniperi (assembly GCA_014905255.1). Taxonomy (NCBI): domain Eukaryota; kingdom Fungi; phylum Ascomycota; class Dothideomycetes; order Pleosporales; family Melanommataceae; genus Herpotrichia; species Herpotrichia juniperi. The sequence continues at coordinate 64,299 of BLYF01000048.1, read as the reverse complement.
GACCCAGTTGCATTGGGAGATTGAAAAGTTTTGACGTTCCCAGTCGACAATCAAGTATGCTTCTTGCAGAAAGGTCCTCCCAAGTATGAACTGCTTGTCTTTGTGGGCCCGTCGAATTGGGAAATAACGTGAGTTATTGGCTAGATTTTTGTATGGCGCTTTCGCCTCTAGGTCGAATGCTACATAGGGAAGGGTAATGTTGACTGTGTTAGCAGTGGCAGCTTTCTGTCCGAGAGTGAATGTGATTGAGGCGTTTCGCGCGAGCAGATTTTGGTGAACACTGTCGCTCAAGAGATAGAGGCCCGTAGCATTGTTGTATTCCAGCCCGAATGTGTCCTCGAAAGCATCGCAAACTTGGGTCGGCAGCCAAAGCTCTGAAACGGTTGAGTCGATATACATGTCGAAATCCTGTTTCGCGAGAAGGCTGACGTTGTCGTCGGTTGGACCGTTCGCTACAATATCGACGACCCCAACTACGATGTCTCTCTCAGTGTTTGGCGCAAACTCGAATGTCAAGTCGTTTGGGATGTATCGAGAGGCGTCATAGCCGCCAAGCGTGAGGCTTGCTAGGACAGTCGCAAGACCTAGAGCAAATCAGCTTCTGTGGGGAATTGGGCAGGGAATAAATACATACGATATTGGGCGCCAGCGGTGTAGCCAAAGGACATGCTTGGTATGAAGTTCTGCTGAAAGAGATATGTCATGTAGCTGGGTGAGGGGTCCTCAAAAGCAGTAAAGTTGGTGGGCTTCGCATTGAGGCCAAAGTGTCCCAGCCAGAAGTCTTTCGACACGAGTTCGCCGACGGTGGTGTTGAGGATCGTTGGTCCTTCGGCTCCAGGAAGCCCCAATCCGACTGTATCATATCCGAACAAGCCATTGCCGGTGAAGTTGATGTTCTTTTCCAACCATAGCTGATAGTAGCCTCTATCGTGCCATGTGGTCGAGTCGTTGTTGTAGTAGGTGCGTCCGCGGCTGTCGAAGCAGGTGGTGTCGGTGCAGGCCTGCTTGAAGATGGTCCAGGTCTGCTGGCTGGCGGTCGAGGGGAGCACGCGCACCCACTGCGAGGGCGTGCCAACGCGCAGATCGAATGTGTTCCACTGCCCGTCGATGCCTTCCCAGTATTGGCTCGGCGAGAAGGAGAAGGCATCTGGGAGCGAAGCGTTCTTCTTGGTGTCGCGGGGCTCGAGGACGTCGATGGCGTAGGCGCCGCATCGTGACAGGAAATTCGACACGACTAGCAGGTACACGGCAAACAGCATTCCTCCACCACCGCGGCCGCTACTGCCCTCTCGTTTTCGACGCATGGTCAGTTACCAATAGGTGAGCGCTGGAAGGAGACAGGGGAGCCACGAAGCTACGGCATCCAGCGAGAAGCATCACAGGCAGCGTGCGCAACAGCGCCCAGATGGCATTGTCGGGGCCTCACGACGTGGGGTGGTCGAGGGCGAGGGCGAGGGCAAGGGCGAGGGAGTGCAGAGCGAGGGCAGAGCGAAGGCAAGAGTGCAGAGCAGCGAACAGCGAGGGACAGCGAGGGACAGCAGGCAGTCGGGATGGTGTTGAGCCAGATTGCGGCCGGAGACGGACGTGAGCACCGTCCCTTAGTAGATTAATGGTGCCCAGGTGAACCACACGATGCTAACGGCTTTCGGCCGCATTCTCGATAGCATCGACACACAGGGTAACAGCCGCGACTCGCTGCGGTACGTCCCTGTCCCCTCGCGGCATTTCGAGTCTTCGGGACGGCGGACTGTCTGCGCGTTGCCACGAAAGGCTGCACCAGAACACGCACCAGAACACGCACCAGAACAGCCTGCGAAACAGGCTGGACGACCTTCTGGCTGCGGTAGCCAGCCCCGGCCCAGCCGTGTGCAACGCTGTGGCAGCAAGGGCAGCAAGGGCAGCAAGGGCAGCGCCTTCGACCCTTTCAGCCGGTGACTTTTCCCGCCATATATGAAGGGCCACGCAGATGAACAGATTCCTGCGAAGCCGAGAGCGACACCAGCGATGCAACCCAGCTAGCCAGGCTGTTTCGTCCAGAGCGCGCCGCGGGGACGATACAAGCACAGCAGCCACTCACCGCACCGTCGGCTGGGAGAGGGGACGTGGCTGGGCAAACAAGCCTTGGAGACGGCAGGGCGTTCGTTAGAGAGATGCCTGTTGGGCATGGTCGATCCAGCATCACGCCAGCTGGATCTCACGCGCAGCTCCGCTCTGCCCGCACCGAATCAGCGCCGGCGAATCTGCACCCCCAGTTGATCGTCGACCCGACCAGGGGCCGCGAGCACGTCGAGCCCACCTCGTCGGAGTCGGCGGCGCTGCATTCCACGAGACTCCAAAACCCCCCAGTGTGGCGCCGCTGAAGCTTGCATCTGCTACACACAGTGCTGTGCACCTACTGTGTGCACCTACGGTACTGTACACACTTCAAGTCAATGTCTGAGAAGGCGAGGAGAGAGATGCCAGGGGCTGCAGGGCCTGACACACGCCCCGCGCATGAAGCGCAATCACGGCCAGCAAAATAAACCCTCGCAGGCCGCGTAGCTGATGGGGAACGCCTGCGCAGATCCACAGAGTTCAGAGTTCACTGCACTCGCGGGAAGCCTCCTAGCGTGCAGCCCGCGGCCAAGGCCGTCGGCCTCCCCTCCCATCAATATTGCGCCCCCTTCCTCCTGCCCACCTGCGCACTCTCTTGCCTGCATGCCCATAGCACCTGCGTGAGTGAGGCACGACGCGACTGCCTGACCCTCTCTGTTGTTGAGGCATGTCTATACACTCGTTTATCGCCGTATGCGCGATCCTGTGCGCGCCGGGACATGGCAAAGTGCTTCGTCAACGTGGAAATGACTCAATCGGTAAGGGCTCGTATTCAGCGCGCATTACCCCAGACTAACACGCCTTGATATCCAGCCCTGTATTGGAATCGCACCTCTATTTCGACGTCCTCCTTTGCCTCTGATACTTCGGTGTTGGCGACACCAACTCTGAGAACAACAAAGGAGCCTCCGTATCCTTATTCTGGTACTGCTGCGGCCATTCGTTCGAGCGAAAATGGACGCCCAAGACCAACCGAACAGGTGCCTGTGAAGACGCCAATTTCGAAGAACGGCACTGGCCAAGACTGTACGGTAAACATTGGGAGTGCAAATATCGATTGGTGGTATGCTGCAACATATCAGTATGCCACTGCCGCCCTTACCAGCGTCCGGGCGAATGACACCTACGGCGGGAGCTACCTCCAGGCCGTTCCTATTACGGAGACTTTCAACGTCCAAAGTGCCCTCGAGACGGACTATGCTTTCACTACAAGTGAGAGCTACGACTCTGAATGGGGCTGGACGTGGACCAACTACGTGGCATACACCGTCACACCCTCGGCAGCCATAACATCAGTCATCTCGAGAACTGGTGCCGCAATCCCGCTGCCAACAAACAGCCTCGTCCCAGCCAACAACGTGTACTTGTACGATGTCGGTGTTGACAATCTTGCGCCTGCGACAGCAGCCATCGCAGGCGCGCCCAATTCCATCTTTGTTGCGTAAGTAGCTGCCTATCTTAAAGCCTTCTCGGATGAGAAAAAGAGTGGAACTAACATGCACTAGAACCTCGGCAACTCCTTTCCTCTACTTCACAGCATACGAAGTGGAATCCGCAGTTGTCGTCACGGCAGATGATGGGCGTGTGGACAGCAGTGTCACGACTCAGACTTTCAAGTTACCTAATGTGCATGCGTACCCTTACTGGCTCAGGGGCATTGAAGACTATGCAACGGCAACTGGAGTAATTCCAGCAGAGTTTTTACAGGAAATCCCGCAGTCAGCCTGCATTGCTGGCAACTTCGAAGCCATTGTGACGGTCCTGATTGTTGTGGATTTGATATATGTCAACCGACCGATCGGTGAACCTTTCCTGGTTCACATCGAAAGCACTGCTACAGGATTTGAAGAAGTGGCTACTGATGAACCACAAGTCGTTGTTTTCGACACATCAAAACCAACACCAACACGGCATGTCAATCCTCCGATAGTCGAGCACACCTCTGCTAGGTTGTTTTCAAGTGAAGCAGCCATAAAGCCTGCGGTCCAGCAGACTACTGCAACCTTGACTAGCGCGGGGGACAACGTCCACAACGCTGGAAGTGGCATTTCACAGGGTGTAGTGTCTCCTGAACAAACCACGCGTGTGACTGTTGGTACTATTGGCACCGCCCCCGTTGTGGTTATTGGCCCGTCATCAGTCGTGGTCGTTGGTTCGCAGACGCTGCAACCAGGGGGCCCAGCTATAACAGTCGGAGGACAGCCTGTGTTCCTTCCCTCTGGCGCCACAGCTATCGTCGTAGAAGGAAAAACTTCCGGGCTACCACAGGTCCTTGCACCAACTACTCAACCCCGCCCTCCGCCAATCTTGACAATCGGATCCTCAACTTTGACTGGAAATGCCGCAACTCAGTTCTTCATTGCACCTGGCCAGACGCTAACGCCCGGTGGTACTGTCGCCGTTGATGGTACAATTGTATCTCTTGCTCCATCAGCATCTTTCATTGTCATAGGAGGTACAACACAAATACTGCCCACTGCGGCGTCAGCCGTCACCTCTCGTCCCGAAATCGTTATTGGCGGCTCGACGATTACAGCTAATCCGGGTGACTCCGGAGCTGCCCCAACCTTTATAATCTCTGGTACAACCCTCGCACCCGGCCAAGTAAGAACCATTGATGGTACCGTTGTGTCGCTCGCGCCCTCCGGCTCCTTCGTCGTAATCGGCGGCTCAACGCAGATGTTGCCTACTCTCGTACCAACCATCACAGCTCCTCCTGAGATTGTCGTTGGTGGCTCAACAATTACAGGTAACACTGGCAATCCTGGTGACGCCCCTACGTTCGTCGTTTCTGGTCAAACTCTAGTACCAGGCCAAGCAATAACCCTAGATGGCACGACTATATCCCTTGGACCTTCCGGCTCCTTTGTTGTGGTGAACGGCGAAACATCGACCCTTACCAATCCCGCTGCCGCTCAGATAACAGCACCACCCTTGACAATCGGCAATGTCGTCTTCACTGCTCTCCCAGGCCAAGGGACGACATACATCATTGGAACTCACACTCTTATCCCTGGTGGTGCAATTACCATCGCTGACACGACCATCTCTCTCTCTCCCGGCGCCACCGCTCTCGTCATCAATGGGAGAACAACGCTCATTCCTGCGGCCACGAGCCAAGCGCCTATAATTACCAACCCTCCTCTCCTAACCATTGGATCTCAGACTTTCACAGCCGCACCTGGAACTGGGACTACATATTTTATTGGCTTTGAGACGCTGACGCTTGGTGGTACCATTACCGTTGATGGGACAACTATCATTCTGGCACCAGGTGCAACAGAGTTGATATACGGCAGCTCTGGAAGAACTACTTCGACGGCGCTTTTCCCGGCTACTACTACGAATATCCGTTCGAGCACAGGAGGTGTCACTGCAACAAGTGAGGCACTTGCGGGGGCTACGCCAATTAATGGAGGGGCCGTGGCGACGACTTCGTATACGGGGGCGGGGTGGAGTGTGAAAGAGAAGGCTGGGCTTGAAAGCTGGGGAGTGACGTTGGTAATGGGCATCTTAGGACTGTGGGCTTGGTGAGCGCGAAATGCCTCGGTTCTTTAAAACGGTAGCCTTTGCTTAAGCAGGGAAATACCTCGAGCAATCCGACAACGTTTGGATTGTTTAGACTGGTATCACTGGGAATTGGAATTGGAACTGGAACTGGAAAAGGATCGAAAATAATGACTAATGATATGGGACGGATTGGCTTGGCAGGTTGCAAGGCCAGATCTATGGGAGGTTCTCTCCTGGGATTGCGATGGCAACGTTTTTGAATATTTGTGGTTCTCTTAGCTTAATACCCCGACGCTGAGGACCTTGTACAGGGATATGAGGGTAATGGTTTTCAGTGTCATTGATGTGGATATGGCACATATGGACAGATGGGAGGATATCTTAATTGAGCGGTTTGGTATATAGGGTGCAGGACATAATACAGCCAAGTGGCAAGATGCAGGTCAACATTAGTAGACTGAGCTACCACCACCACAGACGATATGATTATACGCGTACGAGAAGTTACTATCCTACCTTCACATCATAGACTTCGTTTCCTCATCTTTCCAATCCTCGAGACTCTAGTCCGACTTGACAGTGGGCTCAAACTCATACTTGAGCATTTGTACTCAACTTCATGCTCGACCTCACACTCATCCTCCAACTCGGCACACCTGTCATTCAACCACTGCCCCAACTCAACTCATCGTAACCCAGCCTATCACTCCGCTACCAACTCTACTCACCCACCCAACTCACCAGCCAATTTCCCGATCGCAAACACCAAGGCAGGCTTTCAATCACGAATCACTCTACAGGTGATCAAAGAACTCTCCGCGGAGTCTCAAGTGCAGTAATATTCTCGACATGTCTTAGCGGCACGGGTATGACTGAGGAGAGCGATGGGTCATGACACCGCGTATAACCTAAGTCTTAAGCTGGAGTGTAGATAATGAGTACCTGAGACGCATGTTTTGTTAAATGTTGCTTCTGGATATTCTGACTTTGGTTTATCCACGCTTGTGGCTCTCCTTGAACTTCTTTCTCGGTCTTGGGTACTCTTTTTTTTGTTCACGATTCTAGCCCTTTAAGGTTTATTTACGTACTTGTTAGCACTATTCTTGTCTTAGCCAGTAGTTAGATAAGCTTTGCCTACTTGAGTTTTTCCAGCATGAAGCCTCTACTTCCTAGTTAATCTTATCTATATTCTACTTAGCATTTATGCGCTCGAAGAAAAAGCCCGGACTTACAATCAACTAAAACTCACTGAAATGTAAGGAACAGCAATAGCAAAGAAGTAAACTATATTGTTTACACAAAAATATAGCCCTTATGTATTCCTATAACTCTATATATTTCTATCTTTTTACATGTAAGTATGGTAGAGTTCTTGCCTAGCATAAAGGTTAAGTTTTGGGTGTCTGGGCTAGCTGGGATAATGACATTTTAGTCTTTAGGACCTAGCTTTAGTAGCAGAGACGCCAGCCGAACGGGGTTTACACGCCCCCGCCTTCCTCTCGACGTCTCCTCACGTTTGAGATCAGTACTACGCTTTACCACCCGTGCTACAACTTGATGTGTCGACTCGCGAGGGCGCTGCAGACTCCATCTTTAATGTTGCCTGTGCAGCCATGCTAGCCTTGAGTTCGCCCTGCCGCGCTTAGTTATGCCAAGAGGCAAAGCACAGCCCACTTCACTACGTCGTCTGCCCGCCTGAGATCGTTACTCGCCCAGCGTATATATCGCACTTGCAATAACACTCGAAGCTCTTGTTATATGGTAAAACTGCTCACTGACCGCATTTGGTCTATAATATCACGAAAAGACAACTTAATTACCAGCCTTTGTCTAATAAGCTAGGCTGATGGCTTCGTCTGATCTGTATGTCCAACATCTCTTCACTGGAATCGCATTTACATCTAACTGTATACTCTAAGGCAAGATGAGGCAATTGATATCTTCAGCAACGTTATCCAAGGCTTCCGAAATTCCCTAGGGCAGAAGGAGAAGGACATATTCAAGGAGTTCAATAGCTCGAAGGAGATGTTGAATGATTTGACTACAAGATGTAAAGACGTTCGAAATGGTCGCAAATTATCTAGCCTATGTAGGAAGATTGAGCGATTTGCCAATGCCTGGGAGCCGTTCTTCGAAGTCACGAATATCTTTGTTCAGACTCATCCCGAGTTTGCTGGCCTTGCATGGGGTGCGATCCGCCTAGTGTTCTTAGTAAGTAGTAACTTAATTTGGTCGAGGAGGGTTATATGCTAATGCTTTCCAAAGCTAGGTACGAACTACACCACCTATTTGGAGAAGATCGTCACCATGATTCAGAAAATTGGGGAGGCACTGCCAGCGTACGAAGAGTACTACCAAATGTTCATGATACGAAGGAAGAAAGCAGAATCAGAAGCTAGCTCAGCGTTACCAACCCAAGTCCGCCACGACCGGCTGTACAAGGCTCTCTCGTACGTGTACGCGGATATCGTGCAATTTTGCCAAGAAGCATGCAAAATATTCAGCACCAAGCGTGGTGGTTAGTGAATCATTGTTCAAACGAGTCCTGACTAACTAAACGTAGGTGTCAATTATAAACCATCATTGATATCTGATCTGTTCTGGAAGCCGTTTGATGCCAGATTCTCCGCCCTCCTAGATCGCTTGCGATCTCACCAAGAAGTTTTCAGATACGAGATGCAGTTAGAAGAGTCAAAGTACATGGACCATCAAAACGAGAAACGCGCTTATCAATCAGAGCTAGATGGACAGATGCTTCGAAAGATTCAGCAGCAGGCCGAGGATCTTCGTCAGTCAAATGACCAACTGGAGTCAAGAATTACCGCCGTACTAGCGGCATTCGAACGCAAGATACGCGAGACAGTCAGCGAGCATAACCACAAGGAGCTAAAACGGAGAGAAGCAGAAGTTATGAGTATGTACAAACTCAACAGAGTTATATTTACGCTAACAGTGCCAGGCTCCAAGGTCTCTGACATCAAGAAATGGATTAATGCTCCAGAGTACATGAGAGAGTTTGAGGAAGCTCAGAAGACTCGTCTGCCCGATACTGGAGATTACATCTTCAGCCACTCTGTGTACCAAAGCTGGAAGTCGGGAAAGTCGCTGCAGCATGAAGAACAGCCAGCTGCTATAACTCCTAACATGCCTCAAATTCTCCTCGTTACAGGTAAGAACTGCTACTTGTTTTTGTTTCGACGACAAGTCTTAACACCTATCACAGGAAAACCAGGTTATGGAAAGACAGTTCTGTCATCCCTAATTATTGAAGATCTCAAGGACTCTTTACTCTCTGATGATGCTGTTCTCTTCTATCACTTTGCAACTGAACGCCGGGACCGCTGTAGCCCACATTACGCTCTCCGGGCTGTGCTTGTCCAACTCGTACACAAATTTCGCTTGCACAAGGATGTTATTGACCGGATATCAATTCTCATGGAGTTGGACAATGGTGGGCAACTAACCGCATCAGACCAAGACATATATGCTGCGTTGTCACTATTACTAGAGGGCTTTGAAGATATTACGCTTGTCTTTGACGGATTAGATGAATGCGAAGATCCTACTGCTTTCTCACAACTTATCCGGGAACTGTGTGCGTCAACGCCAACGAAGGCGGTGATATTGAGCCGGCCGAATGTGGAGTTACCTATGCGGTTCCAGCGTCTCTCGATTCAACTACCCCAATCCTCAAATCTGGAAGACATCAAAACATATCTTGAGCCTCAGATGTTCATCTTACTGAACCGTAGACTAATCCCAGAGGATGTTTCACTTGCGACAGTAGTCGATACGCTCGCTACGCGTGCGGAAGGTATATTTCTATGGGCATGGCTCATGGTACAGTATCTCAGCTGCAGAGTACTGTCACCGAAAGAACGCCTCGCTGCTATCTTTGAGGAGGTTTCTATTGGAGGTCTCGATAACATGTATGAGAAAATCCTTCGTATTCTCGATCGTGGATATACCAAAGAGAAAGCTAGCATCCGTACGATTTTTGAACTCATTGCAATCTGCTTCCGCCCTGTTCTAGCGACCGAGCTTCAGGTTGCTCTCGCGATAACTCCTGAAAAGGTTACAGAAACATCCAGCTTCATCGTCGAGTTTGAAGAATCCCTCCCAATTATTTGCGGGGCTGTGGTGGAGATACAAAGCGACGGACTAGTACGATTCATACATTCATCGTTCCGAGACTTTCTGGTTTCATCCTCTGATTCGACCTTTCGAAGAAGCTTCAATGTTAATGAGCGCGCGGCCCATATTCGGTGTGCAATAAAATGTCTCTCGTATCTGATCTACGATCTCCCGTCGAGCCCGCTGTCCATGACAACAGGCATATCAAGCGCAAAGGATCTGAAAGTTGCCTTTCCGTTTATCGAATACGCACAACAGTGGGTGAAACATGCAGCAAGTGGTTTCAGAAGCGAGAATGTCGCTCCAAACGAAGTCGAAGCTGACCTTTACGATGAGTTCTATGGCATCCTTGCAAAGTTCATCAACAGACCGCTCACTGTAACCGTGTGGATTGAGGCATCAAGAACGTACGGGTTGTGCCCCTCATTGCAATCGCTCATGGCGCTTCGTTCGAATCAGAGTTCTTCGGCAGCATCTGCGTCATTACTGAATTCGGGGAATCTTGTTGTTACCTTAGTGGCGGAGCTTGCTACGGAACTAGAGCGCTTGAACAAAGATTGGGGCCACATCTTGAAGAAAGACCCGTCAGCAATTTGGAAGCCAAGCATCACTGCCTTCTCTCGGTCAACTTACTGGTTTGAAACAAAAGTCACAACAGTGTCGTCTCTGTTACCTTCGGAAGCCGTTGGCTCGTTCCAAAGTGGCACTTCACGGTCAGTTCTTATTTTATCTCAGCTGTCGAGCGCTGAGGATGAACTGGGAATAGTACTGGTGATGCCCTCTCGGTTTGTACCTAATCTTTTCCATACTCTCGAGTATACTAACACCCACAAGGAGCTATCTCGCAGCCGCTGAGTCGATGTTTGGAGCATCCCAACGCCAGTCATATCGAAAAGACACCATTCTGTTAGATGAAGACAAACAAAAATTGATCAAGATCTGCAGCTCCGGGTGGAAGGCTCGATATCAACGAAGAAGGGTTAGAGATGAGAAGGTTCTCATCGACTTCGAAGTTGGTCTTCCAGAGCAACAAGTGTTTCAGATGTTACAGCAGTGTCTGTCATCTAAAACCCCGCATAGGTTCCCTTTCCCAGTAGCGTTTAGTCACGACCTAGATCGATTGGTGGTCCTCCGCTGCCTACTGATAATCCGGAGATCCAAGTCTTCCTCTGGGGAAATAAGCCACCAATACAGGTTCCAGCTGCTTGAAAAAGAGAATACTGCAAAATCTACCGCCAATGGCAGCGAAAGAACAGCGTTCTATTCCGTATTTTCTCCAGATGCAAAAGCCTTGGCCTTTGTGTTCGGTTCAATCAAGCCAAGTACTATAGATTGTAGGCGGTTGCAAGTATGGAGTGAGACCTTTGACCAGCTTGGGACTTGTTATCAATGCAGGGGCGAGGTCACAACCAGTCGATTATCCTGTGAGGAAGAGGCATCGCATAACCAGTTTGCGTTTCATCCCTATCTCCCTTTGCTAGTCTACACAGAGTGGAACACAACGGTTGCATGGTCGTTCGACGATGCTAGTAAGTTGAAGAACCTATCCGCAATCTATTCGAGCGCATAACTCATGTCGAAGATAGAACCAACCCAAAAGATGACCATTATCAAAAAGCCCGTCAGTTCTCTAAAATTCAACCAAAATGGATTCGCCCTGCAATTCAGGACGATTCAACCTATTCAGAGGTACCAAACCAACTGTGAATATGAGAGCGTTACGCATGAGGAGCTATTCAGTATGGATCCTTCATTGTTACTTTCACGTGACGACTTCCAGCACACGGAGTACGCGACGCATGAGGAGCCATTCAGTATGGATCCTTCGTTGTTGCTTTCACGTGATGACTTCCAGCACACGGAGCACGCGACGCATAAGGAGCCATTCAGTATGGATCCTTCATTGTTGCTTTCACGTGACGACTTCCAGCACACGGAGTACGCGACGCATGAGGAGCCATTCAGTATAGATCCTTCGTTGTTGCTTTTACGTGATGACTTCCAGCACACGGAGCCATTCAGTATGGATCTTTCATTGTTGCTTTCACGTGACGACTTCCAGCACACGGAGCACGCGACGCATGTGTTAACGGAAGAATTCGAGCTGTTCCCAGGTGTCTCGCCTGAGCTGAATAAATTATTTGAATCGCACTATTCTTCAATACATGCAGAATCAGGTCAAACCCCGAGCTCGGATCCCCAAGCAGAACCAAACCATGCGATGAAGGCATCCCGGGCATTACAGACAGCCATGCTTACGTCCACCCTAGTCAATCATCAAACGCAAACGCAGCAAGTCCTTCCGGGAGGAAGTGTGACCATTGGATCTAAACTGGTTGCCCAGCTCCCTCGCCTGCAACAAGGGTACGAGACACATATTTCCTTGCTACCTTCTACGGAAAATGACAAGTGGGTTCGCATGGTGTGGAACAAGGGCGCGCAGGACACATACAGCATTCACGACTACCAATCTCCTCATTTGCCTTCGATTATTTACAGGCAGCAAGGCACTATTGAAAAGATGCATAGCGGTCCTTCAGGAGTGAAGAGACGGAGATTACAGTAGGCGTTGATGGTTGACTTTATTGCAAGATAAAGGGAGCCAAAAGTCATACGAAATGAAGTATTTTGGATGAGTGTGTAAACCGTTCTGTAGACCATTAGGGTCGTACGAGAGCTATATATACATGAGGTGTGCATAATACATAGCGTAGAGAGGATAGCCAGTGAAAGTAGTAGAAGATGTTTGAAGATACAACCAAGAAGTATCGAACCAATGCACGTGATAAAGTGTCAGAATTTTGTCAGAAGCTGTATTGTGTACCCCACACAGCATATCCTGATAACTTGTATATTATATGTCACTGTCGGCTGGATTGAATGGAATTCGTTTTATCCACGATTTAGGGTCCACACACAGCAGCAAGGTACAAGCTTCCGCCTCACACATGCCAACATAAAGAGTGTCAAAAATTCAAGCACAAACATACCATTCTGGAAAACTATCATCGTCAATTCGTATACTCGTTCCACATATTTATCGTCTCGCATATATATGCTCCTGTGCTACGATGCAATCATGCCCATGATCACAGCACGACCCAATCAACGCCAACGATCCATTTCTCCCCACCAATATCAACATCCCAAGTTGGCGCCCTCACCCCCAGCAAATTACCCACCCCAACCGCCACACCACCCGCCCCCCTGGCGCCTCCCTGCCCAGCCAGCATCACTCTCACCACCTCATCGCCTACCACCCTCAACGCACCCCCATTCGACCACCCAGCTCCAGCCTCCGCAGCCCCATCAACGAACGCCACACCCCCAGGATAGCATTCCACAGCCTCGTCTCCCTCTTTCTGCCCACTCCCCGATCGGATGCTAGATACACGGACCCTGATTTTCACCCCATCTTCTTTTTCCCGTCCCCAGATCACGGCATCTCGCGTCTGCGTGGCATATCCCGAGTTCGCGGTTTCCACAATCCATGCCTGCATCGATGAGGCCAAACCGCCTGGGATGTATTTCTGGCCTTTGCGGGAGGGGGAGAAGGTCTCTGGGAGGGGTGTCAAGAGCTTCGGGGGCGAGAATTGTTGTGGTGGTAGAAAGTGTGGGCGGGAGGGGCCTGGGGTTGTGGCGTTTATGGTGGTGGGGGGTGGGATGTTTTGGAAGAACTGGGGCGTTCGTGGCGCGGGTGTGAGGAAGCGGTGGGTGTTCGTTACTGGGGCGGGCGTCTGCGGTGGTTGCTGTGGTATAGCGAAGGTGGAGATGGCTGAACGTGGATGGGTTGGGGATGTTGGTTCGGCGGGTGAGAGGCGGCGGCGCTTATTGGCGTTGGGGCTGGAGTATGGAGCTTCAAAGAGCATTTCGGTATCTCCGTCTTCTTCCTCTTCATCCTCATGTTCTCCACCTGCATTTCTCTCGTGTGTTGGAGTCTGCTCGACAGACTCTGTGACATCATCCTCAAAGTCTTCACTTTTTTGTGGCCTTGATGGACTGCTCTGCGACCCTTCCTCAATGCTCTCTACGCGTTTTAGTTTTCTTGCTGGCTTCGCGCGCGGAGTTTGTTGGGCCTGATTCTGTACCCATGCTTCATCCTCTATCCTGTGAGATCCGCCATCCGACGCGCTTTGTACCGGCGCTATCACGAATCGTCTCGCGGGCGTTACCGTCTGAGTTTTAGTGTTTGTTTGCGCTGAGAAGGCGGGCTTTGGCGTCTGAGCTGTGAAGCCATGGCGGAGGTTCGATTGGAGTTTGGGTTTGGTCTTAGGTTGAGGGGTGGAGGATGGGCGCGATGCTAAGAAGCGGTGCGGGGAGGGCGTATGGATCGGCATGGCGTTACAGACATTGAGGGTACGTTTTGGCTGAGTAAATTATATGCGCGCGAGGATGTGACTTGAAATTGATGAAGGCTGGTTGTGATCGCACTGTGAGTTGTAAGAATGCGAAAGGAACGTCGACGCGCTATCACGAGACGATGGCGCTAATCTACTTTTAGAATGCAATATCTTTGCGAAGGAATAGAACGGCCTTATTCACAGTAAGATATGTAGCAGACATCATTTCATCACAATAAAAAAAGGATAATTATCGATGAGCTTTGATATTGGTATATTTTTGGACCTTGTCCTGCTATGACCACCAGAATGCCTCTCGAACTGTACCCAAACCGCATCAAACCGCCCGCAAACTCAGTAGACCCCATTTTCTGTATAGAGAAGACGTAGCCAAGACAGCCCACCATTTAGACCGATATGAAAGACCTTGGTATTGATGGGTGTCGATGGTGTGTATCGTACAATGAAGAAGCCGTGAACTCATAAATATCAATGCATTGAAGCCCGAGGCAAGATTGAAGTAAAGTGAAATGAAGTGTTCTCTCTCGTTTTTTTTTCTCGTATTCTCTCATCTGAAAGCTTTTTTCGATTGAAGTCGCTTTTTAGCAGCAGCATCCGTTGGTTACGCACTGGCAGACATCCGTGAAGCCGCTGCAGGGACACTCGATGCAGCTCTGAACCGAGACAACGCCATTGTCGTCGGTAACCTCTTTGGTCGCGCGGGTGAGAGACACCTAGTGAATATCAGCACACAATCACATCGTTGCTGCATGAAACACGAGATCGTGATGGTCTAATGTGAGGTTGAGGCGCGGTTACTGCGGGGCCGCCGATCGCATGGGGTAACGTGCAGCAAAACGTGGATACCGGGGATTTGACGTGACATGAAACATATCGGAAGGAAACTCACAGCTGCGGGGCTGGCGATAACAGTGACGGCGGAGAGGAACGCGATGATCATTGAGGCCTTCATGTTGACGGTTACGATGAAATTGTCTAGTTCAAGTTCAGGCTGATTGTGTGTTGAGGTAGCGTGTTGGTGTTAGGGTTTACCGAAAAGGTCGATGAGATTGATGTTATGATAGCGCGAAATTAATGTTGGCTTGGTAGTGAATATAGAGAACGTGGAGTGAGACGCAGTTGGGAACTTTGGGTCGGGATCGGCGGCTTTATATAAGTAGATCAGGGGCCTGCGATCCGTCCTAGTGAATGTTAAAAGGTGGAAAGCGGTGAAATCCTGGGTATCTTGAGAGCGGTTATTTGTCCGTGCTATCCCGCGCTCTAGTGATCGGTTAGGCTTCTAGTATTATAAGTATACGGTTGGTGTACTTCTTCTTTGATTGCTCAAACCCTCTTTCAACGTAGTGGGTGATTGTGGAGGCCGGAATACGAAGGAGATTGAGGTCACAGTGCTTATGCCCCTCCCTCTTTAAAGTCAAAACAGAGGGCACATACGCGTAGAATGAAATCCAACTGGTTGCCGGCGAGGTGCTGTGTCCATTACGTCTAACTGCTATTTCCGCACTGACTTCCGACGTACATACCCTGCAGAGATAGATTTAAGCCTAGGCTGTATCCACATGTTCCCCGGAATGCAGGTCAAAGGGCGACTGATTCCCGTATCGCTCTAGCGTTGTTGCATGGTCGCAGCTAAATACAATATAAAAACTGGCATCTGGCCTTGCTTGTTCAAGATCTTAATTGAAAACGAGCTTCGACTTTATCCTCGTCGGGCCGCTTGTCGGGTGCAGAACTCTGGAGCATGCAAGGGTGTTCGGCTCGTCGTTGCGACGCCTTTCCTGCATACGCTTATGCATAACGGTTTATCTCTAGAACATGGGTAAATGAAGTGGCATGATTGTTAGTTTTTGCCGTCTGATATGGTTGGCCAGGACGAAGGTTAGCTTGAACTTGATTGCGCAAGGGTGGATGCAGCTTGCTTCTTTCAAGGATTCTGATATTGCTCCGGCGTCCCGTAAACCGGGCAATGCGATCCCAAGCTTCGCATGTAGGAGGAGGAACGCAAACGACATGCATACAATCTCGTACATCATCCGACAATCTTAATCGAGAGCTTCAGAAACATAGAGTTGAACTCCTACGAGAAGAGCTGCAAGAAGAAGTGGACACTTGTCCGGAAGGCAGTAGGTACCTCGTACGGCAGAATGGTCTGCATGGCGAGCAAGGATTCTGCGTTTGCCGCTTCGTGACACTATCTGGGGAGTATCGGCAAGAACATGAAGTTGGCCTAATGTCTCAAATGGAGATCGGTCGAGACTTGAGATACCGTATTCAGGAATGAAAACCGAGGTGCTACGTCGGATTCTGATCGCCGTTTGTCTCGTTAAATGATCTAGACTAGCCACTGTCAATATACTGTAAATTGACCACCCTCTTATCCAACGAATGTGGGCAACTTGTCAGTGCTGTATGTCAGTGCTGTATATTCGATGGCCAGCTAAAAGAGAGGGACATTTCGCTATCGCCACGTGCAAAGGTGCGCTCTAGATCGACACGTCCCAAGTGCCATGCATTCAGGCTTCGCGCAGCACGACATGTACGGACAGTTCCTGGCTCTTGGTACCGGTAAGTGAAAGGACGCTCACGTGTCGATCGGAACGTCCATATGTATGTGCGCATTCGGACGAGTAGGAATGGACATCTCGCAAAAACCCCTAACTTACGACATGAAGCTAAACAACATCCAGTCTAAATAAGAAGCAGCAAACCTCCGTTAAGGCATACCAACCCGGATAGGTAAAGATAAGACCCCAGCCACCTCGAAGCAGTCTCGGACGAAGCCGTGTAGGAATGCGCCTTGCAGAAAGAGGTTGGTCGTTAGGAAGGATTGCGCCCTGTGCTTCAAAGCTGCCAAAATCGATTCGAGGATGGCGACTCTACGAAAGGTGATCACACCAGGAAAACAAAAGACGGCAGCCAGGCACACGTGCAGGGCTTGCGGGTTTATGGATTACACCCGAGCTGTGAGGCGTAGAGTGGCCAAGTCCATAATAATAGTAATAATAGGTGGCCATGTCCGAATCGTTGGTGGTGGTGTCGTCTGGCAGATACTGTAGGGTCCCTGCAGGTCCAGGAGGTCCAGGTGATGTATTTGCCGTAAAGCGCCTCGAAACGCGTACGCCATCGTAGATAGGACGGATATAGCGAAACATGGGGCAATTGCAGGTGGTTCTGTTTCGGAGCTGCAAGGAACAGCGTGAACGCAGCCATAGCGGCGGGTATCGTGATGGTGACGGAGATTTCGGCCGCTCATTGGCTGGCCCGGGTCGTGGCTGGAAACCAGCCACCTGCATGCAGCAACATAACAAAACAATAGCCCTCACCTGCAGCGTTCGGCAACACCTCCACCTGTGTCGTCAGTCGTTCCTTTGTGCAGCACTTGGCCTTCGCTCCGGTCTCTCTGGTATCCATCGCCCCAGTTTTCACTGCTTCCTCCTTCGACAATTGCATCGCATGCACCGCGTTGCCATTCGTCCACGCCGCCTCCGCGGTCTCCGCCTTTCACCCTCGCTACGGCCAACACTGTCCTCTCGAGCTACCTACGACCCCTTAAAATTTGCACGCTGAATTAGCGTGTTCAAACCGCAATCATGGCTATGAAGCTCACCAAAGTGAATGCCATGGGGGCTCAACACACAGCCGGCATCTTCTCGGACATGACGGTGGATGGACCCGTCATAGGCACTCTGGTAACCATAATAGACCGGGCAAAGAATCTTCCCAACAGACGGTCCATGGGAAAGCAGGATCCATACTGTGCCGCCCGGCTTGGGAAGGAAGCAAAAAAGACAACCACGGACAAGAGGGGCGGCCAGACGCCCAAATGGTGAGTGAATATATACTCGTATTTGGTTCTACTGGTACTGACCAACGCCATAGGGATCAAGAACTGCGCTTCACAGTTCACGATTCTGCCGACTACCACCAACTCAAGGTATCTGTATTCAATGACGATAAGAAGACAGAGCTTATAGGCGAGACGTGGGCCAGCCTTGAAGCGATTATGATACCGGGTGGCGGGCAAATCGATGCGTGGCATGGCCTTACCTGTAGGGGGAAATATGCTGGAGATATTCGCATCGAGATGACCTTCTACGACGCCCGGCAAAAGGCAGAAAAGACGGCCGCAGAGAAGAAAGCCGAGATTGGGCGCATCGAGGGCCAAAGTCCAGCAGTTGGCGGGCCACGAAGAATCACAAATGGGAGCGCGCCAGTCAAGCGAAGACCCCTTCCGTCTGATCCTACGGCGTGGACACCCTCTCCAGTCAGTACGCCAGATCAGCGCGTAAGGGTACAGACGGGACCTCGCAGCTACGGGGCACCTCCCCCAAAGCAGCCGCAACGGGCAATCGAGCCGGCTCCAAAGCAGCAGCAACGGGCAATCGAACCCGCCCCAGCACAGCGCTCGACTCCTCCAACCGAAGTGCAGCCTCTTCGACGACCTGTACCTGAAGCGGCTACACCAACAAAGAGCACACCGCCAGTCTCGACTTACCAAACCCCTCAACAAGAGACACCTCAGCATCAAACACCTCAGCAACAGATACCTCAGCAACAGACACCCCAGCAACAGACACCTCAGCAGCAGGCACCCCAGCACCAGACACCTCAGCAGCAGACTCCCCAGCACCAAACTACTCAACACCAGCAGCGACCATCGCGATCATCTGAGCTTGAATTGTATAGTGCCTCGCCCAATCCGCCTCGGCCAACTGCCACCACGCTGAACTCCAGCGAGCTTGGATTTGACATGTCTTACACTGCGCCGAAGCCTTATGAAGTCCAGCCAGTTGATCCTCTCCCACCGCATGTGCACGACCTTAGCAACCGGACCATGTCCCAGGACGATTTCCGGTCTTCGCAAGGTCATGGCCATGCGCAGCGCGCTATCGAACTTCCTCACTCGTATTCTGCTCCCAATGTTACGACACACGATGCATACGAAGCTGCACCCCTCGACAGAAGCCGTACGCATTTCGACGACTACAACCAATCGCTGGACCTGTATCAAGAACCCTCATACCGTGTTGAGCCACTGAGGATGAGTCGGAACAGCATCCAGAGTTACGAACAGGTCTCGCCCCACGAGTCATTTCAAGAAGATGGTTACATGAGCTCGCAGTCTACGTATGATGACTGTGATTCACATGGGCGTCCTACTAGTGCCATGCAACCTACGGTCGAAGATGAAGACGACATGCCGCCTCCACCGCCTATGCACCGAAGCAACGCCTCCACTATATCGCAACATCATGAGCAGCCACCACCAGATTATCGCGATGATTCTCCAGCGCCGCTAAACTTCGCCCGTTATCGGGAGGAGCCTGCTCAGATCGAATATGAGTCCCCCCCGCAAACTGAGTACGAATCCCCATCTCAGTCATATGACCCTAACGAGTATGCTGTCGTTCCTCACTCTTACTCTTCGGAACGCCATTATGCCTACTCTCGCGGGTCTCCACAACCCATAAGTCGGCCAGTGTCTCGCGATACAATGGCTCCCTCTCCTCTGGGACAAGAGACAGCTCTGATCCCCGCCAGTCTCATTGCAGGTTTCAATCCAGCTCGCCCAAATCATCGATTAAGCATGACCATGACTATCCGAGGTAACAACAGGGCTTCAATGGAAATAAACGCGGACGAGCCTGAGGTGCTAAGGGATTCGCTTGGGCATGTCATATCATCAAGCTACGACAGGCCGTCGCGTGCGCGGCAGCATTCCGAGCCGGATTACAGGGACTCTCCGCACTATGAGAGTCCTTTGCAACCGTATCAGTCGCAGCAACTCGTCCATCGCAACTCGTATACTCCAATGGACTCGTCGGACTACTACCAGCATACTCCACCGCAAGAGCCACGACACACATCGCCTATTCGCGAATCAGCTCCGATCGTTAAGCCCCGCGCTATCAGTCCAGCGCCCAGCCCAGGATATGCACAGGGCTCAGTCAACAACCGTTCGTCTAGGGGGCCAACGCGAAGTATGCCTACACGTAAATCTGTGTCTCCTTGCCCGCCACCTTCAAACTCCGAGCAAAGATTTTCTGCTTTCGGTCCAGACAGCTTCGATATGCTGAACCCAACTGCGTCGCGCTCACCCAACCCAGGTAACAGCGGAAATGATGAGCCAGAGCGCCCGGGTAGTAGCATGGAATACAACGACAAAGGTCAAATTGTCACGTTTAGTGGACGTGTTATTGATGCCTCCGACCATCTGCCAGTCGACAGCTGGGCACCAGAGCCAGAACGCAAGGAGACCAAAAAGGTGCACCCACCACGAGAACGAGTCGGGCTTAATGGGGCTCGCGACCTGGAGGCCGCAAAAGCAAGAGAAGACAAGTACCGTCGAGAGCGGGAGGAACGGGAAAGAATACGACAGGCGGCCAGTGCTTCTTTTGGTTCCACTGAAAGCCCGAGCAATGCGTTGGTGTCTACGAGGCAACAGCGTAGCTACAGCCGCGACAGCCGTGACGTTTCGCCCGCTTTCAGAGACAACTCACCTGTTGACGCGGGTGCTATGGTTCTGGCCAGTCGACAGCGTCAATACGATCCGTACGATTCCGTGGGCCGCAACAGACTCCAGAAGCAAAGACCGGAATCATCGTTCAATCCTGGATCAAGGGCTTCGCCTTCACATATCCCAGGTCCTACACACGTTCTTCGTGAACGCGAGAATGTGGGCGGATA
Source organism: Herpotrichia juniperi (assembly GCA_014905255.1). Taxonomy (NCBI): domain Eukaryota; kingdom Fungi; phylum Ascomycota; class Dothideomycetes; order Pleosporales; family Melanommataceae; genus Herpotrichia; species Herpotrichia juniperi. Next base: position 43,513 of record BLYF01000048.1, on the reverse strand, counting down.
TGGGAGTAGTCCTAGTTATGGCGGTCGTTCGAGACAGTCAATCTCAGGACCTCCTCCCATTCCTGCGAAGGTCCCTATGGATTCTGGCTATGGGCATCAGTCAGAGGACATGATGGCTCTGAGCATGGAGTTGCAGAGTATTGATATTGGGCCTGGCAGTGCTGGACGTAGTCGAGGAACTACAAGGCGCACATACGGACGAGGATAATAATAATGTAAGTCACGTTCGAATACATAATGGGTTTGGCGCGTATAGTCGTTTTAAATGCATAATACTGGGAGGGGTGGTGGGCTTGGGGAATGGGTACTGGGCTTGGGAGGCAATAGTCGGTTCTGGCACCAACATTGGGCCACGAACGTCTGACTTCGCATCTTACATGGCGGCGACCTGTATAGACTTGCATTTTCGGTTGGGTCTTTCAGTATACGATGCTGGCCTTTCGTCTAGAATAGTCATGTTATGTGCTAAGTAAAATACGATACTAAGACTTCACTTCATCTTACTTCATCCGAGCATTGCACTCTTGTCATCTTCCTGTTCCGATTCCGTGGCTGTGTGCGATATACAGCCGGTGAGTAGAGCTCCAGGACAAAATGGACAAAATATGCTGGTAAAAAGAAGAGAGAAGAGTCCAGAGGTTCGCTTTGCCTAGGGCTATGTTCTTAGCCCTCTCCCATCTTTCGCCCTCTAATCTACCCTGGCAGCGGATCAAGCAGGCTATGGGCCTTGAAAAGCGCCGAGAGCGGGATTCAAACGCACGACCCTTGCAGCAAAGTCTCAACTGCTAGACCACTACGCTGCTCGGGGACGTTCCCTTTTTGAAGGCGTATTTCACAGTTGGTTTATCTTTGTACAACGTTCAAATACGGGTTGTACGGAAAAGGAACAGCTGTTGTGAAGCAGTGGTCAAATAGGCAGTAGGTTGTTGGTGAAAAGGTACGTTACACCTCCTTTTACCTGCCATTTGCAGATTGTCTTTCCGAACACACTTAGATCTTTTTACAGGCGCTATCGGTGTCAATCAAATATGAGTTGAGTGTCTAGTAAGAGATACGAGAGTCTTTTTGGTGTATATATAAGTAGGAAACGAGAGCTAATAGAGCTCTCTGCAAACGCTCCATGTACCGCTTTGGGCTTATGTCTACATACAAATCAACTCACCCCCTTACTCTCACGACCGCAAAGACCTCTATACAGCGAATAGACAGCAAGATGTATTAACCACTCAAAACGTTACCTTTTTTCGTACCAAACCTGAGCGCATTGCAAACACTTGCCCTCACTGTGTCACAGACCGAACGCCAGAACCATCATGTCGACCACAAACGCGCAACATCAGCAGTATTTACAGGCGCTCCACGAGAAAGCTCAGCTCCACCTCAACATCCGGCTTGCGAAAGTGGCGGAGCACATGTTCCCGAAGGCACCAAATGAGTATATCTACCAAGACACTCCGAAACCCTGAACCACACATGCTATACGACATACGGATTCACTCCCTCTTCGACCGCTACAATGACATTACTCGGACTAGATGTATCGAAGCTGCACAGTTAAGATTGCAATAGAGTTAACTGGGTGACTATGGGGGCGAGATAAGCTCGCCATGTCGAATTTAGAAGCTTAGTTCTTCTCTAGCTATAAGCAGAATGCGCAAGTTGCGCTAGGCGACCCTTTTGGAAGACCGAGGGTAAAACAGCTAAGGTTATACCTCTTTGATAGATACATCGGGCCGGGAGGATGTATTTACGGAAGAGAGTATAGCTTCTACTAGAAACAGTACCACGGCGTTGAGCTGTATCGATCTCCCTACATTGACGATGCTGTTAGGAACATGGACAATGGCACTCGCGGGTGAAGTTGTACAATGACTTCTATTTCGATTAGTGCAAATCACTCACTGACCGATGCTCATATCAGAAACTGCATTTAGTTGGACTCATATTTTCGTTGAGCTACGTATCATTAATTATATGGTAATGCTAATACCAATATTCAGTTGTACACCTCCTCCAGCGATGGTGCTAAATACAGCCCGAAGAAGAAATGCAATAAAGCCTCGATTCAATGTCAGCACTCCGCCAAAGCAGAGTGGGATGAAGAATACAAAAGGAAGAAATGCAGTGAAGCTTCGATCCGATGTCACCACTCCGCCGAAGCAGGATGGGAAGAAGAATACAAAAGAAATAAAGCAATCTCATCAATGTCATGATAGCAGAACAAACAACCATACAAATACAAATGTTCACTCGCAGACCCATCCATGACGATAAGAGAGTGATAGCTTACTCGAGAAGGAAATGGAAAGTCAGTGGTATAAAGCTTCAAAGCATCCCCAACGCCGTTCAATGAAGAACCCTACCCCTTGTAACCCATATCCATGCCCGTAAGCCAATCCCATTAACTCCCTTCCATGTCGTAACGAGTCATGTCACGCGTAAATCAAGTCACAATCTTCTTCAATCCCCCAAAGAAACCCTTCAGTTTACCACCTTCTTCTTTCTTCTTCCGACTACTCCTCTCAGTGTCACTGCGTCTAGGACGCGGGCGAAGCGTCTCCTCACCCCGATCTCTGGTGCGTGGGCGATCAGAATCTTCTCTCCGACTCGTAGGCCGTTCCTTTTCAGTCACACTGATACGATGGCTCTTTGGCCGGTTATCTTCGACGACGGAGACGCGGCGACTCCGGCGAGGGCGTTCACGGTGGCGGTCGTTAGAGGATGTGGAGGACATGCCTACCATGTTAATGTTTTCATCCCTAGAAGGCTCCGGATCTGCTTGTGGAGGTGGAGGTGGAGGCCCGAGTGGCTCTGGAATTGGAGGTGGAGGTGGAGGCTCGCGTGGCTCTGGTGGAGGAGGGGGACCTTCATCCATGGGAGAAGAAAGCGAAATCCCACCATCACGACCACCGCTCATCTCCACCTCACGGTCCCTCGCCGCACGAGCAGCCTTTCGTTCCTCCTTCTTGGCACGATACTCAGCTTCCTCCTTTGCGGATTTGAACTCGCGGCGTGAGTGCCGTCGGCTTTGATGTGGGCGATCAGTTCTGTCACGACTGTCATTGGATGATTGATGGCTGCTCGACGGCCTGTCCTCTTTACGCAAAGTTTCAACCGGATCTGTTCGCACTTTTGAGATAGGTTTGACCGACTTCGGCGTTGGGTCAGCGGGCTCGGCCTTGGAACGGCTGAAGAGGCCGCCACTAAAGATGCTGTTTCGCCTTGGTCGTGGTTGTGGAGCCTCCTTCTTGCTTTTACTCTCACTCTTAACTGTGTTGCGCCTGGAAAGACCGCGTGGGGCCGGAGGAGGTACTTCAAGCTCGGATTCTTCTTCAGCAACACGGCGAGCAGCCTCACGCTTCTGACGTCGTATGGCCTTCTCCTCTTCCGCGAGTCGGGCAGCCTCAGCCAACTTCTCTGCCTCGCGTTCAGCTCTACGTTGACGTCTAAGCCGTTTCGCTTCCTCTTCGTCTCGTAAAGCCTGCTCGGCGGCTGCAAACTCCAAACGCCTGGCTGCCTTCTCGGCCTCATAAACTGCGCGTTTCTTTTCGTGTCGAATGCGTCGCTCCTCCACTTCTCTAGCGACCCTTTCCTCCTCTAAGCCACGTCTCGTTTCGTGTCGAACACGTCTCTCCTCTTCCTCTCTGACGAGTCTTGCCTCTTCCTCGCCCCGCATGCGAGCCTCCTCCGCCTTTCTAGCCGCACGACGTTCCTCGCGGCGCTTCTGCCGCTCCGATTCTTCGTCTAAAACCTTGGCTTCCTCTTCTTTTTGTCTCTCTGCACGTCGAAGTTCATGACGTCGTCGCCTTTCGACATCCTCCTCTTTTGTCCGCTTGCTTTCCTTATCCGTCTCGACGTCGCCCCTTTCGCGATAGCGATGAGATCGAGGGTCTTTATACTCCTTGTACGGTCGCTCTTTGCTGCTACTGCCTTCCTTCTCGAGCTCCCTCGTCTTATCTTTTGCTCTGCTGCTGTCCTTCTCAGTCATACTATCGCGTCTTTTAGAACCAGCAAGCTTAACTACGTCCAAAAAGGTAACTCCGTTGAGAACAGGGCGTTCTTTTGTGCTGGCTTCGCTTTCGCGTCTTCGATACGAGCGGTGTTTGCCTTCGCTTTCGTGCTTTGAATGCGAATGTCGCCTGCGATGCTTTTCTCGCGGAGATGTTTCAGATGTTTCAGCTGGCAAGTCATCGGCGATGGCAAACTCATTTGGTGATATTGTTGTTGTTGTTATTGTTGAAGACTCTGGCGCGTCCTTTACATTGTCGTCAGGTGATTCTCTTGCCTGCTCCATAGGAGGTTCTGGTTGTTTAAAACTCTCCGGAATATCGCTTTGTTGTGGCTCGACTGGCAAAGTCTCCTGTATTGTCACTTCCGCAATCTCGATTCCGTTTTTAGAATCCTGTTCCTGGACCTCCAGAGGCACTTTGTCGGACTCAGGCACAACTTCGAGCTCGGCATCGGGAATTTCGGGAACGATCTCCATAATCTCAATGGCGACTTCTTCAAGCTGAACGTCATCGGCAATTACCTCAGCTAATTCTTCAGGAGTCTCCTCCGCCGCGTCTTCAGGAGTCTCCACCGT
>BLYF01000048.1:28172-38615 GCA_014905255.1 Herpotrichia juniperi | reverse complement strand
CGTCTTCAGGAGTCTCCGCTGCGTCTTCAAGAGTCTCCGCCGCGTCTTCAGGAGTCTCCGCTGCGTCTTCAGGAGTCTCCGTCACGTCTTCAGGAGTCTCCGCCACGTCTTCGGGAGTCTCCTCCGCTGGCAATTCAGGTGCGATCTCAGGCGCCACCTCTATAGGAGGCTCAGGTTCGGCCAACTGCTCCACGATTTCGGGTTCGTGATGTAATGGCGGCTCTTGCTCTTCTGATACGGTCTCAGCCGCAACATTGATGATGGTATCTGGCGTTGCCGGTCGATCTACAGGTTCAGAGTCGTCAAGCGTTTCGTTCGGAATCTCCTTACTGGGTAGATCTGAGGTAGCACAAAGGGTCGGATCGGCAATGCCTTGCTCTAGTTCTTCTTCTGCGTGTGGGCTGGAGCTTTCGGTAGCCATCTCAGCGGCCAATACGTCTTCAGAAGCTCCAGCCTCTTGCAACTCCTGAACACTTTCTTCGTCAATTGGAGCTTCTAGTTGAGTCTCCGAAGGTGGTAGGTCTTCCGCAGAAAGGGTGGTGGTGATTTCTTCTTCTAACGGCTGTGTTGCAATGTCTTCACTCTCTTGTAGCAAACTGGGTTCAACGTCGCCTTGGTCTCCATCCTCTTGGCTGATTATTGGATCCGCAATGTCCTCATGCGAAGCTTCTTCTACTGGAAGTTCTTCGCTCGAGTCTTTATCAGCGGCCGGCGATGAAGATTCATCTACCTCGTTTGAAATGGGAGCGGCATCTTGATCCCCGTCTTGCTGGAGCTCGGACGTCTCTCGGACATCTTCGGGAGTAAGGTTACTTGATTCCGCCATCACGGCTTCGGCCGGAGGTGCCTCAGATATGGCAACTTCATCCCCATCTTGTGAGGGAACTTCTTCAAGCACCTCCGTTACTTCAACCTCCGGCTCAAGCTCGGTGTGGTCATCTTCTTGTCCATGTTCAGAACCATCTACGCTACCGGGTACGACACTGTCATCGTTTCCATCTTCGTTTCCGTCATCTTGAGTAGGCAAATCCTCGTTTGCATCCGTAGGACCAGGCTGCTCGATTTCAGTGTTCACGGGCTCGATGGAATCTGGCTCGATGACATCGTTTTCAATGTCTTCGTTCTGCTCGCCTTCTGACTCACGATCCCATTCTTCTTCATTGTCTTCAATGCCTTCGTTCTGTTCGCATTCTAACTCACAATCCCATTCTTCTTCTCCACCCTCCTCTGTGAGTTGAGTGGGTTCGGGAGTTGGGCTATCAACAGGATCGTCGGTGGAGGGTTCGAGACTAGAAGTTTCCAAGGGCGCACAATCAATGTCTTCAGTAATGCCGTGGTCGTCGGCACTATCAACTGTTCCAATCTCAGGTGCACCCATCTCCTTCTTGTCGCCTTCCTCGCCGGCTTGGAGGCCGTCAGTCATGTTGCTACCTTCGACAGCGACTGCGTCCGATATTTCATTAGGAGCTGACTCGGACATATTTACGGCTGTGACATCAGCAAGGCCTGAGGTAGGAAGTTCTTCGAGATCCTGGTCATCGGAGGTAGTTGGCGTGTCTACATTATGTTAGGATTATTGATGGGACACCAGACAATGGAGCAGATGTGGGACATTGAAGTCATGTGGCGACGGTGGCGCGAATAAAAGGAAATGAAGCGGAAGGGAATACGTGGAATGAGGTGAGCGAGAATGAGACGTGAGATGTGAGATGCGAAGTGAGCACAACATCAGCCCCAGATGATAGGCGATGAGGGCATTCCGCGATTCGCGGCAAAACACGTTGCATGCATAAGTGGACTCGCCTCTAACAAATTAGGTCCACCTGATGATAAGAAACGCTGAGTCATTCGCGTGTTGTATGCAGGTTGGGGGACGAATAGGAGTGTAGGAAGGTGAGAGCCCAAGTGGAAATCTCGGTATGGAGCCCAACAAATTGCGCGGGCTATGCAATATACCACTGTATCCACTAGACAGCATTTTGTTGACCGTTGAATCACCTTTACAGAGATTTTCGCAATTGAGAGCCCACAAGGAAGGAAATGATGAAGATATGAAGGGAGGTCGCAAAGAAAAAGATGAGATTGACGTACCAATATTTTCTTCAGGAATTTCTTCAGGCCCAGAAAGGGCTGTAGCTGCCTCATCTTGTGTAGCTTCAACAACTCCCTCGTCTTGTTGTGTATCCCCGTCGTTGCCGAGACCCTCTTCATTCACCTCTTTGTCAAGTTGGGCCCCAGGCTCGGTCTCATCAAGCTGCGTATTCGCTTCGACCTGTGCCTCTTCCTCGGCCTCAACCTCAAAATCGTTCGCTTCCGGACCCTGGGCTTCTGATTCGACGTCTCCCAGTGTAGTATCGAGGCCCTCCTCGGGTGTGCTTTCGAAGCTCTCGACAGTAGTGGTGTTGCTCTCGTCCGTGTTGCCAGATTCTTCCACGTTCAAGTTTCCTTGGTCTTCATGTTTATCCTCTTGGGTTTCGCTCATAGTGTTGCTAGGTGTAGGATCAGGCGTGGTTTCGGGTGCGGGTTCCTTGCTATGTTTGCAATACACGTTTTCGCAGCAGTAGCGCCTTCGGGGAGTAGAGCAGCCAGATCCTGAGATGTTGTTAGCCTGGTGGCCGTGCCGGGTAGTTTTAACTAGGGGCATTGAGTGCGCAATAGTCCCTGGTGCTAACGGCAGCAGTACTTTGTAGTGCCGTCTCTAAAGATTTCACCCGCATCCCAGAATTGTGTAGAGAAGCTCGACAGATCGAAGGGGATCAGGTTGAATTAAGGGACTTACCAGTTTGCTCAACAGGTTCTGGCTCCGCGGCAGCAATCTCAGCGCCCTCAATTTCGCTCGATTCTTGAGCTTCCGACATGGCTATTTCACTCTCATTTACGATGGAATCTTGCTCTTCCAGAGCCTCCGCTGCGGATGTCTCGTCGCTTGACTCCGTGGGTGGAGGAAGTGAATCGTCTTCATCTCCTTCCCAATTACTTGTGAGGTCTGATTCTTGATCGTCATCGCCGCTGTCCTGGGAGATATCGTCGTCGTGAGCGACAGAGCTTGCAATTTCGCTGTCTGTAGGTTGCGAACCGATCATGGCAACATCCTCCTGCTCCAGATCTTGGTTTTCCATGACGTTGGCAGTCTCTGTGGGCGATGTTGGAGAGTGTTCGTTGTTGTTATCGATATCGGTAGGTGAAAGAGTCTCGCCCTCACTTTCGGCGATCTCTGGCATGTTGCCGGAGGTGTCCGCTATCGCATCTTCGCCCTGTGCATCTTGCGGGGTGTTGTCTTGTGTCATGTCAGGTAATAATGTTGGATCATCATTGTTTTCGGAACCACCCTCATTAGCGTCAACGCTAGCCACGATGTCATCAACTTGGGCAGGTGCAGGCGAGGTGGACAGAGCTTCATTCTCATCGCCACCTGTAGGAGGCGTGCCCTCATCTGGGGCCGTGATAGTGGCTTCATTGGCAACGGAAGTACCTGACTCGACATCCTCAACCTTGTCAGGCATTATCGGCAGAGCATCGTCGCTTGCAGGTTCGACGATCGAGTCTTGGCTGGGGATTTCGGCGTCGGCAGTGTCCGTCTCTGTCTCATTGAGTTCATCCTGAAGGGCTGAGACATCGCCTAGTATTTCGGAGGATTCAAGTATAGAGTTATCCACGGGAAGCTCGTCGTCCACATTTTCTTCCTGGGTAACAACAAGCTCCTCTTCAACAATGGGCTGTACTTCCGCCAAGACATTTTGGGTGAGATCATCCACCTCTTCATTGCTAGTTTCGCTCTCATTGACCTGCTCTTCAGCAACCTGTTCTTCGGCAACCTGTTCTTCGGCAACCTGTTCTTCAGTAGCGACAGGCGCTTCAACAACTAGAGGCGCCTCATCAACATGTTCTTCAACAACCTGTTCTTCAGCAACAGGCTCTTCAACAACAGACTCTTCAACAGCGACAGGCTCTTCAACAACGGGAGGCGCTTCAGCAAGCTGTTCTTCAATAGCAACAAGCTCTTCAACAACTGAAGGCGCTTCAGTAATCTGTTCTTCAATAACCTGTTCTTCAGCAACCTGTTCTTCAGTAACCTGTTCTTCAATAACCTGTTCTTCAGTAACCTGTTCTTCAATAACCTGTTCTTCAATAACCTGTTCTTCAGCAACAGGCTCTTCAACAACAGACTCTTCAGCAGCGACAGGCTCCTCAACAACAGGTTCTTCAACAACAAAATCTTCAGCAGCAACAGGCTCTTCAGCAACCTGTTCTTCAGCAACAGGCTCTTCAACAACGGGAGGCTCTTCAAAAACAGGGTCTTCAGCAGCAACAGACTCTTCAACATCGGCCTGCTCTTCAATAACCTGTTCTTCGGCAACCTGCTCTTCAGTAGCGACAGGCTCTTCAACAACGGGAGGCTCTTCAGCAACAAGCTCTTCAGCAACAGGCTCTTCAGCAGCAGGCTCTTCAGCAGCAACAGGCTCCTCAGCGGCCTGCTCTTCAGCGGCCTGCTCTTCAGCAGCAGGCTCTTTAGCAGCAGGCTCTTCAGCAGCAACAGGCTCCTCAGCGACCTGCTCTTCGGAAACGGACTCTTCAGCGACCTGATTTTCTGAGACAGGCTCTTCAGTAGCGACCTGCTCTTCAGAAACCTGCTCTTCGGCAGAAGGTTCTTCAGCAGCGACAGGCTCTTCAGCAACCGGTTCTTCAGCAACAAACTCTTCAGCGGCGACCTGTTCTTCAGCAATCTGTTCTTCAGCAGTGACAGGCTCTTCGACAACGGGAGGCTCTTCAGCAACAAGCTCTTCAGCAACAAGCTCTTCAGCAACAAGCTCTTCAGCAACAAGCTCTTCAGCGGTGACCTGCTCTTCAGCAGCGACCTGCTCTTCGGCAGAAGGTTCTTCAGCAACGACAGGCTCTTCAGCAACGAGAGACTCTTCAGCAACAGGAGACTCTTCAGCAACCGGCTCTTCAGAAACAGGTTCTTCAGCAGCAAGCTCTTCTGAAACGGGTTCTTCAGTGATAGGTTCTTCAGCAGCGGGCACTTCAGTAGCAGGCTCTTCTGAAACGGGTTCTTCGGTGATAGGTTCTTCAGAAACAGGCTCTTCGGTGATAGGTTCCTCAGTAACAGGCTCTTCGGTGATAGGTTCCTCAGCAACAGGCTCTTCGGTGATAGGCTCTCCAGCAGCAGGTTCTTCTGAAACGGGTTCTTCAGTGATAGGTTCTTCAGCAGCAGCTACTTCAGCAGCAGGCTCTCCAGAGACGGGTTCTTCAGTGATAGGTTCTTCAGTAGAGGGCTCTTCAGAGATAAGTTCTTTAGTGACGGGTTCTTCACTGATAGGCTCTTCAGCAGCGGGTTCTTCAGCAGCGGGCTCTTCAAGAGTAGGCTCTTCGGCAGCGGGCTCTTCAGCAGCAGGCTCCTCAGCAAGGGGCTCTTCAGGGATGGACCCTTCAGTTGCGGGCTCTTCAGCAGTAGGCTCTTCAGAGACAGGGTCTTTGACGACGGGCTCTTCAGCAACGGGCTCTTCGACAACGGGATCTTCAGCAGCGGGCTCTTCAGCAGCGGGCTCTTCGACAGCGGGCTCTTCGGCAGCGGGCTCTTCAGCAACGGGTTCTTCAACAACCGGCTCTTGGGTAGCGGGCTCTTCGACAGCGAGCTCTTCAGCAGCGGGCTCTTCGGCAGCGGGCTCTTCAGCAACGGACTCTTCGACAACCGGCTCTTGGGTAGCGGGCTCTTCAACAGCAGGTTCTTCAGTAGTCTCTTCTTGTGCGGCTGGCTCTTCGACAGTCGGTTCTTGTACGGATGGCTCTTCAACAATCGGTTCTTGTGCGACTGACTCCTCAACAGCCACCACTTCGACGTCCGTCTCCACTGTGACTGGCTCCTCTACGATCTCAGAGGAAGGTATATCGACAGTCGTCTCCTCCGGAGGAGCTTCGCCTTCTTCTTGCACAGGAACTTGCTCTGACACGGGTTCTTGCACCGGAATTGACTCTTCCGGATTGCTCGAAATGTCGATAAGAGGCTCTTCCGCTACGGGATCGGCCACATGTTCCACTGATGTGCTATCGTCCGTCGTACTGGGTTCACTATCTATAATGGGTTTGACTACACCAGGTTCTACAGCCGACTCAATTGATGCCTCTCCATCATTTGTAGGGCCTGGTGTATCGGATGGTGTTTCGATAGGCTGCTCGTCCGCCCCGCCGTCTTGAGCGTCGCCAGAGTTGGCATCTCCATTATCAGAGCCCGACTTATCGTCGTTGTGTGATGAACTGCTTTCCCTCTTGTCGCTCTTCGTGCCTTTGGACCTTTTCTTTCTCCGCTCATCAGATTTACTGACCTTCTTTTTTGTATGTGTAGGAGATGGTGGTGGCGCGAAATCTCTTTCGATGACATTCTCAGTGACTGTCTTTTCGTCCTCCTTAACCAAGGGAGCCTTCTTCGGTGACGTCTCAACGATCCTTCTTTTTTTCTTGTCGTCCTTCTTAGTTGGCAGGGGCGCAGGTGGTGGTGGGTCCTTGATTCGTACGAACGCATTGACTCTGGCTTTGCCTTTCTTTCCCTTTTTGCCTAGGCTAATAGAGTCTGCATCTTTGACGTCAGGCGAAAAACGGACAAACTTTTCTTCATGGGGCTTTGGGGCTTGTTGAGCGGCCTGCTCGGACTCACCACTCTTCTCTACGGGGGGGTCCGCTACCGGCTGTGGGGGAGGAGTTTCGCCTGGAGCCTCTGTTGTCGGTTCTGAAGTTGGTTCTGGCGTGCTGTCAATCGTCACCTCTCCCCCAGCCGTACTTGATCCTTCTGGCTCCACTGATTCTATGCTGACGTCGTTTTGCGAGGTACTAGCTTCAGCATCGCTGCTGCCACCCGCACTCAGCCCAGGTAGCTCGTCTTTGGGGTCCTCGACCTTTTCTTCGCCATTGCTCTCTATAATCTGGGCTTCATCTTTCGATTCAGACTCCTCACTCGACTCAGGAACTGGGTCTAGTGGTTGATAGAAACTTGGTGTTTCTTCTGGTTGTGGTTCGGCTAATTCGCTGTGGGCTGATGGCTCTGGGGGAGGTGGAGGGGGTAGGGCCTCTACGGATGGGACTTCAACGGCTGGCGCATCAGAGGGTTCTACTCTGTGATCAATTGACGTCATACGCGCATACCACGGCATTGTATACATACCCGGCTGCATTTCTTCATCATCTGGTTCATCGAGCTGCTCAATTCCTGGATGGTAGAACACGGGAGTGGGATGCACGACTACTCGGCGGTAGAGAGGTGCTGCCGCGGGAGGTTGGTAATACGGTGTCTTTTCAGACTCTACCACGCCAGTGTATGGGTTTGCCCAGGGTGAATATGATACGTTTGTAAACTGGCGCTGCATTGTGAGACAAAAGTTGTCTGTGGTCCTTCGAAGACCAAAAGATTTTTCAAGTGGTGCTACGTTTGGAGTTCACACTCAGTTTGCTCCATTGCTGTATATAGAAAGGGAAAAGACGCAATGGCAACATGGAACGTGGGGTGATGGATGTGAATGCGGAGAATCGAAGGAGGAGCGAATGAGAAGCGACTTAGGGCAAAAGCATGATCCTGATGATCGTGGCTCGATGGGACCGGGTTGAGAGGCTTCGCGAAAGTGACGAAAGAGAGGAGAGCTGTCACGAGACTAAAGCGACGAGAACAGAAAAGGCCTCAGGTCGCAATTCGAAGTCTCCACGTTCACGACGTCTTCGTCGTGGACCGGAAGCCTCAACTTGGTTGACCCGTGCTCGCACGCCGAGATATTGGGAAACAGCATTGTAACTCCAATAAAGGCATGCCACGTCGAGCAGCAGCAGAGGTTCGAGATTTGAGCCCGACAAGTGGACTTAGCCTGCAATCATTCGACAAAATGCGCTCGTTGTGCATGGTCGTGCAGCGCCAACAAACGGTTTAAGGACGTGGGAGTATGCACCCATCGCCGGCCAGCATTGCCACCCCACTCAGGCCCGATTTTGCCCCAATTTGGCCGGCCAGATGGGTCTCCATGCAGGGGAACATACTGAAGATACATGAGGGAGGGTGCAATGAGGCTGCAGTTTGATGAAAAGGTTGAGTCGTGATGACCGTGACGTGGTCTTCTAGCGGGGTGAGGGAAGACGGCGGCGCTCGGTTAAGGTCCCTACGGAGCGGGCTTTTCATCCCCGGGGCCATGACCCCTGTCGGTGCCTTTGATCCAGCCTTTTCCGTCTTTGCTGTCCCACCGCAACGTGGAACAGACGAAGTACAACCACCATCGAGGGCCCCGCTGTGTGACGAGGCTTCAATCGTGACCGCTGAATGGCATTCTGGCCCTCTCATCGTTGAGGCTCTTGGTTGCCCTGCAACTACCCCTCTCGCCGTCCAATCTATCCTGGTTCTGGCTGATTGGTGACGTGCATCCAGTAATGACAAGGCGGAAAGTGACAAGTATTCGTGCAGCGGCTATCCAGCGTCTATCAATCGATACAGCAAGACTAGACCTCTAGGACGAATGCGATCTCTGAACGTGTTCGTCGCTCAATGTCTGCCGGCGGCCCCAATTGACAATGGTGTGGGGAAGTGGCTGACTGCCTCAGGTCACCTCATGCCGTGCCTGAATTGACTTTTTCTGCAGCCGAGTTGCATCGGAGACTGCATCTCGGACTGGCTGAGACACCCGACCTTAGTTGTTGAGGTCCGCCACTGCCGCTAAACGAGCCAACAGCCTCCGACCCTTATTGTCACTGTGGTTGCGAAAGAATATGTCTAACCTCTAGGAATAAAACGGTGCAGATGTATTCGCCAGCTGTCAGCAGAGACCGGGACGTGCCAGACTTTAACGAAATCGCACTCAGTACGCAACGCTGCCCAATGTCCGTTCGCAATCCGATATCGCGAGGTACGACTAGATCCGGCCCTTCGATCCTGGAATGATGTCTCGGAAGTTTGATGCTGCTCTGTTGCATCGCAAAACTGTGAACGGAAACTCCGTGCTTGTTCCACCAGCCTACCATCATCATCTTACAAAGGCTTCGAAAGCTGATTGCATCACCCTTGCTGAGCCAACCACGCCTAAGAGCGGAAATATGGGGGTGATCACAAGATTGTGCGTCAGTAAGCGTTCAAAATCTTACTTTGGCGGTATGTCAGATGGTGAGCATAATATGAAAAAATAAATAAACCATGAGTGCAGTACCAGTTGGTCTGGACTCGCAATGGAGAACGTGACCGGAGAATCCTGGTAGCGTCTAGGAGTAGAGATTGTTGAATTGACCATATACCTGGCTTCGTGGCGAGGTTGGATTTTCTTACATTGCCGTCACGTGATATACATACATTTTGGTACCTAGGTACGAACTTCCGCAATCCCCACTACTCAACCTCAATCCATGTTTCTCACTCTTAAATCGCCTACTAACTTCTTGCATCCTTGCATCCTTCTCTCCCCTCTCTCAACCTTCAAAACATCCCCTCCTGCAATTCAGGCATCTTCACTCTCACATTTACATCTCCTAATCTGTAGACCAATCTTTCGACAACCCTGACAATCTTCATCCTCTCCTGGAGTCTTCTTCTTAGCACTCTTCTCCTTAGTTTATGTTGCCGTAGTCTTCAAATGCATTATTCCACCAGCATCCAAAGAGTTTTGTAGCTCTTGCTTCTTTTCGCTCATTTTGACTCTAGACTCAATTAAGTTAAATGCATTGGACAAGTGCTCTGTGACGGTATTTGAAGATGATGCTGAGCTACTATGAAATGTCAAGGCGTACCAAAAAAGGAAAACTTGTCGCGTGGGGGTGTTCCGAAGTCGCTGAAGAAGAATCCTGCATTTCCGACACTTTGCCTTTGAATTCGGCTGTTGAACCAATATGCTCACCTGACTCTAAGGGTATTTACGAATTGTGTTCAAACACTGGGCTTTCATATTCACTCTATGTTGAGGCAGAATATCTGTGCTTCTTATTGGTTTCAGGAATGGCCTTTGACAACTCCGGTTGTAGGGAAGAAGTACCTAATGCTGTGGTAAAAATGAATATTTTGCTCTAAGGCAAAGCACTTTCCTCTCGTTCACTTCAGTCCTCAAATTTCTCCTTTTGGTTTTTACTTGCTCTACCGCAGTCTAGGGAGTACTGGGAGTTGATAACTTGCTCCCAGGCAGCGATTTAGCTTCCTTCTTCAAATTCTCCCTGGAAATCCGTTTAGCGAGATCCTTAGCCTTTTTCTCAGCCTTCCTCTCCTCTCTCTTCCTCCGCTCATTCACCTCCTTAATATTCTTCTCTTGCATCTTCTTATACTTCTCACTAGCAGCCTCGTGTTTCATTTCTTTCCTCTTCTCCCCTCCCTCTCCCATCCCAAACAACTTCCCCATTTTCCTAATCTTCCCCATCACCACCACCTCCTCCCCTTTGCCCCTGTGCTCCTCCACTCTCCCCACCTCCACCTCCCCTGCCTCCGCCTTCCCTGCCTCCAGC
>BLYF01000048.1:0-28115 GCA_014905255.1 Herpotrichia juniperi | reverse complement strand
CACCCCTACACCCCCCACAACCCCCCTCCTTCAAACAAGCATTCTCCCGTTCCGTCACCCCCTCACAATAAACCAGCAACCCCCTCCCCCTCGGCCGCTCTAGCGCCTCCCAGCTCAAAACATCCATCTCCGGCCCAGCCATCCCATCCTCACACCCCGTAAGCGTGATTTCTGGCCTGCCCCCCTGCGCAGCCACGAGCTCGATCTTGCGCCGCTCTACCGTCCGCGGACGGCGCACATCGGTGCCGGCTACGTAGTTCAGGACGCTGCCGGGGCGGGATGTCAGGTCCGGATAGCGGGTCGTCATTTTGTGCAGTGTGCGCGCGGGGATGCAGGGTCGTGCGCCTTGGCAGGATACTGTGTCTGGTTCTGGATAGTGCTTGGTGCTGGTGTCGAGGTGGCCATTGTTTTCGAGACACCGTTGGCGGTTTAGCCAATATGCTGTGCCCATTGATGGAGCGAGGGTGGAGGGTGGGTAGGAGTTGGGGGTGGAATTTGATGTTTTTAAACAGAGTTCGCGAAAAAGAAGAGGTTCGGGGTCTTCAGCAGAGGTAAGGCGGGAAGGGGGTTCATATATTCCCGTTGAATCCTTTTTGGAGGAGGCAGTATCCAAGGATGTGAGAAGGTTTGCGGGAGCCATTTCGGAAGCGGAGAGGGAAGCAGGAATGGGGCGTTCGGGCGAGTTGTCGCTAGAGATGTGGGTTTGCAGTCTGATTTCGGACGAAATTCTAAGACAGATCGGGATTCTGGTAAGATTTGGGATGACGAGATGGCAGTGGCTCAGTGTTTGATAGAAAACGAGGGTAGGATGAGAGAAGCTAGAAGAATTGTAATACAAAATGCGCAGGTTAACGTGGGAAAACTTTAATATTCTGGTTCCTTGGTTGTACTTTAGTCCTATCAATAATATAAGAGTAAGCGCGATGTCAAACACTGATCGCTCATGGAAGGAAAGGTTAGCCTGACATCTACTGCACACCTACTACTTGGGCAGCATCGAGGGTGGGTTCTCACGAACTTCTAATTCGACGATATACGTCGTGGCCAAATTTAAAGTAGTCGAAACTAGTAGTTGAAACTTATGGACTCTGGCTACATTGTCAAAAATGGCGCAAAGTCGCACTAAAGTCACCGTAAAGTCACCGGTCCTGTTATTGAATCCCTTCTGCCGAGGGAATGAGAAGCCTGTGGTATGGTCCCATAATTTAGGTAAAAAGAAATTTGAGTACCAGGCAACATGATCAAGCCGATTTTATAAATTACTCAGAGTTTAACGCGAATCTCTCGACAGAGTGGCGAGAGCATGCTAATAAATCAAATGGACTTCTTCGTAATAAGGCCTTAGATTATGACGATTAGTCTACTATATCCTACTTATTGGGATTCACTAGAAAAGCGTGTGCTAATGTAATTACTGAGAGTTGCGAGGGAGAATCTGGACTTACTATAGTACGACGTACGAACTGGTCAAAATTTAATTGCTATGGATATCCGCTAACAGTAAAGTAGATATATAGATGCTCGCCGCCAACATTGGAAGATTATACGCCACGTAAACGACATACCATTATTCTCCTTTTTCTCATGTATCCTTTCTCTCCATTGCGAGACATGCTACCAAATATAAACTGATATTGCGATGAGGAAAGTCAAATACATTTACCACCTGCTCATGGCAGCAAATTCACGGGATACTGTGAGGTAGGCGACTCAATTCACGGTCACCCAACTCGATACTTGTCTCCCGACCTTGCCGCTTCTTGAGTCCCTCTATAACACTGGCGGTGCTATCATCGTCTGAATCGACAGTCGTGGCATCTTTCTTGCTCGTATATACTGCCCAAGCGACAGACTTGCTTGCGATGCCGTGTGGAACGGTGCGCCACTCTGCCAGAGGTCTGTCCCAAACATTCACTAGGCCATCGTGAACAATATCGGCGAGAGCGCTACTGTCTTTCTCGCCTTTGAGATAGGCTTCCGCGTCGGCTCCGCTACGATAGATCAAGAGGTCCATTGTCTCAGCGAGGAAGTTGCTGTCATGCCAGAATGAAGTCTCGCTAGTGTTCGCAGCAGCAGTAGTAGCATCGTTGCTGTGTTCGATTTTTGGTTTCTTCCCGCATTGCTTCGCCTTCGTCATGGAGCCTGACAGCATGATTAGCACCTGGACAAAGCGATCAAGAGCATGGTGATGGAACATTGAGTAGAACTCACCTCCCGGTACAGTACGCTTCCTGACTTGATCCGAAGCATGCGGAGGAGTAACCACCTGCTGAGGGCCAATCTGAAGGCGACCACTCTTCTCAAGGGCGACATACACGTCATGGACTAGAGCACGACGCAACCTCATGTTATTGGCAAAGTCAAATCCAAGGGCGGCAAAATCGGGCCAGGCGTAATCACCGTGAGCTTCGTAGTAGTTCAGATTCTTGAGAATCAAGAGCTTGCCTTCATTGTCTGATTGGTACTGGAGTGGCATATTTTCATTAGAGGCGACCTTCAAAGCAGCATCGACCATGTAGATGGTCCAGTCCACTAGCTCCAGTCAGTAATAGCCGTAAGAATAGAGGCGAGTGAGCGAGGGGACTTACTAGGTTTGGCCAATTGTATGCCGCCTTCTCCATTCTGCGGTGTTGCTCCAGCCGTGGGACGTACAAACGCGTTAGCCATAGCAGAGTGCGTGATATGATAAAGAGAGCGTAGAGTTGGTTCGAAGGAAGGAAGCTCGTAAACGACAGACGAGCAATAACGGCTGAGTGAAAGAAACCTTGAGTATGAAGAACGCTCGCGGAAAGATGGGAGAGAAGAGGTAATAAGTGAGTGTGAAGAACAAGAAAGCAAAAATGTGGAGGGTTGCATCTTGAAGCTTGAGGTAGGTAGCCGACCGCTCCTTCCTTCTCTGAGGACCGCCGTCCTAAGCACCGCGAAACAGGAACCATCGGAGCCGCCGCAAATAGGGCAAGCAGAAATCACCAAAGGAAAGAGGAATGACTGAGAGTCGCAACACCCTATTGATCCTCTCGCGAGGTGCTACTACTAGGTGGGATACATCTGATCTTTAAGAAGCGTGAAAGGTGGGCGAAGGAAGTACATGGACAACAGAAAGACGTCTAGCAATTACAGCAGGATTTTGAAAGATATGCTTAATTGATGTTTCCGCAGTCTAGATTGAATTGCTTCTGTTTGACTTATACTAGCTCCTTTGTCTTAATGATACGCCTAGCACTCTCCTACAACTTTACAACCGCAGAAAGGAGACTCACGGCTGTGGGTAGAGGGATTGAGGATAGTAAGTTAACGACGATTGCAAGATGATGAATAGAGTCATGACACGTCAGTTATTAGCCGAAAGTGACAATACTACCTAAGTAAGCCTAAGCCGGAGAGCAAAAATAGTGGGCCCGAAAGCGATACCATTCTTCGCCCACACGCACTGTCCTCCGCCAATGATCCGTTGTTGTTCATCTCATGGTTCATGAAATCTGTCATTTCCTAATCCAAGCCGTATAGTCCAAACGCCCGCTAAACAGACCTCGCACCGCCAGTCTACTTCTTCACGAACTTCGGCTGCCCAATCTTATCACCCCGTAGAATGACATTGAGCACACGTTCCATCGTACCGAGAAGCTTCTGATCAGGGGTGGCAGTGCCACGCTCGAAATCAGCGACGATGGTGGGCGTGCTGTTGCACTTGGTGGCCAGGTCCTTCTGTGTCATTGTGGTGCCTTTGTCGTTCTTGGCCTCAGATCGTGCCTTTGAGATCGCCTGTCCAACCTTGATGCCTACGGTCTTCGGCTTGATGATTTCGTCGGAGCGGTCGACCTTGGTGAGACGCTGGCCTTCTTGACCGGCGGAGGCGGAAGCCTAGGTGGGGTATTAGTAAGGCTGAAAGTGAGGTTTGGAGGAGAAAAGTCATCTCAGCTTTGCCACATAAATGTGGGTTTGATGAGATTGAGCTTTAGTTCAGGTGGACTCACAGCATTAGCACTGGCAAACTTCTTGTCCGTGGCAATGACAGCTCCGCTCCTCTGTGCAGCGTTCAGCGCAGCCTTGCCCTTAACGACCGTTTCGCGGGGTCCAGCCGGTCCACCGCGGGTACGGGAGCCGATCTTGGTAACAGATTCCCAGTCTTCACTCATTTTGATGGTGGTGTCGTGTGCGGAGAGCTTGTGATGTTGTGGGTGTTGGGAGTGTTATGGGGTGGGGTTGTAAGCTTAACGGATGAGTTGGGTTTATATAGTCGCTGCGGAGGTAAGGGCGGTGTTCGCTGGCGTTTGTTGGTGGCCACGTGAGTGTAAGCTGGAGGGTTTGTAGAGTTGGAATGCAGTGGAAGAGCTGTGGGTGGCGGTGCGTGTATTTGTAGACTCCAGGCAGAGCGTGAGTCGGAGCGGTGCCTGCCCGTGCTAGCGGACGCTAGCCTCTTCTGTGACGTATCGCTTCAGCCCTTGAACTCGCCGCCCTTTCTCGATTCATACTCACTCATCTCACAATACGCACACAGGCACAGTCATACAGAGCAGATGTTTGTTCAACGAGAAGAAGACAAGAATAATATCATTCGATTTTAGGATTATTCATTGCAAAGGTCTGCATGTAATAGCGTTCGAACGTTGTTCCAAGACAGACGCCGAAAATAACAATTTCAGACCATCTCTCCTCACGAAATGTCATGAAAGAGCAAGTTGACCGAACTCATGTCTAGGTATATCAAAATGCCAAGCAAACATCCAGTAGGTGTAGCATATACACCACCATCGTCCAATCGTAATGTCGTTGAAGCAGGGATCTACTACAATCCCAGCTCTTCGGTTGCCTTTTCAAAGCGATCCCAAGTTGTGAGCGCGCCCAGGGCACGCCTCATGTGATTAGGCAGCATCTGGAGGCCGTAGATGTAACTGGCATTAACCCAGCCAAATCTGGAACGTGTTAGCATGTGGTCAAGCAAATCGACGGGAGTGTACTCACCCTTCACGGGGAACACCTTTGAAGTCGCTCCCTTGGTTTCCGTACTCTGCTTCAACTTTGTGGGGATCAAGAGGGCGTGTGACGTTGTACTTCTCAACTACAACGCCGTTGAAGTCGACGAAGGCCTTAGTAACCATGTAGCACCATCGGTATGCCAAGCGTTGAGCTTCGGCGTCATATCCGTAACGCTGAAGTCCGACCCAGGCGAGGATCTGCTGTGGTGCCCATCCGAATGGATAGTCCCACTGTCGATTTGGACGCTGAAGACTAATTTTACCGCGAGACTTTTCCGTCCCAGATACGAGTCCTCCAAACATCTCTAACTTCGGGAGGGCGTTGTCGACAAGGACTTGTGCTTGTCGAGGAGTCGCCAGGCCAGACCACATTGGCCAAAACGTCGTAGCACTTTCGTAACCAGTCCGTTGCCGCGTTTTGGTATTATAATCAAAGTACATGCCTGCCTCTTCGTCCCAAAGGTACTTGTCGACAACCAGGCGCCTCTGTCGTGCTCGGCGCTCCCACACCGCTGGGGTTTCGACATGGCCAGGAGCCTGACCCTTTGCGCAAAACTCAGCCGGAACCTCTAGCTTCTCATTGAAATAGTGTCGAATGATACGGCCGATATCACACTCATATTTGTAAAGTAGCGCGTTACAGTCCACAGTCGCAAGATCTGCGGCAACGTTTTCGAGACGATATGAGGTATCGTGACCGGATTCTCGAACAGCGCGGTCGTGTAGGAAATACTCGTCTAGGTCCGGCTCCACCACACGTCGATAATTGTAAGCATCCACAAATTCCTCGAACGTCATTCCGTGCTTATCCGCATAAGGCTGCAATATGTGCTCGAAATGGGTTGCTTCGGTCTCGGGAGGTACACCGAGACCACCAGGGCGATATCGGGTCAAGTTAGTTACGGGGTCCAGGCGTGGGCTGGACATCCAGACCGAGTGATATTCCTTGATAGCAGCCAGAGTGGCCTCTCGCAAGAATTCCAAGGCGCCTGGCTCGTGCTTGATGCGGTCGTAAACGCGCAGAGCCATATCAGTGAGGAAGGGTGGCTGAGAACGGCAGAGGTAGTATGATCGGTTCGCATTGAGGATTTTGCCATAGTGCTTGATGCAAAAGCAGAAATGGATAACCATAGACTTGACAAGGTCCACGCGGTCATTGATAAGCAGGCCAAGAGACTCCATGTAACTGTCCCACCCGTATAGTTCATTGAAACGACCACCGGGCACAACAAAAGGGAGACCTCTCAAGTCCTTCTTGCCAGTTACAGGATCCGTATACTCTTCCATGGCAATTGCGAGCAGGCCAGGCGCAGCGTTCAGGTCGCGCACGTAGGCCTCATCTGCGCAATCCTTCTGAAGCCATTGGACATCAAGATTCATCTCAGGATGCTCCTTGGCAACTCGGGTATAGTACTCGTACTGTTCGGGTGCGCCTACAGGCACGTATATACGCGGGCGTGGATTGGCGGTCCAGTCTTTGGGATCGCGTCCAACCTTTTCGATATTCGAGCCGTCGATGCGACGTGTCAGGCCATCCCAAAACGAGTAGGTGATCAGTCTAGAAAGACGGTTCACAGGGTTCTCGTTGAGGCGCGCCTCGTCGAGGACAATGGTCTTCCGGCCATAGTCTTGGGCGATGGTGAGCTCTTGAAGGAGGTTCGAGAGCATGTACGTGCCGCGCACATCGAATTTGTTGTGGGCGTTGGAGGCGAGGGTTCCGAGGGAAAGTACCTGGTGCGTGTTAGCATAACATATATCCATCTTTATGCACTGCATCGGGTCGCACCTTGGGACCATGGTCGTCAATTGTGATCTGGTAGTTGCTGTCCGTATCTTCTCGGGAGAGCAGGGTCTTCAGGGTCGGCTCGACCTGGACGAGGAACCTACGAGGCTGCAGCGAGACCTCATCTATGTGTTGTTAGCATACAGCAACATGAGGGTGGCCTATGACGCATGGGATGGGACGTACCATGACTGATGCGTCGGCCAGGGAAGTTGCCGTCGACTTTGGTAGCGTTGCGGCCGCTGTTGGAGTCTACAATCTGCAGCGTGTCAATTCTAGAAGCATAATGTAGCAATTGGACACACTTACGGCAGAATAGGTGCGAGCACGCGCATGGTGCTTAGCCCTTGAGTCGCTGTAGTAGATGTGCGGCGCCGCGTATGGGTCGTGAACAACGGATGTACGGCGAACCTTCAAAGATTGCGAGCTCATGCTATGGGGGGAACTGACGGGGACTCAATGTCAGGGTGGTGTCGTGGACAATGGAGCGTTGTTGTTGAGGTCGTCGATACTTGGCTGCTGGCGGGCAGACGTTAGCAAGGCAAGGTACCGGTGGGGGTCGGTGGGGGCACGCGCCTTCAATGGATCTTTCCAGCGCTGAGGTCACACGATGACGGAGTACACGGTAGGAGTCGAGGTAGGTGTCAGTAGTGCAAATAATAGCAAAGAAATGAAGGGAATAAGAGCAATGCCGCAGGATTAAGGATTGCGATAGGAGCTAGCAGAGGGATAGCCGGCTGCTTATGTTGAAGAATGGATCCGCGGTCGCCGTGACAGTACAGTGGCAGCTACTGCGAGACGGTTCCACTTCCCCCAGCGACGTTCAAAGCGTGGGTTGCTACAGCAAAAAAGAGAAGACAGGGGAGGCGGTGAGCAGGCGCTGTTTCCCAGGGAGGTAGGTGCAGGTGCAGATGCAGCTGCAGTTGCAGTCGCAGTTGCGGTCTGCGAGCGATCAAGAGTCAAGAGCTAGAGCGTCAGGTGCTCTCACACCCACGATGGCGTTCGGCGGCAAGCAAAGTTTGCGCTGCACGATGCTGATGCTGGCTCGATCGTCGAATTCAGGGTCTTGCAAAAGTCCGGCCCGGTGCCGGTCGGACACTGTTGCCGAAATCAATCAAGCCAATCCTTCCCACTGTGCTGTGGTGGATCACATGCTACGTCATGGTAGTCTTCTTCGTCAATCTTGGAGCTTCTTCATCCCGACGTCCTTCGCGCATAACCCGCCATCTCCGCCCTACAATTGCAAATTTTCGGTGCCTGAGATCGAGCTTCGCCGCGCCAGAGACTTGAATGGTCAGTCAGACATCAGGTGGTCACACTCATCCCGTATCGTGAACGTGACCCTGTCAACGGGACACCTGCCGCATGCGTGGGACGGGAGAGTAACGGTCACTAAGTGGGGGAAAACATCCCTCTCGAGTAATACCATTAATATTCGCACAATAAACAACATTGACTTTTTCCCATAGTATACATCATCAGCGTCGTGAGTCGTGAGACGCTAGCAAAACTCCATCGCAACCTCCAAACATAAGAAAAAAAGTCAACTGATCAGTTCGTCGAGTTGTGCATTGTCAATCGTGGCATCTTCGTCCGGTCTAAAGTCTCCCGTCTCCTAATACCGATTCGCTTCCTGTTCGTCGGGCGCTCCTTGTTCGTGCAAACAACTTCCCTATATCGCGAGACGGACAGCGTATCCGACGATGGGCTTGGACTTCCTATGCAGGACCCACGGGTATCGTCCAGCGTTACTTCAATGTGAACCATCTCTGAAGCAAGTTGGCCAAGGTCCAGTCGATCCAGATCACCGAACCCTATACCGGACTCATCCAACATCTTCTGTGCTATCTGTGCATGTGAATCTGCCTGGAACGAGGCGAATGCACCGGCGTAAACCTTGAGTGCCTCCAGCGATGCCGCTCTTCGAACAGACATCTCCTCGCTGTACATATCCAGATCTTCATCCTCCCAATCGTCGTCCATGTCGCCGAAGACTTGACCGTACGAGCTGTGGCTTGGTGATTGCGGCAGTTCTTGTTGTATAAGATTCATCCGTGACTCAAGATTCTGCTAAGCAAGACGTTAGATCGTGTATTTTGTCATTCAACCGTGTTTCTCTTACCTGTGGAATTGTAGCATCGTGTATTCGAAGATTCTTCTTGGATAACCGGTATACTGGTTTCGAATGGTCATGTGCAAGCATGGTGACTTGCGTTGCAATAGTTTCATCCGCCTTCGCCGATGCTTCTCTGAGGGACATTGCTGTGTTATGTCCGTCTTGTCAGAGTCGTTCGTTGTCCCAAAGGAAATATTTAATGCTGGGTTCTGATAACGAATTTTTGGAAAAGAGACTGAAATGAGCGAATTTGAGTCGACAAGGACAGAAGGGAATGAGTGTGCTGTGGAATTAAGAGATATTATTCGAGGTGATGAAGCACACATATGAAGGAGTCTGCAGCAGCTTATGAGTGCAGAGGCTGCATATGTACGAGCGGTTCATCTCCAATCCGGGAGATCGAAATCCTTCCCCCGCCTGCGCCGCCAAACCACGACTTTACTCATTGTGTAACACAATGGTTCGCCGTCCCCAGCCTGGAAACTTTCCGTCCCCACGATGCGCTCGGATTCGTGACATTTGCCTTTTCTCGCCTGGCGCCATATGCACGGACCCAGATACAAGGGTGATCACCCTTTTGCGTATTCAACAGATGTAGATTGGCCTATCAGAACTCGCACTGGAAGCGCCATCTCCAGGGGCACTTAGTGGCACGTGGAGATTGATGAGCTCTTGAAACACTTGGACTTCGGGATGACGGCTGGATCTCACGATTTCGCCTCTGCCTGTTCACACTGTCGCAGACAGAGTAGCACCTACTGGATACGTGGATACATTTCCGTGATCAAACCATCAGCTGGTCCGAGCGTCTATATCCAACACCCTTTGCGAATGTCTGAGGCTCGTGCATTGAAGTTACTCAATTCCAGCGCCTGCTGTGCCTACGTTCGGATGAGATATTATCAGAGTATATGCAGTATCCTTCGGGGTTCCTGTCAGTTGCTAGGTGCGGCGCGGCCTAACGGGTCCCAAACTTTGCGACGCCCAAATGTAAGTTCGAACGCTTGAAGCTGTCACAAAACTTTATTAACAGGAGCAGATAACAACGTAGAACTCGGTCGTCTCTCAACAATACAAACAGCGCCAGCAGTCATGCATTCCTTGTCTATGCGGACGAACGGCGACCTCACTGTTGCGATTTGCAAGCTGAGGCTTCAGATCTCATTTCCTTGTCATTTATCCGGGCCGTGCAGAGCAGTGGCTTCCGCCCCTTAGTGTCATCATCCATCCCATGGGTAAATGGGATGAACCTCTTGAAGTCGGCGATTGATCCGACCTGCATCACAACATTGGGTTTCGCATTCTTGAGTGTCCAGATCTCCAGATCGCGCTCTACAGGGTCAAACAGATGAATTGTGCAGACCACTGCTCGAATATTCCCACGCCGCTGTCTTTCGCTCTCATCTATTCGCAACCATCCTTTTCTTCGTGCCGTTGTTGTGGGTCAAACCGACCCGACAAGCTGGATTCCGGGTCGATTAGGGCTAAATCGTTCACGCTAAACCACCAGGTTGGGTTCGCAACAGCACGTTTTCCACCGCACATCCTACGGGAGGCTCCTCTTTCGTCATCATCTAGTAAAAGGTCAATGGCGCTGGTGCCCGTGTTACCGCCGTCTATTGGTGATCATCCGATTTGAACAGGCCTGCAGACACCGTTCCTAAAGAACGAATGCGGGTTGTTACGCACTAGCATATCTTTGCTCCGGTTCCAACTGGGAGCTCACCATGCGCTATATATCAACCTACATATCAATAAGTCCAATCCTAGAGCGTTATCTCAAAATCCGATTCTGCGTCTTACGCCTCGATGGCTGAGCGGCTCTGTGGAGGCTCGTGTTTCTTCTTTCGCACAACCTCCAGCCCCTTCAATTAGCAAGGTAACACTCAACGTAAGCCATCTCCCGATATTCTGGTACGCGCATGAATGTATCGCAATTGTTGTACAGTGTTGCTTCAACATCGAATTTATTTCACGTCGCATCGGATAAACACCTATCCTCTTCGATTGTGGCTTGCGAAAGCCTTCATGAGGCTTGCGCTTCCAAACTTAGTATGAAGCGAATGTATACGAGCACAACCCGCATTCGTCCTCCACTAACACAATCTCCGTCCAAGTGGCTGGCTGGTGTGGTGCCATTGCACCCACGTGGAAAGTAAGCGGACATGACCACCATGAAGGTCTGTGGTATTGAAGGAAGGGCTTGGCAAGCCTCTCATCGCCTCTTCTTTACCCGTCGCCAGGGCTCTGGAATCGGTTCACTCACCCGAGTGTTTTCGCCTTATCTTCGGCGATCCCGAAATCAAAGCTTAGGCACGAACGATATTAGAGTCTACAGTGTGTGGGGGGTAAATGTTGGAGGCGCTGTGGATGTGACACCATGCCTCCGCGTTCCTGGTTCTGGGGATGTTGACAGCGGCTCGCATCGTGCCACGAGGATAATCAGAAGAAGGTCACGCTCGGTGAGCTCGTGGGCATTCACCGCTGTTTCCTTCTTTCGAGACTTTGTGGTGGTTCTCCGCGGTCAATACGTTTTTGAATCCAGGCCGAAAGGTTCAGCCTTGTCGAACAGATTCAAACTAGTAGCGGATGTCTTAGCAGTACAATCAGTTCTCGTTGATATAATGTCACTCATCACACAGAAATACTCATAACATAGCGATACTCATAACATAGCGACACTTATAACATACCAATACTCATAACATAACGATGTGAAGGATGGAAATAATTAATTTTCATACTGAATTTGAAATTGTCCCGATATCCCGGTATCCCGATATAATAGCTACGAAACCTTAAAAATCGCCTTATTAAGAGGCTGAACGCCCATGCATGACCAAAGATGTGGAAATTGATCTAGAGCTGGCTTAAGTTCGAGTCGCTCAAGCGACAAGTACGAAGTAGTGCATTTTCTCTCAGTTCTAGAACTATGTCTTATGTAGGGCTGTTTTGACCTAGACGCTACTTCGGTTGACCAATATCTTCATTAACTAATCAAAACCGCTTGCGGAAGTCCATTGTTTTAACGGAAGTTAACCGTATAAGCGTAGTTACTTCTATGTAAGAACATGATTTTTCTAATGCACCTTTGCTCCATCCGTCGCTCTAGCCTTTTCATCAAGTACTAGCCGAACTGCCACCCCTAATGTTCGCATCACACATAGCAGAATAGGTGCAATTCAGCTGTACAGATTGAACGTTCATATCTACCCAAGGAACATTCACTCCCAGGGGATCTCTACATAGGGAATTCGTTGATTTAGTATGTAATTCACTCAATCTGAGCTTGTAGCGTGGAGGGTGATTAAGATTCAGAGAATTAAGGGTGGTGTGAAAAAAGAGAACATTAAATATATGTGATAGGGAGTAAAAGTTCACTGCCAAGCAACTTTGGAGCAGCACCTCTCTTATAGGGATATACCACCCTGCTAGAGGCGTGTACAAGCCCCTTATTGGGAGCTGTACCCTTATTTAGGATAGTATTCCCCTAAACTAGGGCTTGGATACCATTATATTAGCGATCAATACCTCTGCATAGGGTGGCACGTGGTTGACAAATTATTCTAAACTCATAAAACTTGCTCGTTCACATAAGGATTGCAATACAACATAGGATAATTATCCTTCGCCGTGTACAGATATGATAGGAAATTATAAGGAGCTTATTCTACAATAGTTTTATAACTTATTTATTGGTTTTGCTGTGTAAATAGAACCTCCTTTCAGTACTGAGAGAGTCCAGTGTCGCGATTTTTGTTAGTAAGCTTTGGTAGCTATGAGTTCAGATTATTTTGTCAGCCGCGTGGGTGGTAACCGCAACAGCGTGGTACTGCTCTTGAGCTTCATTCGACCACTAACACAAAACTGCATCATGATGTATTTGCTTACACGACCCAGGGAGAACGCAAACGATCAGGTTATCCAGTACACGACTATTCGACGAACTTTCGGGATTTACCATTAGGTGCATATGCACTACGTAAGTTTGAGGCTTACCCCGCAAAACATAACTACTTAAAAGCACCATCGTAGTAGTGAGCTCACCACCTTCAAATATCATACAGTATCTACAGATTTGAATAAAGCCTACTCACCCACATACAATAAGTATTCAAAAGTTGCTTCAACATGGGGTACGGTTGCGGCTTCGACATGCACCCGGCACTGGAACCAACTCCTTCAAACCAGGAGAAATACGAACGTTTCATTCAAGAAGTTATGCGGACCTACTCAATGAGCGACTCTGATTCGGACTCCAACGTCGACGCCGACAGCCACCCTGCAGAACTTGTCGTAAAACCACAAGGCGCGATCCTCGAGTTTATGGTCGGCGAGCACCCATCTATGCCGTACAATCCACGTCTCTGCCACTATTTCCTTCGCTTCAATTCGAAAATCAGTGGCAGATTGACTGCACCTGCTGAGCCGTTTATCAAAGGGGTGTATAAAATTGCCAAGCGCAGGTTTGGGGACAGAGTGAAGTGGTGGCATGAGTTGTATGAAGGGGGGGCCATAACGCAGCAATTTGGGATGTATGATTGTGGTGAGGTTGATCGTGTGCAGCGGAAATTGGAGACTGTGTTGCAGGGAGATGTGGTTGATGATGGAGACAATGGCTTGGTGGAGAAAAAAGAGGACAAGGATAAGTCGACGGATTCCGTGGGTGATAATTCTGGGAGCACTGACTTGCGGGGTTCAAAGAACGAATAGAGATTACTCCTTGGAGGTCACCACATCGAGTAATTTTAGCAGTTTGTTGCATTTATCGACTTGTGGTGTCGAGACTATCAATCCCGATCGATGCTGGTTGTCAGCCATGAAGGGAGTGAGGGCCCTGATCTGTTGTACAGCATGTAATGTTTCCCGATCTCAATGAACGGTTCTGAACTCTTGTTCAAGGATGGCCATTGGCACGACAAGGACCATTTTCTAGCACGGTGTTATTTTGGGATATATTTCACTAACTGTTTAGGGCTAGTTTTTCCCTGTTAACCTCACGATGCATTCAGCAAAATCACGATGCCCTTCTTCAGTAATCAGTGTTCTAGTCTTCCAGGAACACTAAGTCAACCTCCTTGACGTTTTAAAATAGAAGCGCAAAAATCTGGCATATTTTGTTGACGATGATGCTGCACGATCAAGGTCTTGGATTCGAGATGTGACTACGGGCTATTTCCCCTTTCCATCAACGGGTTGCACGCTGCCTGTTTATCAGGTACAACCGCCCCCTGCATATACGGGCCTATGAAGAACCTCAGCTAGAAAGTAGGCGCCGAGCAGGGTAATATCTGCAGTGAGATTGTCGAATCACCCTATTGGTCATGCAATCTATACAAGCTGCAGCACGCACCAAACCACCAAATCTAGCCACCATGTCGGCAACTTTCTCACATTTGGCTTCTATCTTTGGCCCCGCTTCCTTGGGGCTCTTATGAAATTCTTGGGGCATTTTCCATCTTCCAGTCAAAATGTCTTCACGAACGGATCTTGGACATACTCAGCCGAGCTCGTTATGAGACGGTTGAACAGCGGCATCAGAGTCTAAATTTGGGGCATGGGAGAGTGTAAATGAGACGTGTGCAAAAAGGTCCAATTTCCCAATAAATCCAATACTCCACGTTCTTACTATTCCTTCCCGCACTCCTCCCGCCCCGCTTTAGTCAGTCGTTCGGACTTTTATTCAGCAATCCTTTAGCAGTCATGAGCCTGGCAGACTCGTACGACGTCCGTCTGGGGTTCTGGACGAACTGGTCCCATGGCAAGATCCAAGGTGCTACGATAACTTTGTCGCGAAGAAATGGCGGTCTCCTCATCGCGTTCATTGCCATCTTCATTGGTGCCGCAGGGAAGAGCTTCTGGAGGATCGCGTGCTTCATGCTTCATCGCAGTTTATCTTCTGCAACGCCACAAGACGGTATATATCACCAGTTGCAAGCCATACTCCGAAATAGCGATACAGCTCAAGGTGCCGCCTGGAGCTTGAGCAACGTCGTCTGGGCATGGAGAGTGCCCGCGCGATTTCGAAAGCCCTTTCCTCGCTTGTTTGGAATCATTGCCCTTGCGCTACTCGTCTCTATCTCTTTCGGCGTTGCTGGAGTGTTTTCTTCACACATTACCACCGACACAGCAAATGAGGTACTACTCACGGGGAACAATTGCGGTCCGCTCCGCAGTAATGACGAGACGGATGAGAATGCCTACGCGACCCTCTTCGAACCACATCAAAGTCAACGAGTCACTGCGTATTCCAACTACGCCTTGCAGTGCTACAGTGGCAACATCTCTGCCGGTGCCGAGGATTGCCATCCATACGTCCAAGCCAAGTTGAAAACCACTGTAACAAGAAACGCAAGTTGCCCGTTTTCAAAGGAGATGTGTAAAAGCGATAACGAGAACTTGATTGTCGATACGGGATTCTTGGACAGCCTCACAGACTTTGGCATCAACTCTGCGCCCGAGAACCGGTTTCAGTTACGACTGCTTCATCAGTGCGCGCCTCTTGTCACTGAGGGTTTCAGTAACGTGTCCACTGGTGTCAACAGTACGGAAGAGTTTCAGCGATATTACTATGGAGCAATCGGCGCAAAGGCAAATTTCACGCAGGAGGTGTCGTTAAATGCAGTGAAAGCGTACGACAGCCTGGGTAATAATACGGGCTCGCCTAAAGGACGTGCTCGAGCTGACTACGGGATCTCGTGAGTTCTTCTTGTCTTATCTCCTGATTTTGGGTATTGAGCCACTGCTGTGGAGGATAGTCCCTTCTATCAAGCTACATCTTAGCTGGACAGCACATTTGACTAACAGATACAGCGTCCTCAAAGCCTATGGCGGTCCCTTAGAAATGTCAAAGCAGTTCTCCTTCTTCGACCCAATCCCACAATTACAGCGAGCCGACGCCGACACCATCCTATTCTTCCTTACAGCACACGGTGTTACATACACGAACCCCGTCGACGACCCCTGGTTCTCTGCGCACCGTAAAGGTCCTCTCTTCGGGAACGTCGTCAGTAACACCTGGCGGCCTAGCTACCTCCAAGATGAAGCTGCTGCCGTATTAGGCTGCACTATGCAAATGCAATTTTGCAACCCCAACATTGCGGATCCCGCTAAACGATGTGGACCTTTGGCCGGCATGATCGACGATAGCTTCCCTATCCTCGATCTGTACTCGACCACATCCCAAAAGACCAGTTTCCAGTGGGCAATGGACGTCATTCGTCTCGGTTTCTTTTCGATATCAGGCATTGTGGATGCTCTGGGCATCTCGGCGCTTGTTACCAGACAAGGTCTCTCAAACAATAGTCAAGGCCCGTTGCCAGTCAATCAATGGCAGATCGAGGTCGAACAATGGGTCAGCGCGTCACTGGCCTCCATCCAAGGGAGTTTCGTCGAGACTGGCAATGGGCCGTCGGCGTTGTATCAGCAGTTTCGACGAGCACCGAACGGTACAGAGGAGACGAATATGTGCAAGAGTCAGGTATGTTTCCACTATATCAGGTACTTCGACCAAATTTCTAACTGGTCTCGCAGAAAATCATGACCACCCGTTACTCCAGTTTCTCCGTCCTAGGCGTCGGTCTAATCTTCACCATCGGCTCCCTCCTAATATTCCTAGACCTCTTCATCGAGCTTATCGTCGACTCTATCCAATGCCGACGCAGCAAAACAAAACCCAACCCCACCGGCACATACGCGCGGCTGGAGTGGGAAGCCAACACGACCCTCCAACTCCAACGCCTCGCCCACGAGCATATCGGCGTGGGTAATTGGAAAGACGTCGGCTGGGCACAGCATCCGATCACCGAAAGAGGAGAGAAGCTAGGGACGATTGACGTGAGGGATGAGCGACATACTGTGCTGATCAGGCCAGGGGTGTTGGAGGAGAGGGACGAAGCTGGAGATGAGAAGCCTTCCACCGCGAACTCGGACACGTTCTCTTGGAACTCCGAGAAGAAACCGAAGAGGGCGGACACGTTTGACGTGGAGAAGGGGTATGTAAAGCGGGCGGATACGGTCGACACCCCGCCGAGACGAGGGATCAGGCGGATCGATACGACGACCACGCTCGTCGATGACAGGGCAAATGAGGATGCAATTTCGCCGTGCAGTACGAAGTCATAGATGGAAGACTAGGAATGTACTGCGTTTAGTTCATAGATAGTTTAAATATTACGGGGCATGTCGTCAGCAGTCTTCGCTGTTTTTGTTGCGAATACCGAATGGCATCCTCATGAGGGAAGCACGCTCTTACGCGTATACCACGGCTCCTATCCAAGTGCCCACTTTTGTGATCTTCTCCACACCCAAAACTAATATTCCGATTTCAAATTTCCATCTTTGTATGATTTTAGAGTAGATGCTAGGTAAATGAGCCGTTTGACTTATATTAATAAGATAAGTAATTACAATAAACAGCTCGGGTAGTTTTCTGCCTGAGGTTCCATCCAACAACCGTCGTGATCAAAAGTTCACCACACTCTCCACAGCCCGCATAGGAATCCCCACAATTCTTCCGGCCTACACACTCCCCCTCCAGAATGAAACCACGTTACTCACCCTCTGAACACATTCCACCCCTGTTCCCGCACCAACTGCGTTCAGCGCCTGCCAAACAAGTTGCCTGTTCGCCAATCCCCGTTTGCCCGTCCGCCAAACTTAGTGAAATAACTCCACGAGGCTGAGTACCTGTCCACCAAACCCACAAATCCACCTCCCAAGTGTAAAAGCGCCCGCCAAGCCCGTGAAATACATACGAAACAAGGAAGCGAATCAAGTGCCAGCCAAACGGATTAGTCTTCCAAAGCGACGAAGCCTCCAAGTAAGTAGAAATCACATGTCCCGCTCCGCTCCACACTCTAAGCACCCGCTCGAACATTGTAGTTGCTAGTTAATTTCTAAGCCGAAGTATCAGACCGTTGCAAATACCATGACATAATCTTGCGGTGCATCTGTGTTTCTACCGATGAGTTATACATTACATTACTCGACTACAAGATCTTCATAAGGTATTGCGTAGCAGAAACAGATCTAAGATAAGACGTAACAAGCGAGTCACAGCAAGAAGAGTAAAGTTTCAGATTTCTCATTACGCAAGTGTAAGCTATGTAGGGGGAATCGACATGGGCAGCGTAAAAAGGGGGTGTTAACAACCAGCCGCAAACGCCAAAGAGAGCCAAAGGGGAGAAAGAGTCGCACTGATCCGTCCACATCCTCTCGCTGCCTCCATGTTCACTACTTATCTCTGGTCCAACAAAAATCCCCCGATATCCATGTCCATTCCGTTATGCCCTGTACGCCGAAACCAGCAATAATGAGTGACGTCTCTAGTCTCGTTTGGTCCAACAAAAAAGCAATGCAAAGTTGTCCTTACTGAACGCCGTGTAGATCGTCATACATGCTTTCGTCCCAGATATCCCCCCGTAGCCGAGCCGATCATTCCATCATCCCACCACGAACCGTGTCGCGTGCTACCTCACTTGAATGCGCTATCAGGGGACAACACAAGACATCCTACCGCGAACAGACCGCCTGCCACGAATGTCGCCGCAGTTCTAGCCGCAGCAGCCAAAGAACTACGTTGTCGTTTTGCCGGAGGTGCTGCAACTACCGCTTGAGAAGTTTGAACGATCTCTTTCTCCGTGTCATCCTGCAAAGCGGGGGCTAGTGGTGCTTCGATAAACTCTTTCTCATCAGCATCTAGTACTTCTGCCTTGCGCTTGAGACTCTTTGGAGCCGGGCTAGACACTGATTGGGGCGGAGAGGGCGGTTGCTGCTGGGTGTCTTCTACAATTTCAGAGATAGAGACTTTGGTCCTAGGGTTGGCTTGCGCGTTCATCGGGTTCAACTCGTCGGAAGTTGGCATAGGGGGGGTTGGCATACCCATAGCCGGAGCAGGGTCAGAGTTCAGAACTTGCCCTAGGTAGTCCATCTTCATCGGACGAGGCTCGGGAACGGAGTATGAAAAGCCTATAGTAGAAGGTGAGGGCTCGAACCAGTGGTTGGTGTTTTGCTCCCGCATGTATGTGTTTGATACATCGGTGATTGGCGGACCCCACATAGAAGGCTTAGGTGCTGCTGGTCGAGGTGGCAAGGGCTCCCAGGCTGAGGTCGGGAATGATTCGGTGAACAAATTCCCGTGTTGTGCCGAATGTGCAACTCTCTCGACCTCCTTTGGTGCTACTGTGTTATTGATATTCTCGCTGAAAGTCGCGGTGCAGTTCAAAGCGGGGCTCGAGTGGAACATTTCTTGATATTTGGATGCGGCCTGTACTGTGTAAGAACCTGACATGGTTGCTAGGGTAGAGGGTCGCGGAACCTGTTCTTCGTTGGCCGACTTTTGGTCTTCGTGTTTGAGCATGGCCTCAAGTTTCTGACGACGAACAGCATCTGCATCCTCTGCCTCGGACTCGCTGTCAGTCTCGGCATCAGAATCACCGTTGCTTATGCTACCAGCTTGGCTTAGATTGCTGGCGTCATCCTCGCCTTCTGAGTCAATATTGGTGTGGTCAGCCTCGTCCTCGCTGTCCTCTTCCGCTGGAGCAGCAAGCGAATCTGACACGAGACCAAAGGAGTGATTCTGTGCCTCCTCAGCCCTATCGAAGTCGCCTAGGGGCTCTTCGTCAATCTCAGATTGGTCGTCATCAACGTCCTCGATATAGTGAATGTCGTTGGAAACCTTCCCATCTTCCTTAGCACCCACTGGCTCCTCCTCCTCAAGGTTGATAGTCTGCGGCGGAATGTCCTCGAAGTCGTCAAGGTTGACTGGATTTGTCTGGCTGCCGTAGCGGACAGGTGGAGGGGCGGTTTCCTCCTCGATCTCCATGTCTTCCTCCTCCTCAGTATCGACGTCTGGAACACTGAAGCCACGCGATACAGCCGAGGCAATTTGGAACTGGAAGCGATACTTCTTGGCAATGAAGGAGTCTGTGAGGGCGGGGTCAGCCTGGAGCTCTGGGACACATGGTTCGAGGAACTTACCCTGATCACGGACAACGTTCATGCCAAAACGCAACTCGTCTCCGCCGTGCAGCAAGTACTCCTTATTGCGGTCCAAGGGTTTGCTGTTGATAAAGGTGCCGTGCATGGAACCATTGTCCTTGATGAAGACAATGGGAATGCCCGTAGCAGTGCTGGCGGAGATTAGGGCGTGCTCACGGGAGATGACGGGGCTGTCGATGAATGCGTTGTCAGGGCCGCTCATCAGCCTCTTGGTGGTGTTCTTGGAGCTGCGGCCAATAGGCACAGGAGCGTTGGGAGTCAAAAGGAACTTGCGTTCCGGGAAGTCGTCCAGGCCGTCGAGAGACCGGAGGGTGACCTCGATGGACGCTGTGCGAGCTGTTAGTGGGCTTGTACGAGCATGAGCAGCGGGACGAGCGGGACGAGCGGGAGACTCACGTTCGGAGGATTGCATCTTGTCCTTGAGGGTAGAGGAGGCTGCCGTGGTGGTTGTCGAGGTACAGGTGGGAAGTTGGTGACGAGGTGAAACGCCAGGCTGGCTGTGCTGCGGGGGGGCCGGAGCTCGTTGGGAGTCGGGCAGGTCTCGGGCGAGCTGCTCTTTGGGCGGGCCAAAAGAGAGTTGAGAGGGGGTGCACGAGGAGGAAGAGGAGGAAGAGGAGGAAGAGGAGGAGGAGGTGCAGACAAACGACAGCTACACAGGCAGCTGGGAGGCCGCTCTGGTGATGCTCGAGGTATAGCGGTGCTCTTGTAGGCTGTAGGCTGTAGGCGGGGCAGGGAGGGCGCCTGGCGTCGCAGCTGCCTGCGTGAGAGCGCGCCTTTATCGCCCTCGCCCTACCTTATCGGGGGCCGTAGCGTCTTGGCATGGGACCCCACCCAACTTTTGCACTTCGAAGCTTGCGCGCCAGAAAGGTAAAGATGCAAGTGCGCGACTGCAAAAACTGCAAAGACTGCACCGTGTCGCCCTGAGTCACCGCCCTCCGCCCACCGTCCACCACACCACCACTCTCGCTTGTACCGGACCCATGATACACCGATAGCACAATGGCCGAGCAGCAGCAGCCGCCGCAGGTGGTGAAGATGCAGCATGCGAAGCAGCAGGTCGTCGATGCTGTCCCCGCGCGCATCAGGCACATCCAGTTCGGCATCTTCTCCAACCAGGACATCGTCAACCAGGCTGTCCTCGAAGTCTCCGACCGCAATGTGTACGACCTCGCCCCCGCCGAGAACAACACGCGCGGACTCACCAGCAATGGCCCCATGGACCCGCACATGGGCATCTCGAGCAAGAATGGCGTCTGCACAACCTGCGGGGAGGGTCTGGACAATTGCAACGGCCACTTTGGACACATAAAGCTCGCCCTGCCCGCCTTCCACGTAGGCTATCTCAAGCACATCATCGAGGTCCTCAACTGCATCTGCAAGGACTGCTCGCGCATTCTGCTGGCCGAGGATGAGCGTCGCCGCTTTCTGCGCAGCATGCGCCGTCCGGGCATGGACACCCTACAACGGACTGGTTTCTCGAAGAAGGTCATGGAGGAATGTCGCAAGAAAAAGATATGCTCGTACTGTTCAGCCATCAACGGCACAGTGCGCAAGGTCCCAGGCCATCCACTCAAAGTTATCCACAATCGCTACGATGCATTCAACAGATCCACAGCACGGTCCAAGGTCGCCCCACCAGGAAAAGTTGAGTTTGACCAGTCTTTTGAGACCGCGAAGACTGCGAACCCCGAAGTGGAAAAGCATCTGAAAAAGGCCGTGGACGATATGCACCCCCTCAGGACCCTGAATCTCTTCAAGAAAATTTCACCAGAGGACTGCGAGCTCCTGGCGATGATTCCAGAGGATGCCCGCCCTGAGATGCTAATTTGGGAATACGTGCCAGTGCCCCCAGTAGCCATCCGACCCTCCGTCATGCAGGACGCTGGAGCGACCGAAGACGACATCACTAACAAGATTGGCGACATCTGTCACGTCAGCAGCATCATTCGAGCTGGACTGGCTCGTGGCTTTCCTCTCCAGATTCTTATGGAGCAGTGGGACTTTCTCCAACTGCAGATCGCCATGTACATCAACAGTGATGCGCCTGGGTTGAAACAACAGGGCCTTCAGAAGTCGATGCGTGGCTTCTGCCAGAGACTAAAAGGAAAGGGAGGACGTTTCCGCCAGAACCTGTCTGGAAAGCGTGTCGACTTTTCGGGCCGCACTGTTATCGGCCCCGACCCCAATCTTAGCATTGAAGAGGTCGCCGTGCCTGAGCGAGTGGCAAAGAATTTAACATATCCAGAAAAGGTCACTAGGTACAACATCGACAAGATGAAGAAGCTTGTCTGTAACGGTCCCCTCAAATATCCCGGTGCAAATTATGTCATTCCGGCGGATCCAACACAACACAGAAAGTCGCTTGTCGGCCTGGCAAAGGCGGATAAAAGTGGAGATAAATTTAAAAATATCGCAAAATATCTTAAGATTGGAGATACGGTAGAGCGACATCTTGAAGACGGGGATGTTGTTCTCTTCAACCGTCAACCCTCTCTTCACAAGCTGAGTATTTTGAGTCATCGAGCGAAAATACGACCGTGGAGGACGTTCCGATTAAACGAGTGCGTCTGCAATCCCTACAACGCCGATTTCGATGGAGACGAGATGAATTTGCATGTGCCTCAAACAGAAGAGGCACGCACAGAGGCCACTGAGCTCATGGGTGTGAAGTGGAATCTGGCAACACCGAAAAACGGAACACCTATTATTGCCGCCATTCAAGATTTCATCACAGCTGCATATCTACTAAGTAGCAAGAACAACTTTTACGACAGAAGGTCCTTTTGCCAAATTGTCAACTATATGTTCAACGGCGATGGCGCTTATGATCCCGACACTGAGAAGACGCTACCCATTGAGATACCCCCACCTGTCATCGTCAAACCCCAACGCCTTTGGACCGGGAAACAAGTGTTCAACGTTTTGATGAGGCCCAACAAACAATCTAGGGTGTTGGTCAACCTAGAAGCAGCTGCAAAACAGTTCAAGAACACGCCAGATCAGCATCCTGACCTGAACATAGACGACGCTTATCTAGTTATTCGAAATTCCGAGGTAATGTGCGGCGTCATGGACAAGGCAACTGTTGGTGATGGCAAAAAGGACTCAGTGTTCTATGTCATGATGCGAGATTTTGGTGCAGACCACGCAGTGCAGGCCATGAATAGGCTGTCCAAGCTTTCCGCTCGTTGGCTTACCAACAACGGTTTCTCCATTGGCATCAGCGATGTGACTCCCGGAGAAATGCTTAATCGCAAAAAGCAGGCCTTAGTTCAAGAGGCATATGCGAAATGTGACACGCTTATCAAGGACTTCAAAGACAATAAGCTGCAACGAGACGCTGGATGCGACGAAGAGCAGACCATGGAGAACCGAATCGGTGGTATCCTGTCAGGTGTCCGTCAGGCTGCAGGTGAAATCTGTTTCGAGGAGCTCAGTAAATGGAATGCACCGTTGATCATGGCAAAGTGCGGATCTAAGGGTTCCAACATCAACGTGTCTCAGATGGTTGCTTCTGTTGGACAGCAGATGATTGGGGGTGCCCGTGTGGCAGATGGTTTCCATCACAGAACACTTCCTCACTTTCCAAAAGCTTCACGGCAGCCCGCATCAAAGGGCTTCGTGAGCAACAGTTTCTTTTCTGGTCTGACACCCTCCGAATTTATCTTCCACGCCATGAGTGGTCGTGAAGGTCTCGTCGATACCGCTGTCAAGACTGCAGAAACCGGCTACATGAGTAGACGGCTGATGAAGTCATTAGAGGATCTCTCTGCGCATTACGATAACACTGTACGAAACTCATCTGGAGGCATCGTCCAGTTCCAATATGGAGACGATCACTTAGATCCCGTAGACATGGAGGGTAAGGCCAAGCCAGTCCATTTCGATCGTACATTCTCGCACTCGGTCACTTCAACATGGAACAACGCGGAACCCAGTCTTACCCCAGCTGAAATCAGAGAGTGCACCCACACCGCTCTCAATACCGAACGTAACAAGCACACACGGTACAAGATGGACCAAAAGACAGTCTTGGATTACAACGACACAAGCGACGAGGGCATCGATCAGAAGGAGTCAATCCGGGATTTCCTCGACACCGTAGAAGAATACATCAAAAAGAAAGCGCAAAAGCTTGAAACGACGCTCATTCATCTCGGCGTTACCAGCCCTGCCACCAAGCGGAAACAACAAACTCCACAAGAAGCCGAGAAGTACGGTCTCGCTGATGGTATAGCGAAAATCTCACAATCGGCACTGGACAAGTTTATCAAGCTTTGCCTGGAGAAGTATGCCAACTCCAGGGTCGAGCCCGGTCATGCTGTCGGAGCTATTGGTGCGCAGTCCATTGGTGAGCCAGGAACGCAGATGACACTGAAGACCTTCCATTTCGCCGGTGTCGCTGGTATGTCCATCACACAGGGTGTACCGCGTATTAAAGAAATTATCAACGCTTCCTCCAACATCTCCACCCCCGTTATCGCCTGCGAGCTCTCCAACAAAGTCTCTGAAGAAGCTGCTCGTATGGTCAAAGCGCGCATTGAGAAAACGTACCTGCGCGACATTATCGAGTATGTAGAAGATGTGTGGCACCCCAATGGGGCGTATATTGCTATGCGTATTCACTGGGACACCGTCAACCGCCTCTTCCTCGATATCAGTCCCGGAGAAATCGCTTTTGCTATTAACAAGCACAAGCCTCTTAAGTGGGGCAAGGCAGGGACGAAAGTACGTGTCACGTCCTCCATCATCCGCGTCGACGTCCCAGACCCAACCGCGGCCAAGAAACGCGCTACGACCAAGACAACGAAGAATCAGAAAGAGTACTTCGAGCGGGTCCAACAAATCAAAGCCCTCATCCCCGACGTCGTGATCAAAGGGTATGCAGACTGCTCGCGCGCCATTATCAAGAAAGAGACCACACCCAACGACAAGGGCGAGTACGAATGCCAGCTCCTCGTCGAAGGATACGGACTCAAGGACGTGCTCACCACCCCCGGCATCCAGCCCTACGCCACAATGTCCAACCACATCATGGAAGTGAAGGGCTGTCTTGGCATCGAAGCGGCACGGTCCACGATCGTCAGGGAGATCGGCAACGTCATGGGCAACATGGACATCGATCCCAGACACATGCAGCTTCTCGCCGACGTCATGACCTTCAAGGGCGAGGTGTACGGCATCACGCGTTTCGGCTTGCAGAAAACCCGCGATTCTGTGCTGCAGCTTGCTTCGTTTGAGAAGACCCCGGATCATCTTTTCGAGGCTGCGGCCAAGGGGAAGATCGATGAGATTAGTGGGGTCTCAGAGTGCATTATTATGGGCCAGAGTGTTAAGCTAGGTACTGGTGCTATGCAGGTTATAAGGAGGCTCGACTTGAAGGAGGAGGATGTTGGTGCTAAGAGGACGATGTTTGAGGATGGGTGGGACGCTTTGTAGAGGATGGTAGATCTGGTGGAGGGAGGGACGTGTATTGCATGTACATATGGTGTTTGGAGTTTTCTAGCATTTGAGCGGGGGCATACATATCCATTGGTGTGGTGGATGGCGTGTTTATCAAAAGCAGTATTTCTATATCCTCAGCATCTGGTGCTTGGTCGTTGTTCGAGAACGGGACTTGTGGTGGTGCGGTTGACGCTTCGTAAATGTTTTATTAAAAGAAAACTCAATTAAGAAATACTCTTGTCCTCGGCTGTAATGTGATTTGTAGAGTTCGGATATTTTATTAATCTTGTATTGTAAGTCGCATGAGTGGGATGTGCCGTGAGAATAGGGGAAGATGGAGGTGTCTACTAGTATAGCGTAGGAATTAGGGATTGGAAAAGGTGGTTCTACGCTTTGTTATGGCTGGGTCAGCAGGTGAGGAGGGATGAAGAGGGGAGACGAGGATGGATGGTGGATGTAACGTGGAAAGAAGAAGAAGGCATGGAATCTATGCGTCGTGTGTGAGATTAGTAGGAGAAGACTGGACTTTGATATTGAGTTCTAGGCAAATTGTGTTGTTGATAGAGTGAGTATAAGAGTCTCTGCTTGGGATATAAGGCGGGTTGAAAGAGGGAGAGCCATGAGTTGAGGGCTGTGGAGTATGTGAAGTGTTGTGTTGGAGAGTTCAGCACTTGATGGTATGATTTGGTCACAGTCGAAGTATGGAGCGTTGGGCAAGAGGCGAGCTATGTAGCTGAACCCTTGTGGTTGAGGTACGGAGCGAGGATGCTATATGATTAAGCTGAGTGGTAAAATGAGAGATGTGAAAGTGTATTGTAAAATAGTATGTGGACTGGAAGCATTCGAGGATCCAAGTTCGAGACATTTCATTCGATTTCGGGGTCTCGTTTAGCCGAGAAATCCCTATTAATTTAGAGGAGAATTCTATCTGATGCAAAGTATTGTATGGGAATGCTAGTGATGTGACTTGATTTGAAGTACTACACGGTTGAAAGGTTTCAAACTAAGGTCATTATTCATGGGTGATGGAGGCCAGGAACGATTCATACCACAAGAAATCTATCAATTCCTGTGAATACATGACCATTAAGGTTTCGTTGGCGAATAATGGTAGTCGAGATTGAGCTACAAGGGAAAGACAAACGACAGTCTGGCTGACGAGTAGGTCCTTGGAGACAATGGGTCGGCGCTATTCTTCCCTTCCGCTTCCCCGGTCCAATCGTCGCAATACTTATTTCCATCTGTCACTCACCACTTGCGCCATCGGGACCACTAACGTTTCTGATAAGTGTACTGGTAACAGTAGGGATAATATCACCAATCTTGGCTTAAAGCAGCATGGCGACACGGTAATAAATCGTCTTGGTAGCGAGGTAAATGGGTAACGTTTCTTGCTGCCAAGAAGAAACTTTCGGCTTCAACCTTGATTCAACTGATCAGGTTTTTGATTATAGATTAGGTCATGCGGCCATTCATGAACACCATCTGGCTGCCCACATACAATTACCTCATGCTACCAAGGCGTCGGCGGTTCGCGAATTGTGCAACCTTTCAAAAGCTGGCACGGCTGTATGATTGGATAGCCTAACGGGGATGCGGAATGCAACATGCCTATTTCTCTCACCACCCACGACAACGTTCTAGATCTCACGCCATTCTAACCCCAACGTGGCGTTGTAATTGCATGATCCAGCTGGCACTGCATCATTTGGGATCTACAGCGTGTTTTGGTTGCGTGTGCTACAAAGCCAAGGGCTCAATTCCATAACGCTTGATAACCCGATTCGTTCCCAAGCAGACGCGCCGTTAACGCACACCGATCATGCCATCGGGTGTGAACTGACTTTTAAGGTGTTTTATATTTTTGTTGAAAGGTGCCACAGAACGGGCACCTACGTAAAAAGTCGATCCTCGATCGTAGCACATTAAAAGTCGGAACATTATAGTCCTATCATGTTTCGCCGGATCAAAATGGCGGTGACTTCCAGGCCACTTCGCGTGTGTCTTTCGTATCTTTTCCTGGTGCATGGTAAATACAAGGCTAGTCGAAGTGGTACAGTATCGGGCTCTGATGATCGTAGTGCGTCCATGCCATCACTACGAGGAAACGGGCATAGGATTCAAATATTTGAACCAAAGTTGTGGTCTATAGTGTAAGTGAACTATTTCGGTTCATTCATTATTAAACAAGGAATCAATGCATGTGGATGTTCATCAAAGGGCCAATGTCCGGTAGCACAGTACGCGTATCGTCAAAAACGGTCGAACTACTTTGAATCCTTGGCTGGCCACGACGTCGGCCCATCTGTTTCAGACAACTTTGCATGGAATAGTGGGCATAGTCGTACTGCACAACAGCAGGAAAATTTACGTTCGTGCAACCTTATTCTGGCTTGGCAGCCCTTCGTACCACATCCACTCGAGCCACCTGTTGACCGAGATCTTCTAACTGACTCCCCTTTTTCCACGACATAGATGCTGATCACCAAGTTTGAAGTTAAATCCGAGCTCTCCTTCCTTATTTCACACAGGCCACATCGTGACAATGTATGCTTGATCATATTTCGCTGAGCAACAGACACTGCCCAGCTGACGACTTCCGGTCAGCGTTTCTACGTCCATCGTGTGTGTATTTTGGGATTGGTGATCCTTGGGCATACCAAAGGCCGGTCTCAAGTCTTTGTGACTGTGAAAGAGTTTTCGTAGGAGGGTTGTACAGTGCCCCCACTGCGGTACCAACGCACCCTAAATTTGGGTTCTAAATAAATACACGGAACAGTGTCCTAATCCGAAC
>BLYF01000047.1:460478-478732 GCA_014905255.1 Herpotrichia juniperi | reverse complement strand
TTAGAGTAATAGAAGGTATACGTGCTAGAGTTTACTAGAGTCTTAGAATAAAACAATAGAACAGCAAGATACAGACACAAGTAAGTCTTCTAGGTTGCAAGAGAAATTAAATAATTAAATTTTAAAGACAATGTTGTATATTAGGCAATAGCTACAAAGATCTATTTATTATAGAGACTCTGTCTCTCTATATACATCTTAGTAGTTATATAGTTTTGTTTGCTAAGAGGGAGCTACTAGGTAGCTCTGTATCTACTAATAGATCTATATTACGTAACAGCATGTAGCTCTCTTAGCTAAGAGAGAGCTGTTCTTTACGTAATAGTTAAGCTTTAGGCTATAGAGGTTAGAGTAATTAGTCTACGTGTAGTTAGGTAGTACAAGTCTAGCAGCTACCTAGACTAGGTTGTAACAAACTAGCCTTGCCTTATTATTGTTAGCGCTACGCTAAGTAGCAAGAGAGTCCTCTACTACATGCAAGTATTCTCTGTCTTTAGGGTTTTAAGTATAGTATATATACTCTATATCTCTAGAGAATTCTAGTATAGTTAATAACTCTAGCACTGCTTGCTACTACACCTTACTTTACCTTATCTTTTGCTCTATATTTAGCACAGCATGTGCAACAACTTTAGAAAGCTTGCGCATGCTACTTAAGGTAAAACTAAGACTTAGTATCTTCTTCTATAATAATTCTTTTTAGAGATTAAATAACAAGATTTAATTTAAGTTTAAGAGCAAGCTAGAAGATTTGTTTACGCTACTACTTTCTTTAAAAGAAGAAAACAAACACAAAACACTTTATATAATTAATTATATAGTTACTTAACTACAATATAAATTTAGCATCTATACTGTTGCCCTTGTCTAAGCTTTGTTCTAAGGTAGCTAGTGCAACAAATACTTAACTCTGCAGCTTTAATAGCCTACTATTCTAGGCCCTCTCTAGCAAATAGATAATATAATTACGTAGCACTGCTTAGAAATAGCTCTAGAGGGAGCCTCTATTGTTAGGCAAATAGGCTAAGGAGAAACTAGTAAATAGTCTGCCTTATAAACTAGAATATATAAGGCTAAATACGCCGCTAATAATATTAAACAGAAGTATTTAGATCTTGCTAGATCTTTTTTATTTAGCTATTCTTTGTACGTCTACTACTATTACTTTCGTGCTAAGAAACGTAGAGACTATGCTACGTTATTAGTTATTAACAAGAGTAAAGCAATATTTTTTTACACTTTAAGCTAACACAAAGGAAACTATATAATAAATTTACTAGACTTGTTTTGCACGTTAGAGTCTAAAGAACTAGCTAACCTTATTAACTAAGCGCGCAAAGACGTTATTAAAAAGGCTTGTAAAGCCTAATTTGCTTCTAAAAAGTCTATAGCTATATTTAATATCTATTATGCACAGCTTAAGAAGCTTGTAAAAAGTTTTTAGAACAAGGTATAATTTAATTATTCTCTATACGCGTGCTAGGCTTAGATATTGCAGAAATTTTATTGTTTATTTAGTATAGCACTCTACTATAGTATAACAACCTTTAGACTATCCTTGTTATATATTGTGCTTATAGCTAGCTACATTTCTACACCTCTAAAATTATCTAGAAAACTTATTTTT
This sequence comes from Herpotrichia juniperi, assembly GCA_014905255.1. Classification (NCBI taxonomy): domain Eukaryota; kingdom Fungi; phylum Ascomycota; class Dothideomycetes; order Pleosporales; family Melanommataceae; genus Herpotrichia; species Herpotrichia juniperi. Next base: position 477,105 of record BLYF01000047.1, on the reverse strand, counting down.
ACCTCTAGCTTAGTTGTATATATACTATTACTAAGATCTTTGCAACTCTAAGTAAAAGGTTTAGGATTTTTAGTTGTTATAGTGTTTGTATTTAAGTAGAACAGCTTAAAGCAAGTAGAATAGGCAAACTAGTTAGTATTAAAATTAAACTTAGAAAATTCTAATGTATAGCTACTAGCTATAATAGAGTTTTTTAGAAGATACTTGTAGTAGTCTACCTATATTAGCCCTTGCAGTATAAAGAATAGTTAACAAACATTGTAAAGAATCTCTAGACTTAATTTTAGAATAAACTAAGTTTTTAGGTATATTTTTATACTATATTATATTAATTTTTAAAATACTGCTAGGGATTGCTTGCTAGGCGTAGTAAGTTATTAGGCTTATTATCTTGTAACTTTTGCTTTTTACGTGCTTTATCTAAGCACTAGCTTTTACAAGACTAGTTAAGAAGAGTGCTTGCAAGCTAATATTTATATTTAATAATATTAGAGTATTCTGTCTTAATAATTTCTTTTACTTTTATCTAACTTAAAGCACTAATAAACCTTATTTTCTAAATCTAGAGACTAAACACTAGATCTAGTTTATCTCTATTAGTCTTAAGCTTAAGAAGCATTAGATCTTCTAATATTATTTACCTCTCTAACTATTTTAAATACTTATCTTCCTGCATATAATATAGAGAGGTATATTTAATAATCTTGTTTTGCCTCTATTTCTTCTAAGCAAGAAACAGCGCAGCAGACTTATAGCGTACTTGCGTCTTCTTTTAAAAAGTTTTAATAACTTTTCTAAGTTGTTTAGCTATTTTTCCTTTTACTAAGTGTGTTTTAACTATGCTAGCAACAATGTTAAGTTTCTTAATAATTTTAAGGTTGTAGATAAGTTTTAAAGAGACTAATAACTCTAAAGGTAGAGGTTCTAGTAAAGAGTTAATATTAAGTGTATAAATAGACTTGTTTAAAGCGTTTTAAGTAGCAATTAGCTAATTAAGCCTGCACTGCTAAATTAGATTTAGAGATACCTTACAAATAACTTAGAGCAAATAGTAAACTAATTTTTTAAAACCTATAATAAGTTAACCTAGGCAGGATATAGTAGAAGTTTGCTAAATAGAGGTAAGCGTTAAAGGCAAAAGTAAAGCGTTAAGAAAGCTAAACCTAGGCAGAGTTAAGTTTAGTAGACATGTAATACAATGCAATTTAATATAACTTAATGCAACTTAATACAACTTAATATGTTTTAATGCGTTTTAATACGTTTTAATACGTTTTAATACGTTCTAATATTGCTTAATTTAAATTTAGATTAGAGAAACCTAATATATATAGGCTAATATTGCGTATCTGTGCGCTTTTAAACAAATTAACATGTTTATATAGTAGCGTGCGTTACTAGTCTGTTTATAGAAGAGAGGTATATGCAATTAGATTTAATATTAATTCTAGTACTATTACTACTTAGTTACTAGCTATTTTTTCTTTAATACTAATGCGTATAAATAGGTTCTTACTTGTACTAAACAATACTATACTAACAACTTTAATTTATTTTGCACTTCTTTACTATTACTACCTTTTATTCTTTTAAGTCTTTGTAATAGTAGTCTGCACTCTATCTATTAAGCCTACTAATATTACAAAATATCTAAAGTGTAGTTACAATAATATAATAGGTTAAGATAAAAGCTTCTATAATACTACGCTTTCTAATTAGCTTAGAAAAACGCGTTTTCTATAAGTTGCCTAACAGCACCTTCTAGTTACAACTATAGCTAAGTGCTATTTACGTAATACGCTTAGTAGAGTTATAGCAACGTAGAACTAAACTTCTACCTAAAGTTATTCTATATTACTAACGCTAGAAGCATACTGCTATATTTCTTTACAACTAAAGAATTACTTTTAATTTTTTGCTAGGTTAAGGCTTATTATACAACAACCTACACCTGCATTTTTATAGATATTAAGGTAAAGATTAATTAGGCAGTTTAATTCTTTGCAATATACTAGCTAATTAGACTCTACTAGAATATATAACTAACTACTTTATTCTTCTTAAACTCTTTACGCGAAAGATATTTATAACTTTGCAAAATAGCAAATAGCTTTTATATAGTACACTTTATCTTTAGGCAATCCTTTTCTTAAAATTTTGTATATAGTAATTGTAGTTAATAACTAGATATAGAGAGAAGCAAATTAGAGAAAGAGACACTTTAGAATAAAGCTAAAGAGCTAGTATTACTTGTACTTCTAATTAAGGCTAGAAGTATTACTAACTTAGTCTTAGGTATTAGCAAAGAGAAAGAATACCTAGCTTGCAACTAAGAAAACTACTAAAGACAATTACTTTAAATTTAAGAAATTACTAAATGTTTGTAGAGTTGTAGTTAATAAAAGTAGTAAACGCAGATATATCTAGGTATTAAGTAGAGATAAAGCTACAAGAAGAGTTAATACTAGCCTATAAAGAGATACTAAATTTAAGTTTATAGATATTTTAGAGAGTTAGACGTGTATACTATATAGACAACCTATAGTACTCTACGTCTATTCTCTACTCTAGACTTAATTTAGACTTAGCTTACTTTAATACTATTAAAACTAAATTAACGTTTAATATGTTTCTTTAGATATTTTAATATATAGAAGTTTATACTTGTTAAACAGAATTTCTATTCTAAAGAAAGAATGCAGCCTATTATAGTTTTAAAGGAAAAATAGAAGATTATTCTAGCTTAATTTTGCGTTATATAATAGTTAAGCTAAAAGTTAATTAGCAGGGCTAAGAAATAGAATAAAAGGATTTTGTATATATAGAGTACGCAAGAGAAAGTACTGCTATTAACTTTCTACTAGTTAAAGCTATATCTAGATTTGCAAAATTTAGACTACTTTTCTACTAAGTAATTGCGTCTACTATTATACTAACCTTAGAGGGGGTTTTTAGTAAGCGTATTATACGCACTAAGAGAAAGAATATTTAAAAGCTAGCTAAAGGCGTCTAAGAGTTCTTTTAGATAATATATACTATTCTACTATAGAAGTACTATTTAAAGGTAGTTATATAATTTAAAAAAGCCTAGCTTTGTTAGAGTAGTTAATAATATAGATAAAATAAAAAGTTTTAAACTAATTTTCTAGAACTTAGTTAAAATTTTAGATGCCTGCCTTTTTATAGTACTGTATTAGACTATATTGCAATTTATTGCAAGAAGAGAAATATATCTTTTAATATTCTTAAGCTAACTTTCTAAGAAAGAAGTTACGTACTTAGTAAAAACCTATTTTTGCTTTTTAAAAATTGCAACTAGAGCGTTATTTATAAGAAGCTGTTAAAGTTCTTGTAATATTAGAAGGTAAACTGCAATACAAGGCGTAGCAAGACAATATAAAGTAATATAGGGTATTTGTTTTAAGTAACGTAGCCTTAAGCGCCTAAGTAAATTAAGAATTACGTAAATTCTAAATTAAGTTACCTGCTAAGATAAAGTATATATCTAAAGTGTCTAATCTATGCTTTATAAAATACGTCTATATTTTAAAGCCCTTAAAACTAAGAATATAGACTTGTTAACTTTAGGTAAACCTAGATACCTTAGTTGCTAGGGGCTCTATATTTACAAATCTAGATAGTTTAATTATACCTAGGCACTAGTATCTCCTTTATATAAGAGGCGTTTAATTAATTATTGCAATTTATTTGTCTGCTATCTCTATAGTATTGTTCTATACTATTACAATTATACAGCGTTATAGAAGTTCTATTATATCTATATTACTAAGTTTGCTAGCTTTAAACATCTAACAATTTTTATTTTAATATATATTATCTTAAGAGGTCTTACTTGCAAGCTTAGCTACTTTAAGGATCTCTTAGCCTTGTTTTATTTGCTCTCTAGACGTATATATACTCTTCTATAACGCGCTTACTTTCTTTACAACGTTATTTTTAAATCTGCCTACTTTTTACTCTATAATTTGTCTTAGAGACTCTATAAACAGCTCTATATAACTTAGCAGCGTAGTGCGCTAAGACTAGAGACAGAATATATAGTACTTGTTAGCAGCCTAGTAGTATACTTATAGTTTATACGTAAGGCCTTCTATTGCAATAGAGAAGATAATTGTAGAAGTAGCAAGTGCAAGCGCAGCACAAACGTTTAGATTGTTAAGTATGTTAAAGGCTAAAGTAGCAGCTATAGCAGCTTAATTCTGTGCGTATATAAGATTGTTGCTTGTATTTAAGCCTTTAGCCTTAACAACTAGAAAGGGGAATTGTAGCCTAAGCAGCACTTAGTATAGATTACTAATAAAGAGTTGCAGGTTGTTTAGATTAGTCTATAAGCGTAGAAGAATATTATACAGGAGATAAAAGGCGTTTTTAATAGCGTTTAATACAAGACTAATAGTAACGTTAGGTTTAGGCGTTGCAAGTTACAGTTTGTTATTTATAGAAAAGTTGCTTGCAGTTATAGAGGTAGCGCTGCTAGAGGTAAGGTTGTCTTAAAAAAGTATAGCAGCAAGAGTAGAGAATGCAGAGAGGTGTGCTAATACTAGTATTAAGGTGCTCTATTACGTAATAGTAGGCTTAAAATATCTATTTTATACTTTATTATATTAAGTATATATATTTAAATAAATAGCAGCAGACTTACGCTTTTTAGATGCGCTTAGTTTTAGCACAGGCGTCTAGAGCCTGCTAAGTAAATCTATTATAACTAAGTAGATAGAGCTTTGCTATTTGCCTTTGCTAGTGCAGTTACTAGCTAGCAACTAATATTTAGCTCTATATATCTTAGCTAGGGCGGCTACAAGTGTGTCCTGTGCTGTATTTATATCTCTGCCTATATTCTTTGTTGTGTCTATCTCTAATATGCGTTTTACGTGTGCAGCAATATATACAGGTAGTTTGTTGCGCTTAATAAAAACTAAAGCTAGCTTTATAGTTTTATTGCAGTATTTAGAAGTAGCGCAGTGCAGTAGCCTCTTAATAAAGCTTAGTGTTTGCAATTACGTTTTATCTTGTTATAGTATATAGGCTAGCAGTTGTAAGCTAGGATTTATGCGCTTGCTATAACTACAAGAGCTAACTTAGCTGTTAACAAATATAGTGTTGCCTTTAGACAGCAATACCTAGAGCGTAAAGAGAGCCTTGCGTATAAGTATAAGAAGCTGCAAAGCAAGCTTACTTTTAGAGTTGCTTCTACAGCGTTTAGCAGCTAGTGCAACTATAAGCGCAGCCTCTAAGTTGTTGCTAGAAAGTGCGTGCTTTATAGATTATTTATAGAAGAATTATACTTTGCAAGATATAGAGGTAAGAAAATACAATACTAATAAATTTAGCGTTGTAGTTAGTAGTGTTATTATTTAGGTTTGCAAGTAGCTAAGCTGCGCGCTAGAAGACCTTTAGTTGCATAAAACTTAGCAAGAGCTTAAGGCTATTTATATAATATAGAACTAGCGCTTCCTCTAGGCTAATACCTCTAGCTAACTCTAATATAAACCTTCTTAAGGTTGTTCTAGAAGCTAATGTACCTAGATCTAAAGCTATTACTTTGTCTAGCTTAGTGCTTTGCACTCTACGTGCTAGTAAAACAAAATTTTATAAAAAAGAGTAGTAGCTTATTATATACTAATTAATATTAATAGGTTTTGCGTTACATATACGCATAGCCTTAGTAAAGCTAAAATACACTATTTAATTAGCTAACTTTTGTACTAAAGAGGCTGTAACGCAACACGTATTAACATTCTATTAGTAGAAGGCGCTTTAATCTAGCTAATTAATAGTATACTGCGCCTTTACTAACCTACTAACATTGCGCTGCTTTAACTATAGAGAGGAGACGTAGCAGCTATTAGCACTACTTCTATTAACTAATAACAGCTAACTAAAGCTTGTATCTTATTGTACTAGAAAACTGTATCTAGGTTTCTGCATAAGGCTATTTACTAGTCTTTAACTTCTGTAAACAGTAAATTTAAGGGATTTTAGGTTAATAGTAGTAGAGACAACAAGTTTTCCTGTCCGCTTAACTATCTTTTATAATGCTAGTTTTCTAAAACAGTAATTAGTTTTTGCAAATTAGTTTCCCGCAACAGCAATTTGGCGACTATTGCTCCCTAGAATAGAACACCGACCTAGAGCTAAACTTTTAGCTCTAATAATGTAAGTGCGCCTTGAGTTATCCTCTTACGTACTCTTAGCTAGGCTTTCCCCTTCGTGTGCCTTGCGCTAGCTCGTTTGTATTTCCCCCTCTCTAGGAAACAGCTTCCTGTCTCTAGGACATTGCAACCTTACCTATTTTTAATACTTGCACTGTAGATCACTTTGTTTATAGTTTTATTTGCCGTTATAATGCCTAGTCTTATTAAGAAAGCGAATAGCAAAACTAGACCTAAGGCTAAAGCTAAACCTAGACTAAAAGGCGATGCGAAAGCTAGAACATAAGCTTTCTACAGAGATCTCTAAATTCTAGCAGAATAAGAGTAAGCCTCTTTATCGTTTACTACTATAGATGTCGAGAAGATTCTAATTCCTAATAGCTACAGACAGTATACGTACATAGTGCGCCTGTAGAAAACGTAAGCATAAAGCTTACCTGTTTTTACAGGACTAGCTGATTAAAAGGTTCGTAGAGCGTCAGCTTGAGGAGTCGACTAAGGAATGACTCTTGACTTCAACGCTAACTATTTACTACATCGAGTTATACTTACGCTAGCTTACTAGGATAAGAACTAGATTATTAGAGGATAACATTACCGATACCACGCTACAAAATCGACTCAGAACTCTTCAGCATGTGTCAAATAACGGGTGCCTCATATGAGGCTCTGAGGCCCGGCCAATCGGCAGTCATCAGGTGTCGCTTAGTTACCTGTTGGTCCCTGATTGGCTGCAGCATGATAGTGCCGCATAATTGTCCTAAGCAAGTCAAGTTGAGCCTCAAAACTTGCTTGATTTGCTTGTTGCGAACTCTGGCTATATCAGCTTATTGGTGAAGGCTACGTGCACGCCTATATGGAAGGAGAGCCATTCGATGGAACAGTACCAGAGTCGATTGATTAAACGTCAATGCACTTTTACATGCGATAACACAAATGAATCTGAACCTACGACGTTCAGTCATGGATATCAGATAGGGGAAATAAATTCGTACTGGCCGCACGAGATCAGCTTTGCAAACCTTTGCAAAATAGTTTCGTGGAGAAACGCTCTGCAATGCATTGGAAGAATATGAGTTCTACAAAGGTTTCCTTCAGCACTTCCAAGGTCAACAGACGGACCTCCTCAGGTACCGCCCAGCCTACCATCATATAGCTGTAGCCAATAGTCGATGAGGTTGGGAGCAGATGAATTAATAACATTGACTTTTATATGTTTACTTATGAACCAGCTTCCTCGAAATTTCTGAGCGTACCACAGATATGGAACACTCACACAGATAATCTCCACAATGCTTCAAGCCGAGCACTTCTGAAGTTGGTCAACGACCAGTCTCTTGAAGCTGTAGTGCAACTCAGCAGCCTCAGGGTTTCCCTCTTCCGCGCCAACAGCTTCGAACGATCCGTTTAAGCAAGTTTGTACGACATTTCGGTATATTTCCCCTACTGTTGCAGCCAATTGAGGTACTCTTTTGTTCAACAACTCGACTCTAAGATCTTCGTGTGATCCTTCCCAACTCTTTGACAATACGTGCAAAGATTTCCAAAGTCCTATTTCCAGAAGGACTAACCCTAAGCTGTAATAGTCGAACTCTGCTCGATAGCGCGGGCTATTTGTCAGGTACGTAGGGTGGTGATAGCGCATACGATGTTCATCTTCAGGTGGCCCAATCGTGAAAGCATTAGGGTCATTTCTCCGGCTGTGCAGGAATCCCAGCATGTACATCTGATATTCCCCAGCACCCCATGTCGGGTTAGGAGGATGGAACACTGCTACACAAGAAGAGGATATGCTTTCGTGTAGCCACGATGCTTTGTGGAAATTCAGTAGAGAGGAGGCGAGTTCCACTGCTGTGCGATATCGGAACCCGAGCGGAGGTAGTCTCTGGCGCGACGAGCCTTGGTCAAATAACGACTGCAGCGTAATGACTTTCAGTCCAGACGAAGGCGTGTCTGGAAAATCGTAGAGGAGCCCAAATTCGCACTGCGCGACGTCGAGAAAGTAATTGGAACATGGCAATACCCCAGGGGGTCTAGATGACCGGCTCGATCCGAGGAGATCTGCAACGGCTTCAAGTCGACCCAGTAGTTCGGTAGCTACCTGTTCACTCGAACATTCTTCACGATAGATTTTCCTTTCTATCAAAACCTTTCGCGAGCCTCCAAGGCATGCATCAGTGGTCTCTGCCACGTAGAAATCTCCGACTGGAAGCTGACCGATGAGGTTTGTCGGGCCTACACCCACTTTCGGTCGGTTTTGGAAATCTCGTCCTGTGACCAACAAACTCAGTTGCTTCATAGCAGCAAATTGGCCAGCTCTCCGTGTAAGGGGCACCCCTATGGTGTTTTCAATGAGGCTTTGTAGAAAGGTGGCATCATCCGAAGTGAGCATGTAAATCTCGAAGTGCGATATGATGCTTTCCTGGAGATACTTGGGGAGGAGGTCAAGTAGTGAATCATTGAGAGCACGAACAGAACGAAAAATGTTGTAGTTCGCGCCATCGCTCGTCGTTGAGATAACCTCAAGGCCATCATGGAGCTCTCTCAAAGGCTGCAAAATGGAATCAAACTCTGGAATCGAAAATGTTGACCAAAATTCAACATCATTTTCGTGACCGGATACGCAGATCACTTCCCAGCTGCGAAGTCGCTGTCGCTCAACTGTCGCTTGGATATCATCCACGCGTAAACAAATTTCATCGAACAGATCCATGATCGGTTGGAGCATGTGCTCCACAAGTATGCGCCGAACAGTGGACTCTATTTTGCAAGCTCTTGGACGCATTGTGGGGGTTAATGAGAGCAGACGGTTTGCTAGAAGTGTAAGATACATCACCGCTGGAGAAGATGACCGCTTCAACTCCGCAATCTTGGAAGTAACTGCGTCCTGCTGCCGATGGGGTCCACGGTGGAAACGAAAGAACTTTACGCCTTCCACGAGGAATTTTCGCTCTTCCCGAAAGGCCTTCACTCCATTAGATCCGAATGCCATGTACACTGCAAGCTCGAGGATGATTGCTCCGAAAGACCACCTATCCGCTGCCCGGGTAATTGCGAGTTTTGTCATGTCCCCTTCCAGTTCATGGCATTCGGGTGCTAGGTAGTCGCCTGATCCTTGACGGAAAGGTGTTGCCGAGCCCTGCTCTACTTCCTTAAACCGAGATATCCCAAAATCAGCCAGTATGAAAGTGTCTTGATCGATGAGTATGTTGGATGGCTTGAGGTCATGGTGACATCCTATTGCTTGGAGATCCAAGCTGTTTGCGGTGAAGTCATGGACCGCTCTCAGAGCCGAACTCAAACCGGCTAGACTTCGCAAGAAGGCTGCGTCATGCTGATAATGGGGAGGACGTTCCTCTTCAAAAAGCATTGCGAGGGTACCTTGAGAGGCCAACGGGAACAGGAGGTTGTGTTTATGTCGGTAAGTGTAAGCACCAAGCAGCTTGAGCAGATTCGGGTGTTTCAATGTCTTCAATAATGACAAGTTATGCAGCTCCAGCTCGTAATCTGCCTTGACGAGCTTTGTAACTTTGAATTCTTTTCTTGCAAGCTGCATACAGCGTATTAGCAGGGCTGGTCAACACGAAGGGTTCTTCGACTTACCTTGATTCCTAGCAAACGTTGATGAGAAGGCTCGATTGTTGTCACATACACAGTTCCGAAGCCTCCAATTCCACTCTCCAGCGGTTCTTCCGCTATGAATGGCAAGATCACATCATCGTGCAATACTCGAGGCACTATGCTTCCCGAAAAGACAGGCGCAGTGAACTCCCACTGCTTGTCGTAGAACTTGTTTGCAAACTCATCGTGGTTGAAAAGTGAAGTTAACTTTTCCAGTGTGTAGGGAAGCTTAGAATCGACATGAATCTTGTGTTGGAGCTGATCATCCTCGATGAGACACACGATGAGTTCTGGTCGATGTAGCAGGATGAGAATGGCGAGTGTCTTCTTACCACCACGGACAACGTCTCTTACAATATCCTCTAACCTGTACTTCTGTATTGAACTAGCCGCAAGAACGGTGTATACAGCATCCTTGGTCAAAAGCTGAGTCAATCGAGATTCTGGCACCCAACGTTTGCGCTCGATATTCTTCGGTCTGACCAGTTTGATGGCCTCTCTTAGATCGTCCATCTTTAAAACAAAGGCCCTAGAATACATCAGTATAGAACAAAATCTTCAACAAGATCTTGATTCATTGGGAGATACCTTACTACATACACAGGTAGCCCGAAAAGCTTCACTTCTTCATGATCGACTCAAGATCTTCCTAGATTGATATAAGAAAGCTTTACGCTAGCGCTCACGGGTAGCCACCAACGTCTTTGACTTCTTCTGGCACAGTGCACTTATAGTAGCCTAAGGGTGTCTCCTATGGTACTGAAAGTTAGATAAGGCAGCCCCAAAATCTATTTAAAAAAAACACACCTCGATTTCGCAGTTGTCGTTCGGAAAGAGCCGTAGTAGTAAGGCTTTCAGATCAGCCAAATAGATGTAGCGTTTAGAAACGTCTTGGATGATCATTTTGCTCATGCCTCTTGCCTCAGTCGTGCTTGAGCGCTACCGTTCAGGCTGCTCGTGGAGTTTAAAAAGCGAACAAGGCGTTATCTATCTCTCTGTCGGCGTGCGTTCATGGCGCAATGGATAAAACTTAATCGATTTATTTAAATACCGCAAATCACTTATCAGTTAACCCACCGGTGAGACGACGTTTGCCTATCATAGTATACATGCAAAGGCTGAACGCTGTCGCTCACTAGACCTTAACAGTAGAGTAGAGTGTGTTTTCTCCGCCGGTCAACACCTTCACCGGTTAAGTTATGCAGACTTACTTTAAAATAGCCGAAGTCCCTAAAAACGTGGCACCGTAGGACGTACGGATGCATGACGCAAATCTATTTGTATTAATAGATGAGACTTAATTGGAAAGCTTTTAATGCCGTAAATTACATATTAATTCACCTACTAGTGAGACGACGTTTGCCTGTTATAGTATACGTGTAAAAGCTGAACGCTGCCGCTTACTAGACCCTAACCGTAGAGTAGGGTGTGTTTTTTTCGCCGGTCAACACCTTCACCGGTCAAGTTATGCAGGCTTACTTTGGAATAGCCGAAGTCCCTGAAAACATGGTACCGTAGGATGTACAGATGCATGGCGTAAATCCATTTGTAAAAGATTCGGCCAATAAGAGCGCAAAGTGTTTTATTTCCTTGTAGCCGAGATAGGACGTGACGCTGGCCTGGTCTCTCAGCCTCGCCTTTACCATGTTTCGAACCGAGTCACCATAATGCCTCCTGCGAATTGCGCCCATAAAAATGCATGAACTAGTAGCACAAGTTCTGCTATCAGATCGCAACACATAACGACGAGCGCAACAAGGTAACAACCCTACCGGCCTGTGATGACCATGCAAGAGCCCCATTTCGCGCATCGCAAGGGCCGTTGGCGAAACGAATGTCGCCTCCGCTTCGTGGAAAATTCACCACGCTGGTTTTTGACGTCGGGTTTCGGCGAAATTTGTATCCTTCGTCTGAAGCATGATTCGACTATTGAGTCGGTTATCGCCAAGTGTGAGGGAGAGTTGATTACACAAGTCGCAGTAAGTACTTGCCAACTTTACTCCATGTATGAGCTAATTTATCACGGAAAAATCAACACGATGCTGCGCACGTCTACTAGTGGGTTACTTCCTAATATTCTACTTGTCTTCTAACTAGTTACTAATGTGTGAAGTGTCATACACCAAAAGCTCTCATGGAGCCGTTTTCAATTGTCACGACTAGCTTTCGAGACACTTGTAGCATCACACGATATCTCTGATAATATCGTTGACCTTCTCCAAGCATTTGGCAGTAGAGTCGATGAAGGCTATCTGCACGCAAACGGGTTGTACAAGGCCATTCCCAGTCTTCTAGATACCAACCCGGAGAACTTGGCGCTAGACGCTGGTAGAACTTTCCTGGAGCCTATTTTGATTATTGCACTAAAATACGTGCAGAAATCTGTTATCGTGTACCGTACATGGTTGAGAACGGTCGAAACACGGGAAATCCATGGTCTATGCGTCAAATTGGCGTATATCAGAAGTACAATACTGAGACACAGAGATCACTAGTCATGTTGTTTCAACCATCTGAATTCGTACGCTCAAGATTGGAGCATTTGATGAGTAGTAAACGACAAGGCTGGGAACACATAATGTTCCTTCATCTGCTGTTCATTGAGGCCATGACACTGAACTGGCATGAGTACATGGTTCATTTATACGAAGAGCTCCATAAACTCGTAAGTGCAGGTCTCAAGACTTCCAAGTTGGATACTAAAGGAATACAGAGTCAAAAGGCTTGCTTGGTGTCACTGGACCAGCACAGTAAATTGGACTACTGTGTGACATTCCAAGACTGCCAGATATTACAGATGCATCGCAGAACTCTTTTTCAAGCAGAAAAGATTCTAGAGTCCTGTTCAACAACCATTGAGGGTATTGTCCTGCATTTTCAGGAGGGAAAGTTCCTTCGTATGAACAACCACTGGCGAGCAGCAACCACGAGACACAAAAAAGACTTGAAAGCATATAAGTCAGACATCCAGTCGTTACTCGTTTGGTCCAAAGACATCGGTGTCTTAGTCAGTCTCTACACTCAACTGTTTGAATATGTCTGATATTTGTAGCTCACAGTGTTCCTGAACTCTCGCAGTCGCGGTACTATAGAAGCAAACAGCCACGCCACACATGAAAACCTAAAACGAATGCTTCAAGGGACCTACAGCTTTATGAACGGCCTAGACATGTTGCAAAATATTGGGCTAAGAACCCATTATGAACAAGAGAAGCTAGGTAGGATAGCAGAGCAAGGTCGAAGGGACTCAGTTACGCTCAAATTTCTCACCTTTGTTGCAACTCTGTATCTTCCAGCATCATTGATTGCGGTAAGTGAATTGTTGCCAATCCAAATCATGATAACTGACAATCCATAAGTCAATATTCAGTTCAAGTCTAGTCGATATACGACGTATCGATGGCGCAGACAACTTGAGTTCGTCGCGACTTGTGGTGTCCTCGCAATTGTGGGTCTTTGTGGTGATCTCAGTTGGCCTCACAGTCGGAACGTTCTCTTGTGTACTCTTATTAAGCAAAAGATTTGGTTCAGTCTGATGAGCGATCGCTCCACGCGCAGTATACGAAGTTGAAGGGATGGTTTTTGAGACAAAAGCCCCACACACATATACAAAGGGTGGAACAGGACTACATCTGAATATGACACTTGCTTACTTCACACACATTCACCCCTTGGTCGTAGCTCGTCTTTCCATCTTCTCCAGACATTCCAAGAAATGCTTGTTGCAGTCGATCGTTTTTTCATGGTTCTGTCCCAACACGCTAATATAGCCGTCATAGGCTCGTTGGTACAATATGGACGACTCTTCGAATTCCCCGCGGTCCTTCAACACCGTCGCAAGCAGTGAAGTAGCCGTGATGGTATGCACGTGCTCAGCGCCCAAAGCCTTCGTATAGCCACTAACCGAACGTCTGAATAACTCTTCTGCCTCGTCGTATCGCCCCTGTGCCTGAATAAGACACCCAAGATTGTGTTCTCCAGTTATAGTGTCAGGATGATCGTGCCCCAAGATATCTTTGCGGTCCTCAACAACAGCTCGTTCAAGTGTCTCTGCAGTCTTGAAATCACCCAGCTTCGCCACGATTACACTTAGGTTCCCTTTCGAAACTAGGGTCAAGGGGTGACGAGGACCAAGCACAGCTTCGAATCCTTCGACCACCTCCTTTTGGTACTTCGCAGACTCATCAAATTTGTCCTGATCACGCAAAACGGACGCCAGGTCCCCACAGCTCCCAAGGGTATCTGGATGCATTGTTCCGAGGGAAGCTTGCCTTCCCTCAAATGCTCGGCGAAGTATGATCTCCGCATCCTTATATTTCCCCTGGTGTGTCAAAATTCTCCCGAGAGCGTGCATGACCTCGAGTGTCTCAGGATGTTCCTCGCCCATCGTTTGTACCCGAACATCAAGAACGCGACGATACATGGTTGCGGCTACCCCTGATTTTCCCATGGCATGTGATGATCTAGCCTTTCTTATGCATGCACTCAAGGTGCGTGGGTCTTCTTCTCCAAATAGCTGCAAACAGTCATTGTAAACCTCGTGATTTATGGCCTCTGAATTGTTGTACTCCGCCTGCTCGTGCAGGATTGACGAGATGAATAATTTGGTTCTCATCAAGTCGGTGTGAGGTTCTGACAAGAATTGTTTGCGGTCATGCAATATCATTTCACCAATCTTTCTTGCATCCTCAAAGTTGCCTTGATCGAGTACAACTAGGGCAAGCCTGAGCTTCAGCTCTAGAACAAGGGCATTCTTGTCCCCGAATGTGGCTTCAAGATCAGGGATCTCTTCACGGTGTATGAACTCGATTCTCCGAAGCTCTTCAATTTTGCGCGGTCGTGGAGAGGAGTCGAATGTATTAATCATTCCCTCGTCGAACAACTCTTTGAACTTCCCTTGGTTAAAGGAAGGTTCTGTTTGATTGCGTGCAATGTAGCCTAGATCTTGTTTTAGTCGCTGCGCATGAATCTGGGCGCTTTGTAAGTACTCTTCAGCTAGTCTTGTGTCTCTTGATACTCCAAGTCCAATGGCATAACATAAAGCGAGCTGGTACGCTGCTTCACGCCGAGGATACGAACTATTCTGAAGACGTTCTTTCAGCAACACTGGAAGGGTTCGGCGTAGCCCTGCATCTATCATGAATATCTGAAAGATCGACTTGGTAATCTATGCAATGATTAAACATTTGGAGATGGCTTCGCTGGTTGACTTGCTCACATCAAAGTCCAGCCCAGCTCGCACGTCGACACCGCTCAACTGGACCGGCCTGGGATTATCTTGACCGACAAGTCTGTGCGCATTAACGATGTTCCGATGCAGTTGTTCAAGACCTACCCAATCGGTTTTAATATATCCGCAACTCGGTCGAAATTCACACATCGCAGAGACGGTTCATGATGAAGGGTAGCCAACGCGAGATCTTTCATCTTGACTTTCTCATCCAAGGACCAACTAGGCTCTGCCTCGATAGCATTCAAGGCAAGTAACAAGGTCTTGCCAGACTTTCTCGTGGATGCTATGGTATGGGTACTGAACGGACCATGATCAGCTCCCAGGGCGAACCAGAAGCAGAACAAGCCAAACGAATAAATATCCATCTTTACAGCAGCTGCTCGACGGATCCAACCGAAATGATGCTCCGGGGCGTGCCATTCGAGAGATCTGGGCATTTTGATGAGAGTATCGGTTGCTGCCTTAGTAGAGTATCCAAAGTCGGTGATCTTAGCTAACAGCTGCCCTGCTCTCGACTTAAATACCAGAATGTTCTGTGGCTTGATGTCTCCATGGATGACTCCTGTGTCTTGGTCAGCCCATAACACAGAATGGTGCAAACTGCAGACCACATACCGCATCTATTCAGATCTTGGACCGCAATCGCAACATCGGTACAGATTCGTAGTATGTCCCTCAAAGACGCCTGGTGCCCACTTTCGGAGTTGGCAAACTTGAATACGTCTCCAAATGCTGACTTCTCAAATAGCAACACTGGCCTCACGCTTGCTTCTTGCTCAAAAGGCTCCCAGCATATGCCTTCCAATTGAATTACATGTGGATGTTCCCGAATATCACGGGAGGCAAGGATCGAAACTTCTGAGATCAAAGCTTTCCAAAGTGCCTGATCACGATTCTTATGTATCCATTTAAATCGTTTAAATGCGAAGCTCGTTTCGAGGTTGATTTGTGACTGGTTTATTCTTGCAGAGCCTCCCTGACCAATTTCACTGAGGGCCGGCTGCCAGGTGATCGGCAGAAGATCAACTTTGAGTTCCTGCGCAATTCCCAGCAAGGAAAGTAAGTCGTAGCACGTTTCTTCGCTCGATTTCTGAACTGCGCTTTGTGAATCTTGCTCGGAACGTGTGAAAGAGACTAAACCATCTTGGTGATTAGCCATGGTCATACTCGAAAGGTTGAATAATATTTGTGGCGTGAAGGCAAAGTTCTTTGAAGTCCGGAGGAATCGATGTCTCGCAAGTAATTTTCGAAACATATATTCCTTAGCGGTGGCCTTTTACAAGTATGGAAGAGTAGGGTGCACGACGCCTTACTTCGCCCACGATGACCGGTGGTGTCTCTTTCCCGTAATCGCCGCGACGAATTGGGGCGAGGCAACCAACACCCGAGGTCGGCGTTTGATTGGATGGAGATAATCGAGGCAACCAACACCAATCTTCGAGCTATCCAATGGTAACACTTCTACAGACGCCGCATGAATGCGACTTTATCGCTAACGTGGGTATTTATGTCACTAGATACCGGATTTAAGGACAATCAGCGTAGACGAGTTACCAGATACAGTGATTTTATGGGATTTTGTGGCGAGCGAGCAGGAGAC
>BLYF01000047.1:446464-460432 GCA_014905255.1 Herpotrichia juniperi | reverse complement strand
TTAAGCATGATACCGGCGGATTAGTAGTTAAGTGGGTGACCATTAGCGAATCCCTGCTGTTGTATGTTTTTAACATCTTTTTTAAGATTTAGATTAACGTCTAGAAAATGAAAAAGCAGAAACAGAACCAGACGTATTAAGAGTACTTAACAAACGCAGATAAAACGCAGGCCTGATTCCGCTAGGTTGCTAATCCGCATATAGAATGCCTACAGCTTGTTCTTTTTAGCAGAGTGTTTTTATAGTAGACATAGCGCGCTATAATTTTAAGATAGGTGTAGTAGGTGTACAGACAGTTCCACATGCGCAAGGAATACTGTTCAGCTAATGTAGGGCGTAAAGGTTTGAGCAGATAGTAGCTAGTCACTGAGATAGCACAGCAGACGGAATTATGAACCAGGACGTAGAAGAATGACATGATTAAAAAGCGGATATGTGTTTAGTTGGCATGTTCGTAAGTAGCACTACATGTCCAGCTTTCTCTCCGAGTAGCGGCAAAGCAAGTTAGTACATATCCTACCATCCTAAGTTTATAGAGAAAGGGAAAAAGGAGTGTTCACACTTCCACCTATTTCTACAAAAGTATAATAGTAAATACACGTGTTGCTTCTCTTATCTACAATGATTTGCGTGCTATACGGTTTTGGATAGCCGCAGTTATCATATTATATTGCTCGGGTTATAAACATTAAAGAGAACATTACCACTTTCTATCAGGATCGAGACTGCGGGTCTAAATTCATCCCAGCCTCTGTTGCATCCTGTCGCCGTCGCCACCTGCGTGATAATCGAACATCATACCACAGCTGATGTACTCGAACCGGCACTGAGGCATATCTAAATAGACGAGTGAACTCAGTTAAGGTTTTAAAGAAGCGACTAATCCAAAACGAAACGTGCGCTAGAACTACTCCAAAGGAAGCACGAAACTCACTAGGGATAGGGGACAGAGGCTGACAGAAAGTATAAAATCTCGTCAGTACTTTTTAACACAGTTTTTTGAGGGCGTGGATGGTTACAAAGCGAAGGTCGAAGCTTAATAGAGAAATGAGAAGAAGAGAGATGAGGCATGCCAATAGCCAGAAGAAGTAAAAGTTTGTGTAGTTCCCATCACGAAATAGAACATGATCACATGTCTGCTGTCGAAAATCGTCCATGCCGGATATAGTGAAGTTTAGTGCAACATTCCTCTGCACGATTTCAAAGAACGTATACCTAGCTTTCAGCAAGGCCGTCTCGAAAAACGCCGAGACCTCTCGAATCCATTGCTCCTTTGCATCAATAAACCTCTGGACTTCGACGTCGCGGAACATTGAAGATAGGAGAGCCTGAGCACCAGGCCGTGCGTCCAAGTAGCCGAGTGTAGAAGTTGTCACGAGGCAGACGAGAGAGTAGGCATGCTACAACCGATTGTATTGAAGAGAGAGAGGAAGCTGTGGAGAGTTCAGTAGGAGAGAGAGCTCCTATATATACGCTGAAGGCCTATATAGACTAGCTCTAATAGAGCTAGCGTGTAGTACTAAGCTATTGGTACACGTGACAGAAGTCCACCTCATAGTGAAGACGACATTCACTAGCTCGATTAAAGTGAACTTGAAGAAGTCTAACATCATGTCATCGCTCCCTAGTTCCACTGAAGTCCACCTAGAGCATTGCGCTAGGTCCTTTTCAGGACAGTACTGAAACTGCTCCACACACCCTACCGCCGTGATTTCGTGATCGGGGTAATAAATATTATTATTGGCGTCGTAGTCATGTGCTGCGAAGAACGGATCGTCCACTGGGACGCCGTAATAGGTGCGACCTGCTTGCAATGCAAGTATAAATACAGCACTATCCTCTCTGAGTAAATCACGGTTAATATTTGCTCGTACTTCGCTCTCGTTTCTGTCGTAGGTTGGCGGGAGCACGGACATTTGGTAAGGGCTATTATCTTTCGCTGACTTTCGCCCTGAACTTTCTGGCGAAAATCGGCTAGGTCCGTTGCGTGAGTTGACTAATATTCCAAAGTTGGCATCGGGGGGAGAGTTATAAGAACTATGTTTGGCGAAGTTTAGCCAGAAATATCTGTTTGTTGGCATGGATTCGAGAAAGTTTTCGGTCTGGAGGGGAGCGCAGGTTAAGCGATGATTCCAGAACATCTTCAATGGAGTGTTTAAACCAAGATCGCGAGGTGTTAGTAGCTGGTGTTCCAGACGTACTGGTGGCGTATCTTTCATACAGTGATTTCCTGAGAATGGACAGCTTACATTGCGTGAGTACCGCAAGGCTGGGCGAGTATTGGAAATGTGATTCCCCTTGTCGCACGAAAACGACGTCTCGGTACGGTTGAGCCAGCATTGTTTATAAAATCCGTCCGCTAGGGTGGCAATCCTAACTTGTTGCTCATACCGTTCTTCAAATCCTGCGCATGTGTCTAATGCCTTTGACTTTACCAATGGTTGCTCGTTACCTCCCGAAATACCGAAGGGAAGCACAACACCAGCCCCAAGAAAAACCACGATGTTGAAAAGCGCCATAGCTCCGAACACGGCCGGGACTGTCCGAAACTCTTGACTTGCTTGTCGCCTCGTCACTGCGTTGAACAGAAGTCCAATTGCTTCTCCCTGGCTTATGTGTGAGGCTGGATGCTTTGGGTCGAATAGTTGAATGCTAGGTCTTGTTATGTGCGCAAGTAACTTCCGGAGGATGATCCAGGATCTTGTTTGAGTGTACGCGACGAAGATTGCGATGAATGTGATGAGCGGAATCGCCTAGCTGTCGGTGACGGTCAGAAGCCATCCGGTGTGGAACGGGAGGCTGTAATCCCACCATAAGTATTGATAAACCAGAGGATTTGAGATGCTAATTTTTGATGATCAGAGACGCAAAACAGCCCAGTCGTAAAACTAGTTGGGGAAGAGCAAGGATATACTGTGAGTGGCTAGGCATGTTCATTGGTAAGCCTTAAGCAAAGTGGCGCCTTCTAGTGGAGGCAGTGCTCCATGCCTCATTCAAGGCTGCGAACGTGGTCCATCCAATTACATTTTGACCTACACATGAGTAATCACCCTTGTAGCAACCCGCGTTTTCTTTTTTCTTTTTACGACAGATAACGATGTCGTGTAACAACCGTCTTGGGTTCCTCTCCAGTATCAGGTAAGACCTGGCCGAACCACACAGTGATATGACCTCTACCCGAGACCACGTGGTTTCCGCTATATATCATCAATCATCATGAATTCTAACATGTTCAGTCTTTCGCCTCCAAATATAGGACTTTAGATATGTGGATTAGCTCCTCTCAAGTAATCCTAGAGCCGGCGTGATGATGTAGAGGTCAGAACCGAGGCGGTGGTGCCGGCGGCCCTGAAGAATGCCTCCCCTTCCCTCCATTTCGCAGACTCACAGCCTCTAGGAGCACATTCAAAGCCTCTTGATCCTCTTTCTCACAATCCGGATAATTGACCTCCACGGGCTCATCCTCATCCCACATCTCATAGTTGTAACCAGCATCGACCCACTGAGTGGGTCCAACCCCACAATCAAAGCCGTGGTATCTCTCGGTTACGAGCCTTGGAAGCAAATTATACCGCTGCTCAAACATGCGCTGGCGATTCCAGTCACCATGCCCGATACTGAAATGCTTGAGATGCGGTAGCCCGAATTGGAATTGGGGGAACACGTGGTGCCAGCGCATATCAATGAGCTTGAAGTAGCGGGGAACGTTGTTGGAGCCGTCTTTCGGGTTTCGTTCGAGGTCGTCGAAATTGGCGATAGAGATGGTCATGTCTTCATCCATGCGCATTGCTGTGATTATTGGGCAATCATCGAGAAGCAATTCCTCGAGAGTATCTCCATGGTCTAGAATCCACTTGATTTGTGCATTGTATGCGATGGTATAGTTGCCAAGAGAGAGCGATTTAAGCTTTGGGAAATGGACGTCGCAATTGAACACTGGATAGATTCCCCAAAAGCACTCTGCACTGTAAATAGTGACATGTGTGAGTTGTTCCCGAATCGGCTTTAGCCAGTACGTTGTGAGAGCATCAGCAAAGAAATCATTACCCACCGCTAGACCAAGGCTATTTTCCGGTGCAGCGGAATCATACTCGGTAGCGACTTGGATATTAAGCTTCTTCAACCGGGAGCACGCGATTTTAAAATCATCAGTCTCGTATATGGCTCCATCTGTGGCATCGTGAATGTTTTTGATGGTAAGTGTGTCGACCTTGGCAGCGCTGTGGAGAGCCCCGAAGAATATTTCGAGAACTTCAGCGCGGAATTCTTCACATTCGGCAACAGTGTTGTACATGTTGTATGACATGCACTCGCGCGAAAAATTGAGGTCCACTTCTCGAACGTTAGGAAACCTGAAGACGTTGTTGATAGAGTCTCTAAACGAGTCTGAGACTTCGGATTCGCCCTCGTTGCTCGTATCGGCTTCTGGGTCCAGCGAGGTGTTGAAGATGGCTCGGCGAACGAGAGAGTTTAAGATACTATCCCCGATGATATTGGAGAATTTGGCGGCGCTTTCGTCGGTCGGAAAGAGATTTACGGTGTGGAAGAGCAGTTCGGATGCCAGTATCGATGTTGCCTTATTGACCAGGCGAAGGGCCTTAAGGGTTTTGAAATTGGCTTTCTCCACGCATTGAAGCTGGAGCTCTACCGGGAGATAAAACATGGCTGTCAAAAGAGATAGTAATATATTGATTGTGAGAACAGTTCTTCGATATATACTTTATAATAGACGGGTGGCAGCAAAGTGGACAAGGATCTTTAGGCACCGACCAATCACACATTCCCATCCTTAGGCTCCGTCTAAGAACTAGGCCATTAGGAGCAAATACTTTAGACAATCTCGTGCGAAGCAAGGCATATACAAACGTAATGCTAATGTTAGCTATTACACGTCTCCATATTTGCATGAGCGATGAAGATGCATTTTCCAGGCTGACCTAGCGTCCTAGCTTCCTATTTGAAAAGAGCAAGAGAGCTTAATCTAAAAACGACTACACGATGGTGACCGTAAGGCATCTAGCCGATTCTCACTATCGTAATCGACATCCATAAGCCCTGCTTTTGTCTATCGCAGCTTGTGAGGGTGAACTGCTTCACTTCGGTGTCTAACTGAATCTCGTCCTGCGCCGCGTTAGAGCTGACACGATACAAGGAATTTCTACGATATATCTCTCTGATATGCGTCAAAGTCGCTGAGATTAGAAGTCCGTGAAGTTGCATAGAAGCTCTTGATACGCGTCCAAAGTGATCTCGCCCGCACAGTGCCACCTCCATTCTTCCGATTTGGCACATCTCATCAAGATCCAGTAGGCAGGCCTTGTAATGAATTTTTCGCGGCAGTGCCGCCCAAGAAAAAGAGGGTGCTCGATACTCCGATTCCCATGTCAAAGCGGCTAAAGATTAATCGCCCACAATCCTGCTAGGTAATCCGACTCTATGCAGTGGTGGGTGGATCTCGCGAGTCTCGAAATAGCTGGAAGTTTGTCGTGGGGGAAAGTTAGGTGTTGCCCTCAGTACCTTTCTATAATATTGTACCAAAGTAATAATGTGTCTTTCGGGATAGATTTGAATTAATCGATGGCTATTCCAACTGTGAGTGTCTCGGACTGGAGCATTCGCAAGCTCTGAGGGATTTACACCGCCATCGGAGCCCTTCGTCTGTGAACAAGATTACTCGTGTTAATAAAATACTTTTTTTGGGACACCAAGCGCGCGTATCAAGTAGTAGGGGTGTTTGTAGCCCTTGATCGTACGCGGAAAATCTTGTTCTCAGGACCCTTGAACTTCTTGTTCCGTTCGGTAATGGGAAATCAACCGTGTATCGTGGCCAGTTGGGAGAAAAATGGGAAAGGAATGACTTTGCTGAGAAGGCCACCATTGCGATATAAGCGCTTTGGTACATTGAGGCGATCTTAGATGATTCGATATCCTAGTCATCTGCGCTATCCTGGATGATGCAAAAAGCGTCCACCCAGAGAAATCGGACGATCAATCTTATGGTCACAGATATTGCGTCTTGAATTGACCAGGGGAGACATCAAGCTAAGAATCCGGCCTCATGGCTATCGAGCTTACTATGATAACTTTATGGTAGTCAACCTAGCCCTCCAACAATAGCTTAGGGGGGCATAGGCGCCGGTAGATACCGAGGCAGTGTCTACCGGTTTAGCAACTCTAGTATCGGCTTGCTCAAGATCCAGTAGACGTGTAGGAAGCCTTGAACTTCTTTGATTGCATAGAGAATTCTTTTTCCCACATACCGGTAGGAAAGTGAAGGCCTGCTAGGAGTCAGGGGTTGGACTATGTTCCCAGGTCATAAGCAAGCCTTTCCATGCCGGTATGCAGTCTACATTCGGTTAGAATCTTCATTTTCTAGTTCCGCGGGATGATGGCCAAACACAGATATTATGAGTTCGTCCTCGCAGTCCCTGTTATAGAAAGAGCTTGTTTTAGTAATAAGGTGATATATTGTGCAGTTAGCTTCGGATGAGATGATGTACCGCTCCACTTTGTAACACTTTACTGGCATGTTTCTCGACATGGCAGGGTCAAAGCATGCTGGCGGGCTTATCATAGCATGAGACATTGCAGAGTCCAAAACCTGCTTTTGGCAAGAATATCAAGGAACACGAGACCCGCGACGTCTGGTCGCAGACAGCCAAGGAAAAGTGTGGCACAAGGCGAGGCTGTCATTGAAAGTCATTGAAAGTGGCGGAGAGGCGCGTGGCCCGCTAAAACATCGGGCTAGCCTCCGATCTGAGCATTGTGGCGAAAGGCGACTGCCATCGGCGAGACTATTGGGCGGAAGGCACGGTGATAATTCCTTGTGCAAACAGCTTCCTCGCGGAGCTTTGGTTCATCAACTCCAATCCTCGTTCCGTTGCACCGCCACAGAGAGTGAAGCCCAGAACCAAGCCATGAGCCACAACTCCAACCCTCGAGGGGTCCGCTTCAGCGACAACGCTCTGCTTCCAGACCACTCCACCGCCGACATGAGCAGGCCTATTGTGGTGACAGCTCCGAGCGACGAGCTGCCCATGCACGAGTCCGGTTCAGGCTCGTCGGGAGAATCGGACGGCGACGCGCCGCCGGGGCATTCTCGAGAAGACTCGGAAGAAGGCCAATATCAGTTCGCACCTCCCGTTGTCTCAACCCCCATTCACGACGTCCATCCTTCCAGCGCTGGCGAAGGCTACAACTGGAACACTGTACAGCAACCACGTCCGCGCGGTATGGGCAGCGTAGGCGGATCCGCGATCGGGCCCGCCGATAACCCACCTCCAATTCAGACAAATGGAGTGACCCCAGGACGCGCAGTTCGCCCGAGTGCTGTGAGAACGCCCTCCAACGCATACGCACCTGCCCGCCGTCCGCAGCAGTTCTCTCTCAATACCACATCGAACCGCCATCGCACCTCGTCCACGACCCGCGCCCGTCGCAACCCCAACGCCGAATACCGTGCGCAAGAGAAGGCATACGTGCAAAGAATACGGCAGGAGAACGAGCAAGATGATTTCTTCGACATGCGCACGCCCAGTCTAGGTTACAGCACCGAATCAGAATCCGACGATGAATCTCCATCGACCGCCGAGTATGTCGACAACGACCCCTACGACCAGGAGACACTACTGTATTACGGCAACGACGACATGCAGCCGTCTGTCGAGGAGCTCAAGATACCCGAGAACCGAGAAAGGCTGGAATGGCATTCCATGCTGGCCAATGTTTTGACTGGAGATGTCGTCAAGCAGGAGAAAAAGAGGCTGATCGGCGGTGCTGAACAGCAGGGCGATAACAGCATGAAGGCTGAGATATGGATGGGAGTCCGCGCCAAAGTCTGCGGGAGAACACTGCACGCACAGCGTCGAGTTGTGGAAGATGGACGGTCGCAGATCAAGACACAATTGGAAAGCATAGTCGCCTTCGAAGTGCAAGGTGCTGCAGAAGCGGGTCAGACAGCTGCGGCGCAGGTGGTGGAGATTGTCAAGATGATCGAAAAAATCGAAGGGCTATACCCTACCAGGCAGACGCTCGAGGCGGCGTATCCTAGAGCGGCATCCCAAGCATACAAGGACAGCTGTGATGCCGTTTTCGCCTGGCACAACACGACCGAACTCATCAACACGGAAATGTCCATATTGAAGAACTGGGTTGGCAACGAGGAGCTCGACTTCTCCAAGCCTAGGGCTCAATCTCCAAACGACCATCATCTCACGGACCATTCATCCTTCATTGATCGTATTCTTAAAGAGGATGGGCTCAAGTCACTCCAGGGAGAGACTAGTCTTTTGGTTGCGCTGGAGACAGTTATTCACAAGGCAAAAGCCACCCTAATTGCCAACGCCGAGGGGTTTGCAGACCGTCATCTTCCGCCTTACATTGAAGAGCTGCTGACGCTGATCAACTTTCCTTCTCGGCTGCTCCAAGAAATCATCCGCATGCGACTTTCATACGCAAAAAAGATCAAGGATCCGGCACAGCAAGGAATTATGATGGCAGAGCAGATGATCACTCAATTCCAGATCCTTTTGACCCTTGCAGGAAAGATCAAAGAGAGCTATATCATCATCTCGCGGCCAGAAGCGGGCTGGGATCTTCCTCCTTGCATTGAAGAGAATTTCGATACTGTTGTTCTGGATGCCCTGAAATTCTATTTCAAGATGTTGAATTGGAAACTATCCGCAAACAAGAACACATTCAAGGAGGCCGAAATCCTTGAGCAGGAGTGGGAGTTTTGCAACAGGCTTGGTCGACAGCTTGAAGGCGGCGATGTAGAGGTCGCGGAACAGTTCAGGTGTGTAGTTCAGCTTGTTTATCTTCATGATGGCTAACATGCTACAGCTCTTTGACTTCCAAGTCTCTCTCACGACTCACCGTTCATTTCGAAAAAGAGTTACAGCGCCGTCCCGATGAGGTCACAGGCGCTGAGATGGAGAAAAGATACAAACAGATCTTGGATTCTGTGCGTGTACGCCAACGAAAGCTGTTCCGTTTCTCTAGGATTCTTACCCAACGGTTCGAGAACTGCACCGAGTACAACATCAACCACATTGATCTAGACCAAGAGCAACTGAACGAACTTTACGAGGCGCTAATTCAGACCGGCCACTTCCTCGTCGAGACCTCCGGTGGAGACAACAAGGGCATATACATTCTGGCATCGCCTGCCATGCAAGACCGGCCGAATGACATTCAATCTCTTCTGACCACATGCTATCACGCAGAGGAAAATCCGGCAGATCCTTCAAATCCGTACGCCCTCATCCTGAAACCGGAAGAGCCTCTGTTCTGGTCTGGGAAGCGCATGAGTGCAGACGTGCGAGAGCCTCACCTCGATCTCAAGCTAGGCAGATTACGCTTAGTCGCCGATGGATCTCAGCAGCGGCTTGCTAATGCTAATGCATCCTTTCTGCAAGCGATCGGCATCGATCTTAACAAATTGATTGATCAGAGGGCCAATTTGCCACGCGTCAACCAGGAGTTGCAAAAGATCAAAAAGACCGCTTACAAATTGTCCAACACGATCATGGACAGTGTTGAGATTGTCAGAAAGCAGACTGCAGGGCTTGAATGCCAGGATCTTATTCAAACCTGCTTCGCCTTTGCCACCGAGTTCGGTCAGCGTTCTCTTCTCTACATGGACTACAACAGGCGGGCCATGAACAACATCAAGTTGACAAGGCTTGCCCTGGATTGGGTCAGTTTCATCTGCGATGATTGCGTAGCATCAGATCGCAAAACCTTCCGCTGGGCTGTGGTGGCGTTGGAATTCGCCATGATGATGACTCGAGGGCAGAACATTCTGTCTATCAGCGATGAAGAGTATGCAAATCTTAGGGCAAAGGTAGCTGGTTGTATGTCACTCCTTATCTCCCACTTTGACATTATGGGAGCGCGGTCCACCATCGCCGCTCAAGCTGAGAGGCAACGTCTCAACGCTATTGTTGGGAAAACACTATCTGATTCTCAAAACATCAAAGACGACGAGGAGTCGATTCTCCTTACCCAGTCACAATGGATGCAACAACTGGAGGAAATCGACACCTTCAGGAAAGAAAAAGAGGCAGAACGCCAGGCACTCGGGAGGGTTCTCGAGGATTCCAATGAAGCCGATCGAGCTTTGACCTATCTGTCTTCGTCAGCAACAAATGTCACATTGCGATGGCAACAAGGGCAATTTGTTGGTGGCGGTACCTTCGGATCTGTGTATGCTGCTATGAATCTAGATTCGGGACACCTCATGGCCGTGAAGGAGATTCGTCTTCAAGACCCTCAACTCATTCCTACCATTGTAGCCCAGATCCGAGACGAAATGGGTGTGTTGCAAGTACTGGATCATCCTAATATTGTCTCATACTACGGTATCGAGCCGCATAGAGACAAGGTGTACATCTTTATGGAGTACTGCTCGGGAGGTTCATTGGCGGGCTTGCTCGAACACGGACGCATTGAGGATGAAACAGTTATAATGGTGTACGCACTGCAATTGCTGGAAGGTCTTGCATATCTCCATGATGCTGGGGTGGTTCACCGTGATATCAAACCCGAAAGTGAGTACTGCAATCTGAAGTCAACATTCAATGCTAACGATCGCAAAGATATTCTTCTTGACCATAATGGTGTAATCAAATTTGTCGACTTCGGTGCGGCTAAAGTTATCGCCAAACGAGGAGGAAGAACTCTGGCCGCAGAGCATGCAGCTACTCGCGATGGTCGTCAAAACTCCATGACTGGTACGCCAATGTACATGTCACCTGAAGTAATTCGAGGGACAGACTTGGGCCGCCACGGTGCGGTCGATATCTGGTCTCTCGGGTGCGTTATCCTCGAGATGGCCACTGGACGTCGTCCTTGGGCTAGCCTGGACAACGAATGGGCGATCATGTACAACATCGCTCAGGGAAACCCACCTCAACTTCCCACCAAAGAACAACTGAGCGAACAAGGCATTGACTTCTTGACTAAATGCTTTGATCGCGACTCCCACAAGCGAGCCTCCGCCGTGGAGCTACTTCAGCATGATTGGATTATGACCTTGCGGGCGCAATTGTCACTAGAGCCACAGACGCCTAGCGACACATCGTCTTCAGGTCCAAATAGTGCTGCCTCCTCGAGGCACAACTCCAACATCTTTTAGCCCTGATACCTCAACATCAGACTTGAAGCTTTTGGCTAATTGTGATCTGACAGGACCATGCAGTCCGACAAGCCCAACCAGTCCATCTTCACCTCCATCTCCGAGTCCAAGGCGAGTCTCATAACGTAAATACAGGGTCCTTGAAGGATCCTTCATGTGTCCGGCGATTACTGGATCTGTTCCTCAAAAATTGTCCATATTTCTTTAATGGTAATGTCTCCATGTCTGTATCTCCTTAAATAGTCGGGGTATTTCTACATAGCCACTCTGCTGGATTGGCATCTTGAGGCGTTTGCATTAGCGATGGAGTAAACAGTTTCGGTTATTTCATACATGGATGTCACCATGTGGACGTTCCCATGATACCCCTCTTGTAGTTACATTCTTTGGCCTGCGGATAAGCAGGTAAATAGCAACGATATCACTCCTCATTGTTATTGGGGAGTGTTTAAGATTTGTGTGCTTGCTTAGTGTGACAAACCTTTCTCCTGTGTACAGTCATCACTGGTTTCACCATTCTGCTCTCTGACTAGGACTGAGTCATATGCTGCAGAGTAGAAGAATAGATGATATAGTCAAATCTTGACTTCCAAGGCCCATTCATACCTGCGGAGGTGACGTCACGTGCTCGGTGACTCCATCGCGGCGTTCTGGTTTTGCCGGTTCCTCCATATTTTGACTCACCCCGCCATGCAATGCCCCGCCATCGTGTACTGCCCTTGCAATCTACATTACGTCGTGTGAGCACGTTCGTTCCCCGCCCACCTCAGAGTCGAACTTTATTGAGCTATACTGCTTCTTTCAGGCCTCTATTGCTCTTTCTTTGGCCATCCCAAAATTACCTCCACCACCACCTCCACCCCCGCCGCCACGAGCGCAAACTCTCTACAAATTCATATCGACGCGCAAACAACATACCAGACAACGGCTACGGCTACGAAGACGACGAGATGAGCAAAGAAGGGAAGAAGGAGGGCAAGGGCAAGGGAAAGGGAGGAAACTTTCAATTGAAGACACCCAAGGGCACGCGAGATTGTATGGTCAACACTCATTTGGCTTGCCTGGTGCTGATCGATTGCAGGGCAAGGAAAAGATGTCGTTCTCCGTGAACAGATATTCTCGACGATCACCGAGGTCTTCAAGTACGTCCTTTTCCTCCCATACCTGTTATCAGTTTGCAAAAGCTAACTCACACTCCCAGGCGCCACGGCGGTGTAACAATAGACACGTACGAATCCCGCCCCGCGGCCCTCCCCATTCATAGCATTAATACATTGCAGACCCGTGTTTGAGCTCCGCGATACCCTTACAGGAAAATACGGCGAAGACAGCAAACTGATATATGACCTCGCCGACCAAGGTGGCGAAATCTGCTCGCTACGCTACGATCTTACAGTTCCCTTCGCACGTTTCCTCGCCCAGAATGCTATCCAGAATATCAAACGGTACCACATCGCAAAGGTATATCGACGGGACCAACCGGCGATGACAAAGGGACGGATGAGGGAGTTCTACCAGTGCGATTTCGATATTGCGGGAACATATGACTCTATGTTGCCCGATGCTGAAATTCTGAGAGTTATCAAAGAGGTGTTTGAGGGTCTGTCGGGTTGGAAGGGGAAGTTCACAATCAAGATCAACCACAGGAAGATCCTGGATGGTATATTTCAAATTTGTGGCGTGCCGGAGGATAAGATTCGGACGATTAGTAGTGCTGTGGATAAGCTGGACAAGGTTCGTTTCCCAATTATACACCCCGTTCGAGACAATGATATTGACAAACATAGTCACCTTGGGAAGAAGTCCGCAAAGAAATGGTCGACGAAAAAGGCCTAGAACCTGCCATCGCCGACAAAATCTGGGAATACGTCCAGCTTAAAGGCGGCCGCGAAATCGTCACTCAACTCCAAGAAAAGCCCGAAGTCATCGCCAACGAGTCCGCAAAAGCGGGTCTCGAAGACATGGCACTCCTCTGCGACTACCTCTCCATATTTGACGTGCTTCCCTCCCTCTCCATCGACATGTCCCTCGCGCGAGGCCTCGACTATTACACAGGTGTAATCTACGAAGTGGTGACTGAAGGCTCGGCACCAAAAATTACTGCGGCAGATGCAGCGAAGAAAGAGAAGAAACCTAAGAAGAGTAACGATCCCGACGCAGATCGATCAGATGACCCCACACTAGGTGTTGGCTCAGTGGCAGCAGGAGGCCGCTACGATAAGCTGGTCGGCATGTTCAGCGGGAAACCCATCCCCTGCGTTGGTATCTCCTTCGGCGTAGACCGTATATTTAGCATTACGAAGAATCTCAACATCAACACTGCAGTCCGCGAAACAGAAGTCGAGGTCCTCGTCATGGCTTTTGGTGGCGGGGCAGAGTTTTCGGGGTTGCTACCTGAGCGCATGGCGACTGTCAAGCAGCTTTGGGAAGCGGGCATCAAGGCGGAGTATACATGGAAGGCGAAACCGAAGTGGCAGAAGGAGTTTGACTATGCTAAGAAGGAGAAGGATCCTATTCCCTGGACAGTCATTCTTGGAGATGAGGAGGAGATACAGGGCATGGTGAAGGTGAAGGATATGAGGCTCCCGAAGGATCACCCGGAGAGGGACGGGGTGCTAATTGAAAAGGCGAAACTGGTTGAAGAGCTCAAAGCGAGACTTGGGAGAGGGGAGGGTATGAGGCTTCCGAAGGATCATCAAGAGAAGAATCACCCAGAGAAAGAGCACCCAAAGAAGGATCACCCAGAGAAAGATCACCTAGGGGAAGAGCACCTAGAGGAAGAGCACCTAGAGAAAGAACACCTAGAGAAAGAGCACCTAGAGAAAGAGCAC
>BLYF01000047.1:371333-446438 GCA_014905255.1 Herpotrichia juniperi | reverse complement strand
AAGAAAGAGCAACCGAAGAAAGAGCAACCGAAGAAAGAGCAACCGAAGAAAGAGCAACCGAAGAAAGAGCACCTAGAGAAAGAACATCTAGAGAAAGAGCACCCGAAGAAGGAGCAACCGAAGGAAGAGCAACCGAAGGAAGAGCAACCGAAGAAAGAGCAACCGAAGGGAGAGCAACCGAAGAAAGAGGACCCGGAGAAAGAACATCTAGAGAAAGAGCACCCGAAGAAAGAGCAACCGAAGAAAGACCAACCGAAGAAAGAGCAACCGAAGAAAGAGCAACCGAAGAAAGAGCACCCGGAGAAAGAGGACCTGAAGAAAGAGGACCTGAAGAAAGAGCACCCGGAGAAAGAGGACCTGAAGAAAGAGGACCTGAAGAAAGAGGACCCAGAGAAAGAGGACCCGGAGAAAGAGCACCCGAAGAAAGAGCATCCAGAGAAAGAGCACCCAGAGAAAGATCGCTCGGAAAAAGATCGCTCGGAGAAGATTCGCCCGGACGGGATCGGGGTGCCGATCGGGGGGTCGAAAATGTTTGAAGAGCTTAAAGCGAGACTTGCGAGAGGGAAGAAGACAGAGTCGCCAGATCGAACAGATGCATAGGAGGTGTATGTTCGGCGATTGTGGGCGTTTAGAGCGCCGTACATGGAAAATGAGGACGAGCATGGGCATCCCACTTCTAGTGACTGGGTTTCGGAGAAGCTTTTGGGAAATTCGTAACTAAAAGTGGTTTTTTTGATGGAGGAAGCGAGACGGATATTCGGCATGGGTTCGCATGGCTTCATAGACTCTCTGACGTCTAGAGTAACTGGCAGTCGTTAGGTTAGATATCAAGTTCCTTGTTGCAGGACTCAAGCTTTGTGCAAACTTTTGCGGCATGTTAGATGTTAAGAGGCAGGCCTGCAGGTCAGTTGGAGGCACCATGAACGAAGGTCGATGAGTGTAGAGTGATATGGAGTGCCTTGTAAAGATGTATGATTCATTCTTTGTCAGGGCATACGCTTATAAGTCTGTAAAACTTGCCACATTAGCATTAACTCTTCATATTTTGAGAGCGTTGCGATTTGGTATAGATTCTTGATTCTTGATATTCTGCTCATGTAGAGGCCAGGTGTACAGTCTATAAGCCGCGACACGATGCCGTCCGAATATGCGGTCTAGACAAAGCGATAGGATGTTAGGGGCGAGATTTGCATCTCATGCGCTGCGCCGGCCGGGTCTTTAGACAATCTGCCCCTCGCGCATTTTCCGGAAGAAGTCCATGACCCCCGTGAACACAACGAGCAGAACACCACCTCCGGGACCCAGTCTCAGCACCTTGGGCAAGAATCCCTTGTACAGTGCGCCGAATCCCTCCTCCTTCATGACGGTGCCGAGCGCGGGCCATGCCCAGTTGTACTTGGGCACCGTTCCTGCGATCTTGGGCGAGTTCTGGATGCGCGACTTGACGACATCCATGGGCGTGTTGAGGATGGTCCCCACGGTACCGCCCACGGCGCCAGAAAGCATATCGCTCCACATCTGGCCCGTCTTGGTCTTCGCCTTGGGCAGCAGCTCCCGCACTTGGAAAATACAGCCAAAGTACCCCGCGTTCCACAGAACGTGGCGCCACATTGTGCTCTCGAGGCCCTGGTACAGGGTCAGGGGCCCCTCGTTCTTCACAATCTTGGTGAAGCAGTCGATCAGCCCGTTGTACCGGTGCGATTGTGCCTTGTCTTGCAGCCGGATTTTGATGAGCTCGAAGGGGACGACGACAAAGGATTCGGTGGCTCCGGCTGTGGCGCCGGTGAGGACGGAGAGGGATTGGTTCATCTTGGGCTCGTTGAAGAGGTTGCGGTAGTATTTACCCCACGCGTCGTTGGCGGCGAACTTGGTTGCCCTGGGGTGGGTCAGGATAGAGGTTTCGCGCATCGCAAATAGCTGCTGTTACCTCTTGGGGGCCTCCATGAGGATGGGAGCTGAGATTCCGCGATAGAGCCTCGAGAAGCTAGGTTTTGTCAGTGGTCGGTGACGTAGGATAAGGTCGAGGTAGAGCACACCCTTCATGCTTGATAATCTTCCTGAAGCAGTCTACCATGCCATTGTAGCCCTCTTCTCCCACGGCCTTGCCAGTTTGAAGTTGCCTGTGCTATCTTAGCAACCGGATCGAAGTGCCCATTGGGTGGGAGAGCTCGTACACTCGAGTCTTGACCACATCAAGAGGGTACCTGTTTGAGTTAGCGGTTGAGCGGGCAAATGGATCAACGGCTTCTTACATGAGCAGAATCTATGCGCGAAACCTCCGTTAGCTGTCTCGCGCTTCACATTGGCTCAGCGACTCGAGCGCACTCACTTCAGATACACCGGCCACGGCACCTGGTCTTTTGTAAGCAATTGGTCGCATGCAGGAAGTCATTAGGGGGCTCACCGGCCGCGAACTGGTAGACAAAGGGTAGGGGCTTCTTGTCGTCCATCTTGCTGGTCGTGTGTGTAAGGGCGAGAGGAAGAATGAGAGAATTAAGAAGAGTGGTGGGAGGTATGGTGTGACTGGAGATGGACCCGGGGTAGCGTGGGATGTGTGTGAGCTTGGGCCTCGTACGGAGCAGATCGGGGGGCAATTGATAAAAGGATACACAAACGCCCCGGCAATAAGAAAAGAAAAGTCCCGCCCGAACTGCTCCAGATGGCGGCAGAGGGAGTGAACGCTAGGCGGGCCGAGTAAACGTTTCTGTGCTGAGTGACTGGTCGTGGTCGGGCCCTTTTGCTGCCGATGTCGCTTGGCTGCAGCTGACTGGCTA
Source organism: Herpotrichia juniperi (assembly GCA_014905255.1). Classification (NCBI taxonomy): domain Eukaryota; kingdom Fungi; phylum Ascomycota; class Dothideomycetes; order Pleosporales; family Melanommataceae; genus Herpotrichia; species Herpotrichia juniperi. The sequence goes on along the minus strand of BLYF01000047.1, from coordinate 443,664 downwards.
GCGAACGCGTTAACGCGTTCTCGACCAACATCGACATCGACGCGCCCACAGACCTAACCCACTCAGCCTCATGCCTCATGCCTCATGTCAACGCGACTCCAGAAATCCTTCTTTGACCAAAACCAGAAGCCGAAGGTGATTCGCATTCGCATTCGCCAAGGCACACGCATTGTTCCCCAACTAATCCTCTCCTCTCCAGCATTTTAACGGCCAATGGAACCGTCATCGCAGCGGCACAAACTTCCCCAACCCCCATAGGCAGGACGTCCCTCTACAACAACAGGTCATAACAGGACCTCCCATCATGCCGTCAACTCAGACCCGGTCGAAACTCAAGGCTTTTCAGTTCATTGAAGGAGCTCCATCGGCGGAGACAAGGAAGGAACGAGAGGCAGAGAAAGAGAATAGACACATCGGCCCAAGAAGAAACGAGACGCCGAAGAGGTCGAAGATCATGAAGGATATGGATCAAAATGTCTCCGAGACACCGAAGCTTATACATGCGAAGACGTGCCCTCCCTCGACGCCAGCTACCAGACTTCCGCTGGCGGACCTGGTAGGCAACATCGACGACTCGAGCAGGCATCTAATGAAGGCAATGGTTTCGCCGGACGAACAATTGGGCTGGCGTGGATCGCAACCTGTCAATACTCCGATTCCTAGGAAGAGCAAGAAACGGGCAAGGAGTTCATCGCCGCCTGTGCCATCACAAGACGAGCCAAGGATGGATTCACTCAGGAGGGACCTGAACACCCCGCAACCGGACCCAGCAACGGAGCTCTGGACAAGATACACGAGTAATAAAGGCACCCCGACCGCTAGCAAAAATGTCGCCTTCGCCCACCTTATCCACGAATCCTCTCCTCGATCCTCAGCAACGGCCGGCAGCGTCAGTGGATTGCGGAGGTGGGCAAGTTGCGGAGTCGAATTTCCAGCATCGCATACGAAGAAGCGGAGGACGAAGGGTACTTTCAGGGTGGAAAAGGAACCAGCAGGAGACGTATTTGGGGCTGCAAGTTCAGACGGGACGTTCCATGCGCAACCAGAGCAGTCGAAGCTTGCTGGTATGCTGCAGAGGATGCGGGACTCAATTACCAAACACGAACCGTCTAAGGTTTGCCCATCAGAGCTACCCTCCAGTTCTTCTCCGTTACCAGAGGTACGGGATCGCCATTTTGCGCCCGAAAGCTCACCATTACGATACCACGCTCAGCATGAATCGGCTCACTCTTCGCAAATAATGGAGGCAGAAATGGAGGCCATAGAGGAGGGGGTAGAAGAAGAGGCGGAGGATGAGGCGCCAGTGGAATCAGCAGAATTGCCAAGCTCGTCGGACGAGTTTGGCAACGCTGATTTTGACACAGAAATGATCGAAGTTCTTGAGATATCACAGCAACCACTGCCAGAGCCCGACACGTATGCTCCTTTACCGGCTCAGCCTATAGATTCAGCGCACCCGCCACCACTACAGTCTACTACATTCGTTATACATGATGATGAGAGCGACGACGAGTTTGGGATTGATGAAGATTTGTTCGCTGCAGACTTGGAGCAAGTTGCTTCACTATACGATATCATTCCCGAAGCAACGTCTACGGGAAATCAGGATATGTCTGTACAAGGTCTCAGCAATGATACGCCGGTACATGCTGCAGCACCTCCAGTCATCAATCTGGTTGATGATGACTCGGACGATTTTGGAGATGATATAGATGTCGATGAATTTGCGGCAGCTGAGGTCGCCGCTACACAAAGTGGCAGCAATGTACGTAGATCACAAACATGTCCTTAATTGAAGCTGTACTGAACTTCCCAGAGTCAACAGACCGCAAAGGCAATTCAACGATATCTTATCAAGACAGTCGAAGAGGGCTTCTATACCACTGATCGAGGCTACAGAATGCCCGAAAAGGTAAGCAACGTTCTAGGCCTTTTAATGAGGTAATACTGACTTAGCGACAAGGTACTATTAGTTGAAGAAGAAAAATCGAAGACTTACAAAGCTGTCACACTAAGGCAGGCCTGGTACGATACGCCATGTGCGCCTGGAGCCTTCGTTCACGTGATTGGCGAGTTCGATTCCACGGGCCTGTGTCTCATCGACGAAAACAGCAACATGCTCATCCTCCACCCGGACCACCTGATATCGGCGACTGTTGTAGCTGACTCATTTGGGTGCTTGCGGCGTGCGGTATTGCAGGATCGCATTAAGGCAACAAGCAAAGCGAACGCGCCGATGCTCTACGGAACCTTGCTCCATGAATTGTTCCAGGAAGCTATCAAGGTCAACCGATGGGACACTGAATTTCTTCTAGAGACTATCGACAAGCTGCTTCCGGGCAAGTATGAGACTATCTTGGAGATAGCTTCAACGTGCGACCAAGTAAAGGATCACATGAGTAGCAAGTTGCCCGAGCTCCAGGCTTGGGCGGAACTATTCATACGAGCCGAACCCAGACACGATGCTATCGTTCGCGAACGGAACGGAAAGCAGTCAATAATGAGCATCAACAAGCTTCTCGATGTCGAAGAACACGTCTGGTCCCCCATGTACGGCCTCAAGGGCAACATCGATGCTACTGTACAAGTCACGATGCAAGATGACTCAGGCGAGCGGACTCTTACTGTCCCTTTCGAAGTCAAGACAGGAAAGAATTCGTCGAACGCGGCTCATGTTGCGCAAACAGCTCTGTACAACCTTCTGTTATCGAATCGATACGGTAAGTACTCAATTAATCAAGCATTGAACAACTACTAATAAATTTAGATGTTGACGTTGCGTACGGTATACTGTATTACCTCGAGACATCAGACATCAGCCGCATTCCTGCCGTCCGGAATGACATCATTCACATGATCATCAAGCGCAATGAGCTAGCCTGTTACGTTCGAGACCGCATCGAATTGCCCCCCATGCTAAAGGAGGACTTCAAGTGCCAGAAGTGTTATGCACAAGAGGCCTGCTTTCTATACGACAAACTTGTTGAAGGTGGCGACGGAGCGCTCTTGAATAAGAAGGCAAAAGAGCGATACGATGAACTCACGATGTCACTGAATTCCACAGACCAGCAATTCATGAAGAAGTGGGACACGCTCCTTACAAAAGAAGAATCCGACATGATGAGGTTCAGGAGAGAGCTCTGGACAATGCTAAGCACCGAACGTGAGAGACTTGGACGATGCTTCTCCAACGTCATTCTGGAGCCTGGATCCGTACACGAGGAAAAGAACGGGCAGAAGATCAATCGCTACAGCTACACGTTCATCAAGCAGAAACCTAAGCCTGACTTCTCTTTCACCGACTCACAAATGATCGTTGGAGAGCCCGTTGTTGTGTCTGATGAGCAAGGCCACTTTGCTCTTGCAAATGGCTACGTAACCAACGTCCACAAGCGCCGCATCACTGTCGCAGTGGACAGACGACTACACAATGCCCGCACCAAGCTACCAGGTTTTAACTCGCAGACCAATCAAACATTCGTCGGAATCATGGAAGTTACGAAGGAAGGCGAGCAGCCATTGGAAGCCCCGGTCGACGATGAGCCCATTCTCTATCGTTTGGACAAAGATGAATTCAGCAATGGCATGGCAGCAGCACGGAACAACCTCATTCAGATCATGGATGACAGCGTGCACAAGGCTCGGGAGCTCTGCTCTTTGATTGTTCAGGACCGTCCGCCAGTCTTCAAGCCGGTACCAAACAACACTATCTGGTCCAGTTCACAGATGTCTATGAACTCAGACCAGAAAGCCGCCGTTGCCAAGGTTATGTCTGCCAAAGATTACGCTCTCGTTCTCGGTATGCCGGGGACCGGGAAAACTACGACTATTGCCCACATCATTCGTGCTCTTGTAGCGAAGGGAAAGAGCGTACTACTGACTTCATATACGCACTCCGCGGTCGACAATATTCTACTCAAGATCCGAAACGATGAGATAGGCATTCTTCGACTTGGCGCCTCCGCCAAAGTTCACCCGGAAGTTCGTCAGTTCGCCACCCTAGGTTCCGAGCCCAAAGACAGCATCGAGGAACTGGAGAAGTCCTGGATGGAGCCCCTCGTCGTAGCAACCACATGTCTAACGATCAATCACCCACTCTTCAACCGCCGCGTATTCGATTACTGCATTGTAGACGAAGCTTCACAGATTACGCTTCCAGTGTGTCTGGGACCTATCCGCATGGCGAACACATTCGTCTTGGTTGGTGATCACTACCAACTCCCACCCCTTGTGCAGAACAAAGAAGCCTGCGAAGGCGGTCTTGATGTATCACTATTCAAACTCCTCTGTGAAGCGCACCCTGAGGCTGTGGTTAGTCTAGAGCACCAGTACCGTATGTGCGCTGAGATTATGCTACTCTCGAACACATTCATCTATTCTGGACGACTGAAGTGCGGAACCGCGGCTGTGGCTTCACGTCGCCTTGTTCACTCTAATCCCACTGGCTTAGCTACATATCACCACAAACAACGCTCAAACAGGTCGTATGCAAATGACATCTGCGCCAGCCCCTCGAGCCCCAAATGCTGGCTGTCTCAAGCTCTGGATCCAGCGAACCCAGTCATCTTCATAAACACCGACGCAATTTCCACATCCCTAGAATCCGCATCTGGGTCCCGCATCACTAATGCCCTGGAAGCGAAGCTTGTGGCACAACTGACTGTCTCACTGCTCGCTCTCGGTGTTTCTGCGACAGAGATAGGCGTTATCGCCTTCTACAGATCGCAACTCGCACTCCTGAGATCTACTCTGCAAGCCACACACACGCAGACCCAGTCTTCTGAACTCGCGGCACCTGTGGGAGCAGGTGTTGGAGGCGTAGAACTCCACACTGCAGACCGATTCCAAGGCCGCGACAAAGAAGTCGTACTCGTGAGTTGTGTGCGCAGCAACGAAAACGACGTCATTGGAGACCTGCTCAAAGATCGGAGGAGAGTCAATGTTGCGCTTACGCGAGCGAGGTCGAAGCTCATCATCTTAGGCTCAGAGAAAACCCTAAGTAGCAACGAACTCTTAAGCGATTTGGTAGAACTGTGCAGAGAGAAGGGCTGGGTGCTCGACCTACAGCAGGATATGCTCGATGGCCACGCATTCGATGAGGGCTTTTCGCAAACACAGGTCCCATCGAGCTGTGCGCTTAGCCCGTTGACGGCGAAGTCGCCTTCGTCCATGCCGTGGGTTTCGCCTAGTAAGAAGAGGAGGGCGTTGGGCGATGTTACGGAGAAGGGGGGGAATGCAGCACCTGCGAAGACGCTTAGGTCCAGTCCAGTGAAGAAGGGATTGAAGAAACCGTTCAAGGTCCCGATGAAGGTGGTTAGGGCCGGGATAAAGGGACTGTTGGATGGGAGACCGGTTTTGAGCAATGTATTTCGGGAGGCGATGTGAGGTTGGATAGGTGACAGTCGTTGTATAGGGATGAGGTGGGAGGTGATGTTTGGATAAAAAGGACCTCGTCTGTGAATGGATCGTAGGATGGGCAACGGGTTTGTATATAGAAAATGGGTAGCGTTGGATTAGCACAGTGTAGTTATAGCATAGTGTGTGGTTTGGATACTGACAGACACGAATAAGATTATGGATCTGCTATACTCTTCCATATCGTCCTAGTATTGTAAGGATAGTTGATGTGCTCTACTTATTAACATGTTGTTTTAATAGTAAATGTAATTCGCACGCTAGGCCAAGCAAACAGAAGTTTGTTTAGCCTTTAGTGTAAAAGAGTAATGTGCAAATAGCAAGCCTGGTTGCAAATATCATTTGTTACGAAAAATTCTCTACAAGAATGTGACATTTTACAATATATTTGAAGCAGAGTTACGAGTGCTGCTAATGGCATAGTGACGAAGATTCCAATCACTACAAAATACAATCCGCGCAACACTGTCCCACCAGCCCTACATATTCCAAGTCCTATCAGTCCGCCAAGATCTAGGCTACTGGAATCAGCCCCTTGAACTGCCCCTCGGGATCATATTTCCTTCTTAGCTGGATCAGCCTGTCGTAATTCTCGACATACATCTGCACATATTAGTATTCGCTGTGCCTCGAAGAGGGTCGTTAACAACATACCTTTCTTGTCATGAAATTCCTCTAGTCTCGGTGGAGTTACATGAAGTTTGACATCTTCTCCAAGAATAGCGCGTGGGGCGTCCATCATCAACTGGTGGGCGATTTTGCATTCCTCAGCAGGTGCGTTGGCATTGCATCTGATGCTGATAAGCAGGATGTGTTTGAGGTCAGAGGGTCGAGGATAGGCACAGTCCTTTGTAGTTCCTCCTTAGATTAGACCCTAAATTGGAATTCAGCAGTTGATCTACGTGCAGCAAACGTTCAATTAGTGAATACTGTGAAACGAATACGGCAGGGTACATTAGGGCCCTTCTGAGCTCTTTGCACAAGCGCTTGAGTTTCCTTTCCTGCTACATTGTGATGAAAAGGGGCGTTACTAAAGCTTTGAACTCGAAGACCAAGATCGATGATTGGGACACGGACCCGCCATATGATGGTAGCTTATCGAACCATTTCTACAGCCTTTGTAATTGTGTCATAGCTCAGACGTGAAAGAGATATGGCCTGGAACTCAATGTTCAGTTTCCCCACATCTCCGCTGCATTCGCTGTTTATATCGCACGTCAGTGTCTAGCACACCTCAAGCAGGACGTGAAACTCACCTTGCCCTTTCACAAGACCATCTACATTTGTGACCTTTGTCTTGTCAATAGCGCCGGGAGCGTCGAGGGCAAATCGAAATGCTTCGCGTGCATGTTTCTCTCCATGTGTATCATAGCGTTGAAAGCTGAAAGGGACGCTGGAAGAGATATGATAAGGTTTATTTTAGCCTTGGAGATCGACCGCGCTTGTATCGTGGAGCGCTACTATGGTAGTGACACAGATGCCACAGGAACGAGCACGTTGCGAAGAAGCGAGGAAGAACTTGGTGGCCTCGTGTCCTCGCTGCGACCTAAGGTATGAACTTATCACTCAGGACTTTTCGTGCGGATTCTACGGCACTAAGTACAATAGAAGTCATGTAAGCGCAGTGCGGCACTAGGCAATATCAGCCAGGGGCACATTGTTAAGCTAACTGTCGCGACAGAGCCTTCTACTTGTATTCTAAAATCAGGCGAAGCAACGTTAAAAGGCAAAAATGCTCTGTGAACAGCGTTAAAGCCAGGTAAGACGCCCGCTGAAGTGAGGACGCAGGGGCGGATTCAGAGGCGAGGCCACGGCGCCCTGTCGCGAGACAAGACAGATGAGATGGCTGTGGCTTTCGCAGTAATTATCTCGGATTGTCAAGGTCGGACAACGGATAATATGAGTAACTTGTCACATCCGTGCGACGAGCCAACAACACAGTTGGATGCCGCTTGCAGCGGCTGCTGCACACTACTTTCGGGCCGGCCTAGAGCAGCCAACAGCAGCGCGTGGCAGCGACTTTTGTACTCTTGGGGCAGCACGCAGTGAATGTAAGGAGCGAAGTTAACTGGCGAGGCAGCTGCATTAGTCATTCACACAGCCCGCAACACGGGCTGGTCGGCTACTTGCGCTCTGCAGGCGATCCTCCGATATACCGGTATGCGGGTGCTCAACGGCCTGCGGGATCCAAGCATACAAGCATGACGCTCGGTCTCCCTGTAGACGCAAGTGCTAGTCTAGAAGCGGCGTGCGCCCATGTAACTGGACAGTGCGCTTTCCCTGCCGGTCCCGCCAAAATATAAAATTGACCCTTCCACGTTACGCCGCCCTCCAAAGGACAAGCTCCAACCTTTCAACTATTTCTGCTGACCATTTCAATCCACGTGCTCATCCGCAACTCCGTCAACCTACTTTCCCTCTGCGCTTTGTCCTCACCTTACCTCCAGCCCTATCTCCACATATGCACTCCTCACTTGACCCGCCCACAGAATTCCCCGCCAACATCTCCACTAACAACCTCATTACCATGCCCGCTCGTAGTCCCTTCTCTTCACATGACTTCTAACGCTATCTCCTCAAATCCATCCCTCGCGCGTCTAACCAGCCCACCCCTCACACACCCACCTCGCAGCAGGTCTACACTCGAATCATTAGCATCTCTTGCACCAACTATCAAATGAAAAGTACATACCTCACTGCCTCAGTTGCGGTCCTCTGCTCCACTCGAGCAAAAGTTACAGACCTGCAATTGTAACACCAACAACACCAACAACGCTAAACATAATAGTAATCCAAGTATTGCCGTCGGTGTTTGCGGAGGCAGTCAGGGAGGTTGAGGAGTTCATTGTAAGTGGTGATCCGTTGAATGGAGTCGCAGTGATCTTGAGATGTAAAGCTAGACAGTTGAATATAAAGAGGATAGTAGTTTGGATGATTTTAAAGTTATAGTTGGGTGTTCTTACAGCTGAACGTGATTCGAGCGAATGCGTAAATTGCAGAACTTTTTGCTGATGTGTAAATTGTAGCACCTTAATGCGGCCCGTGCGGCTTCGTCGTTCTTAAGAGGCCTTCTCGAGACTTTTGAAATGAGAATGCACGGAAATTAATCCCAGAGATTGGTTTTCTGCTGTATTGTGTCCGGCCCGGACTTTATCAGTGTTGTCGAAGTAACAAATTTCTGGCCATCATTGACATAAGCAACAACCCGCTAGCTACGTGAACGATCAAACCTTTCCATTTTTGCCTTACCAAAACTCTTCCAAGAGGTTGTTCCAGTGTAAACCATCGTGACATTTCTCGTCATATTCTCCCCTAAATATCCAAACAGACCATCAAGCATTAACATGACAACGAACCGAAAACGAGTTGAACGTTGGTGTGTCGTAACGCACGTCTTTTGTGTGATAGTTCCTTGCGTACTGCTACTCTCGTCAGCAATACAGCGGATGGTTCGAAAATTGAGAAACAGGGTACTAGATCGACGAATGAAGTTTGGGTTCGCGTGCACGTCGATCTTGCGAGTGAAAAACGCTCTGGTTAGCAAGAGTTGGGTGGCACTTGCGGGACCTAAGCAGGCCTCGGCGGAGGAGGAGCGGGACATGATGGGAGCTTTATTTGTAGCACGGCAGGGACGAGCACCGATCAGGTCGGGCTGGAGGACCTGGAGCACTCTTTTCCCAGGGCGGGATGCGGAGTGAGGGTTGCAGGGTTGGGGCTACACTCCAAAGTTTTTTGGACTCCCGCCATCGAGCAGTCTTCCCCCCCGTACACAGCGCAACATAAATAATGGAGCCATTTCCCCCTCACAATGTCTAGTCCAGCTCATCCCACCGCTGGCCACCACTTTCCTGACGTGGCCGCTAGATCGGGATCCTGTCACCAACCCGCAGTCGCTAACATTTTTCACTATGGACTCTAGGGCGGACGCCATCACGAACGCTTCCGATGATCCGACCGAAGTCACCTACGACCTCCACGGCTGGGACCCCATGTACACGGACGCGGGTCAGGATGAAGTTTACGGGCCTTACGACCCTGAACCTGCCGAGTATACAATCGCAGACGTAGATGCTATCAGCAATAACCCGAACCAGATGGGTGGGATCCTAGGTGTTGCTGCAACTCACCCTAACCTGCCGTCGTTGGACTCCGTCGCTCATACCTATCAATCCGGGAACCTAGATGTGGACGCAATGTCTAGCAACGCTCATCAAGACTACCCGAGCCTACCGTTGGATTCCATCGCCGAGGCCCTTTTGATCAACGCTGGTGGTATGTCTCAGTTAACCTTCCAACTTTACTGGAACGCTGCTCACTCCTTCTAGATGCAAGCCAAACTTCACGTAACCGTCCTCGTACCCAGGCTCTCATCACTCAGACCCACACTGAGCGACCATCTTCGAACACTCAATCTACCTGTCCCATTGGTAAACTGTCTTCCGGTGGTTCTCTCGTTATGGGTGAAAAAACCAGGCCGCATACTGGAAATCCCAGACGCAAGAGACGAAGAATCAGAGATCGAGAATCATCAGATACAAATCTTGCAGGCTGGCTTCCGCCTAGCACAATTCCTACAGACCGTACATCTACGTCAACGGATCGTACATCTATATCCTCGACCTCTGCAACCTCGACGCCCGCGGATCGGGAATATGCATACTGCCCAATGTGTAATATGGGTGACGGAAAATTCGGAGGTCTGAAAAACGGAGTTTCAGCAGGAACTCCAGGCTCAATTAGCCAGTCGACACCCCAGTGGAAGCGTAACGGGCCGCGTTTTAAAGTTACCAAACTGACTACTGCACCGGTTCCGTTTAAGAAACACATGACAATGAACCATAAAAAGTTACTTTCCAGAATCCCCTTCTCGGACTTTCTCTGTAGGCTCTGTGCCTGTGCCTATACACCTCTATGTGTTGCAAGGTTTTGCAACTGGGACATCTTGCTGGAACACGTTTGGGAATTCCATAAGCATGCGTCATTGAATCATGACTGGCATTCCCATTACTGCGATCCCGTGTCTGCGTCCTCCGACCCGCAGTCAATTCATGACACGGCTATGCAGCCAGCAGGACTGACCCTACAGTAACTTGATTGGACTTTCTCTCGTCGTATAGCTCGCGAGCACCATCTATTGCTGTACATTTCGACTGTTTGACTCCAGGTTATTTGATTCCTCATTAAGCCCTTCACATAGAGTAAGCGTTCAATAGACCTGTTTTTCTTGTACAGCTTTACTCTTTGATCTCTTTTGTATGGCTGATGCGAAACACGATGGGCAGGCGGATGAAAACCATCTATTATGTATAATCACCAGTTGCGTCTTTAATAAAAAATTCTCCTGCCGGCGGCTCACATTGTGATTCTTTGCTGTCAACAAGAGATGGAAACAGGCAGTATGCTATTTCTAAGGCAACATTTATCTGTCACGTAGGGCTAAGGCGCATCTTGCTGCCTTCAGCTTCAAGGATGATTCATGAGCGAAGAGCAGCCTTGCCGGTCCTTCGCCGGTCAAGCCATGCCGGTGGTATCGAATTTGATTTGCCAAATGGTCCACGTCTACCCGACAACCTTCCCTCCTTCCTCGAAAATCCGTCACAGAAACACTACTTAAGCCTGGTAAAGCCAACCTTACAAAATCCCATCGTTAAAATAATTCCGTAGTTTCGAATATCTTCTTCTTTAGACTTGTTTCTAATTAGATCAAGTAGATGTCGGAATAAGAGATGGTGCAAGCGGATATTCCCACGGTGAATGGCACTAGGACTTTTTTAGACAGCAAGACATTGATGGTCGATGTTGCAAACAAAGAGACAACTATTGCAGCAGCATCGCTTCTGCGTGTGTTAAAAGGTGATACAGTAGCCATCAAGGCACCCGATGCATACGTCCAGCCATTCTCCCACTGAATACAGTACCACGGCGTTAGTAAAGGAAACAATTCTCCCCTCGGTGCAACGGCAACCGATAGCAAAAGCACTCTCAACCTCGCTATCCCCTTCACTAAGTGGCGCGAGACCATTACCTGCAGCCCCAAGCTCAGCAAAGACGGCACCTAGCAAGTAGCCTAAGTTGTTCTCGCCGTTTCTTTGCTGTGTGAGAAAACATGATGCGGCCCAGACATTGGCACAGCTAGCCTTGGATATTATATGAAGCTTTGTTCATTAGGCTATCATCACCGCGGACGCTGACCTCTATTGCTGTATTATATAACGTAGTATTGCCGTTATTGTATCAAGACAGTCTGTCTACAAGATCTGAACCAAAATTAGTACAAAGGCGTCAATTTGAGCCCCACAAGTAAAAGTACCAACCATGCTACGAACAAAGGTACAAACTTAAGTAACCGAGCCAGTATAGAAGCTAGAACTTAGAACCAAAAAGAATTAGAGAACGCGGTTTTATTTTACCACGAAGAACTATATAAAAACCTTCTAAACAAACGCGCCAAGCTGGTAGTAGCAAAAGAATCAGGACTGTTAGCCCCCTAGGATGAAATTCGATTGCAATAAATAAACAGGCAAATAGACTTGTACGATAAGGGTATGACACAAGCAAATGTGTACGACGCATCTAGTATCGCTTCTGAAAACAGTGTGACGGAAGCCAATGCGACAGAGCAAGAGGCAGAAAAACGAAGCATAGCCTAACAGCATCCGCCAGAACAGAGTTCAACGAAACACAAAACGGCCACGAACAACATGGTTGGGAGTACAACGGATCCACTCATGCAAGATAGCAATCTAGGCATCAAAGATGAAAAACATAGGGAGTCGGTGCCCTCTACACAGAGATTTGTTGATGACTTGAGTATAGTCTAGAACATCAATATGGCCTATAATCAACTTACGCTACACTCCAGAATTGTGAAGAGAAAGTGATAGTCACCACAAGAGTGGCCTCATGACCCGATATTTGATCCGAAAGGGGAATCAGTATGCCTACAGTATTATGGGGACCTTAAGTTACTGCGTAACTCCAATTACAACAAAAACCGAGAGGTAACTCAACGCAACAATCATGTCATAAAAAATATTGTGCAGACGCACAGCGACAACAAAATATCGCTTCTTATGGATGTATTCAGCAAATTGTTTATCATAACTCCCTACTGGGATTTCAAAACTGGTTATGGACATGCCGCAGACCTCGAAGTATTAGCGCCTGACTTCCTACGAAAATGATTAGCTACTCGCTGCTTTACGCATCTTCAGCAAACCCAAACAGCGCCAAGTCAGCCCCTAATGCCTTCGCCGGACAGTTATTACGCGCGACACAAGCACATCAGCATAAAACCCTCTGGGGATCTATCAAATCAAAGCCGTTACGTCAGCTCTCTACGCTTTCACCTGCTACGCGACACAAGCAAGCTAGCATGGAGCCTTCTAGAGGTTTGTCGCCATAGGATCAATTCCATGTAGATTTTCTTGAGCTTTTTAGGCTAGAAGATCACACAATGTCCAAAGAGCAGTAGCTTTTATACCTAGCTCAATTCATAAAACGGAAAGCGATCAATATGTGAAGGAAGGATAAAAATTAATGTGTTATTTCCATGTTGGGATGGTTGGCAGCCTCAATTGCGTCGACAATATCAGTCCTTACATAGTACCTTAGATCAATCACTCACAACAATGCACAGCTTTTATTCTGCTTCTCGGGATTTTCTCCTACGTATCCCATGCGTTTTAGCGCTTGCCGTGCTACTCACTGTTGGGCGTTTTCCAAACCGATCCAATTGTCTCAATAGAAAATCTATCTCCGCATGCGCACACATTGCACGGAGCACAAAGTAAGTCGTTCATAGAGGAAGCCAATTGGCAAAGTCTGACACTACGGTTCCTCAAAACACCGAAGTAGGGTTATTACTCATACCCCCTAAATAGCCTCGCCCCACTTTGTAGTGCTGCAGTATAATTATGGATCGTGTTAGCCAGGCGGAAGGTTTGTTTAAATGCCATGGAGGAGTTAACACACGTTGCTCTAACTGTAGAAAGCTTAGTTGTTCTAGGTGTGGTAAAACAAGCAACAGTCGCAATAAAGCTACTAGTTGCTACTGCTGAAATAAGCGTTCGGGCTGCATCGCTGCCAAGCATATTGCATATGAAAACTAAAGCTATGAGAAACTAGATAAGTATGGGAATCATTGATACCCTAGCCACCTGGTTGATCAATGCTTAGGAATGTATGTGGACATTTTGATCCCAGGACGCCGTGAAATTTAGACGCTAGGAACAGATTAGGTAAGGTTGGACCTTGGTAGCACGTACGTACCCCCCAGAGATGCTTTGCCCACGGACCTAGCAGTTTTCTACGAGAATCTTGCAGCATACCAATGTCGCATCCTCTGTAGGTGATACTGTCAGTAAATCATCTCCATGATTGGTGTGTTCTTTCCCTGCTCTTGCGATTTACCCATTCCCATTCACCTAGTTGCGAATACTTGTGATATCTCAACGAGGCGCTTTGTTCAGACTTAATATGTGATGGTTGCGTTATATCAAAGTATCTGTGTATAATGTTCAGCCCTCGTACTAATTTTGGGCAGCGAAGTCGTCATCGTACTGAGCGAGGGAATTATCAATATCCGCTCGCACTTCCTGTCGGATAGTATTAGTGGGTACCCTTAGGCTGCCCAGATGCAGCTATTAAATAAATTGTATTTATATAAGTGAAATCTCTTACTCTGTCATGCCCTTGCGCCCAATAGGGATATGCCACTTTGCAAGGAAAGCAGTCGAGAAAAGTGGCCTGATTGCAGGCGTTTCAAATATGTTTTGACACGTGCGACGCGATTTGGGAACTACACGAACACATGGTGAACCCCAATCTCAACCTCTGTACTCTATTGATCTACTACATATGACGTTAGATTGTTCTTTGCTATCTACGGAACTTTTCGATATTTGGTGATTCACGATCTAGGTATCACACAACGCGTTAGACGAGTGGCTGCGTGAAGAAAGCCTGAACAGATTCCCAGCTCTCCTCTTCTTAAATTCATGAATAGACCATGTCTCTAAGATGATTGTGAAATGCTGAATCGGTCCTGCAACCTTGCCGTATGGATCCCTACCAAGAGATATTGAACGACCTCAACCTCAAGCTTCACTGCTCGATATTTCTTGTCTCTCTTCGATTTCATACTCCTTATCTCTTTCGCACTCTCGTCACAATCCGAATCATACTCCGCGTTACTTTTTCACTTGCTCCCTTTTTAAAAAAAATCTTAAATTTTTTCCCTTCGCCATTGTGCGTGCTCCCCTATGCTCTGTCCTATCTCCACCCGATAGTTGCTTAATTTCTCACCCTCATGATACAACCTCCTTGGTATTTGTCTTCCTTAATCGTCTCACGTTTGTGTGCAAGACATTGGCTCAATCTGTGCAGGTAGAGGATGTGTAGGGTGCCGATCCGAGTGCGAACTTGCAACCTATCTTAACGAAACACCTGTCCTAGTCGTTAAGTTGCCCAAGATATGGCCATGCTGGTTTCGTAGGAACTTGATCTTTGAACAGTTCCGTCATCTCGTCTTTCAACTCAGATATCCCAAATATGGTTAGCATCTTTCCTAGGTAGGCCTAGCGTATCAGTAGTTGAGTGAATTAACAGATTTTAGTTCGTGGGGAAATACTCAATTATATTTGACAATTAAAATACACCCACCTGAACTAACCATTGGTTACATTCCTTATATGCTCAGGAGGCCTAATTTTTATTGCTACTCCCCCTAAATACGGTCCTTTGAACATTATGGAAATGTAGAGATATACGCCTAAAATGTTCCAACGCCTTTGTTTTAGGTAGAAAAAAGAATTTGCACATAGTAGCTATTCGTAATAGGCTAGTGTCCTGATTGTTTAGGTCCTCTAGCTCTGTTTACTAATCTCCTGTACGCGAATCCTTGTTTTGTACGTAAAACAAGGTGTTAATGTCCTGCTTCTAGGGTCTTACTTAACTAGGGGAAGTTAGAGAAGCACATAATAGTTAGCTTTATTAGAATATAGGTGTACTTGCTGTATTTACTAAAGTCCTAGGATAAGATAAGTGAACAATTAATAATAAATACTTAAGAGTCTCCTAGGTTGCAGGAGAGGCTAGCAATAATATTCTAAAGACGAGTTTGTATATTGAGCAATAACTATAAAGAACTATCTATTACAGAGACCTTGTCTCTTTATATACTTCTTAGTAGTCAACATGTCTCCGTGTGCTAAGGCGGGGACACGTTACGTGATCCTAAGTGTCCCCGTCCGTATACACGGGGACCTGTTATGTAACTTTTCAGTACTTCTCTAGACCCTAAGACCCGGGTTGGTCTAATTGGTCCACGTGTAGTCAGGTGGTATAAGGAAGCAGCTGGAGCTGGCTTGGATTGTAACACTACTTAACAACAAAAAAACAGTCTAGCATGCGGGATAGCCTTAATATATACGAAGTGCATAAACTAGGATGATCAGAGTGGATCTTAGGACAAGTCCCAGTACAATAACAAGGGTCTTAATTTGTTAGCCCTTAGCCGTCGCTGATAGCCCTACTAGACCATTATATTGATAGCCAATATTATTGGCCGTGTTACCACTGCAGCGTTGACGGCCGTATTCCCGGTTGCTCTGTTGACTATCCTGCTGCATCGTTCATCGAAGAATATCCAGCTTGCCATAGCCGCCACCTCCCTATGATACAGTGTAATTTAACGACTAATATATTTGAGTAGGTTATGATACGAGAGACTGGCGGCGACGGTACAGTAAGCTCTGGGTATCTAATGATATAAGGATTGGATAATGCTCTGATTTGTGTATTATAAACGTCAAATATAGCTGGGCAACCGCTCCTAGGTCGCCACATTGACTACTTACCCCTACAACACAGTATTAGGAGTTCTCCATTCATCTACCACATATAGGAAACAGTTAAGTACTTCTAAAAAGTTCAGTGTCGGTGCGGCTCGGCCATCCTCCCTGTTAGGGGTGGCGAGATATCATCGTCTTCGAAGCCGCCACGCTAATAGATCAATTCAGGCTACCTCTTCTTCAAGTACCCTTTTTGCACCCTTTCTTCGCTCGAGTTCGCCTTCTCACCGCCACATACTGTTATCCGGTCTTTCTAGATCTGGTAATCTTGAACACAGTTTCGCTTTCGGATTCAGGTGGACTCTAGTTGGGTTGTGTCTTTCGAGGAGCTCCAACCAGCTCCTTACATTTTACCATGCAATTGGGGTTAGGTACCTACCCTAGGCTGCGTCCGCTGGATTGGTGTTGGGCATGGGGTGGTGGGCTTCCCTGTGAGCGCGCCGTCTTCCAAGAAGCAACGGCAGGTCTTTGACGAGATGAAACAGCGCGTCTAGGACCATCAGGCCGAACGCGCACAAGGGCCCTAGAATGGCAAAGACGATGAAGCCGTACGAAGCCTGCTGGAAGGCGGCATTGTTCTTAAGCCGCTCCGTGGCAAGGCCGACCTGCATCGCGGTCAGCACCAGGGCAACGAAGACGGTGGCGGCGGCCATCCAGGCGAGGTTGTCGCCAAAGAGGCTGGCGTAGTTGTGCCGGCTGCGGAAGTAGGGGTCGAAGCGCGTGAAGCGGTGAATGGTGTTGATGCGCAAGAGGCGGAGCTCGGCGCGCAGAAAGCGTGGGTGCATTATATTCGGGTCGTGCTCGTGTATTTTCAGCAGCTCCCTGGCCAAGGTCTTCCAGTCTGTCCATTTGATCGGCTTGTCGTCTTCGCTGCAAGGCAAGAGGCGCTTTTCGTTGGCAACGTGGAAGTCGCTCTCCGATGATATGAGACACGCGTAGGTGTAGAGGAAGCCGAGGGCGACTTTTCGCGGGTTTGTCCGGCATGTATCTGCTGTAAGCCCTAGGATACTGTAGTTTGCTCTGGCAAAAGGCCAGATCTAGAAGAAAATACGAGACGGGCTTGATCAAGAGTTTCCCCTCGTTTGTCTAAGAGGAGGTGCAAGTCCATCCGTCGACGACGACGATCTCCCGGCCAATGGCGATATGAGAGTGCAGCGGCATGGTAGGACGCTTCGCGCCGGCAAACTACAGATGCTTCAGCATGTCGACCAGGCTCCCGAGAGACAGTTACCTCCGTAAGAACGCCGGCGTGTCCTCCGTCGGGTTGCCCACGACACGCTTGCCAGCGACCTCGTGGTAGTGATAGGTAGCCGGCAAGGTATTGGTGGTGACCTTGCCCTTCTCTTCCCCCAACACCTCGCTTGTGACCTGTATATGCTATCGTCAGTGTGTATGGACGCTTGAACGCTGGTAGGGCTGGTAGGGCTGGTAGGGTACCGGCCAGGGTGGGAAATCTGGCGGAGCCATGAGATCCGGGGGGGGGAAGTGAAGGGAGCGAAGGGAGCTAGTCGTTGGGCGGGGTTGTTCTACAAAGGGCAGCCAAATCAATTCTGTTACTCACGTGCTTGGTGGGTTCCAATACCAAAATGTCAGAACATCATAAAAAGGCCAATATAAATCCATTCTTGCTATAAACTCGCACAGTTTTTGCGCTATATTTATGGTGCGAGGCTATTTTGTCTATCTGCTACATGAAACTTATTAGCAACCTCAACAAAGTATATGGGTGGAGACGCATATGTATATTGTGCAGGTGAGCTTCTCAACCTATCAAAGACTTCTGCCTGGGCGGTATGGTTAGCGCCTTGGCTCACGTGAGTAACAGAACTAATTTCGCTGCCCTATGTAAATGCCGCTTCACGAAGGTATAAGAAACATTTGCCTGCGATGGCTAAAATGAGTAGAAGGGCTTGAACACGAGACGAGGCGCAACAGACGTGTTTCCTTGCACCACTTCACAACCTAGAACGGACGGCTGACATGTGTTATCGTGGTGCTGTTATGGCACCGCAATGCCGCAGCAGGACTAGCTGGTAAGCGTAATTGGACGAAGACGAGCGGTTATGCTGCGTGGCTTGGACCCCGCCCGACGACTGCTCTAATGTCTTAGCTGATCTACAGTCTCGACTAATACATCACGCACTCTCTACGATTTCCGATTGCTAAGACTGCTCCTCTCGACTACCACAAAGGTGCAATACGCAGCAGCTTTCGCCTTGAGGGCTGCGTCGCAAACCGCCTACCTTAGCGTTAAGCGCTCAGTGCGGGATTCCCCGCTGTTAAGCCTCGGCTGGTGCACGCTAGACTTTACCTCCCGCTCAGCTAACGAACGTAGCCAACGAACGTAGCCAACGTCAGCCAGACCATTTTCCTGGCCTAATGGACAATCGTCTTCTACAGGGGGGCCTCATGAACGGGCTGTTCCGTTTGGGTCGTGCATGTCCAAATTTTGTATGGAAAAATTCGAATTGAATGGAAGAGACACTAATAGGCGCAACAGCCCGTTCATGGGAAGGGGTTGTATCTTGTCCTAACTGGAGGGACCATCATCACTTGACTGTGGCTCCTTCGCACAGCCACACATACAAATGCACCGCACCGCGCCCAAGATCCGACACCACCCCCGCAACGCGGAGTCCGTCTTCGCCAGGTCTACCCTACAAAGGACTACCCTAGAGAAGACGGGCCCGGCCCAGATATCGACATTATCGCCATCCATGGTCTCGACACGAACTCTGAGAAGACATGGACATGGCGGGAAAATGGTCGCAAAGTCAACTGGCTGGCCGATCCCGACATGCTCCCAAGTAGAGTCAAACGCGTCCGGATCTTCACATATGACTGGCCTGCCGATTTGCTGCAACCATCAGACCTGGTTCAAAAGACCCAGGAAGAGTTTGCTGTACTCCTGTTCGAGGAGATCCGCAGCCGAATCCAGATTACGGGCGACCCCTCGAGAAGTGAAGACCGGCCGATTCTCTTCATCGCTTCGTGTCTCGGTGGGATTGTCTTGATCAAGGCACTTGTAGGCGCTGGCCCGACATACCAATCCGTCCGGAGAGCTACGCGCGGCATCGTTTTTCTCGCCACGCCGTTCCGAGGGACTTCGTTCCAAGATGTAGCCGCCTTAGCCGAACCAGGTCTAAGTGCTTGGGCTTGGATCCGAGGCCGAGAAGTAACCAGATTGCTTACCATCGTGAAGGAGCCGACTCTCGATCTCGTGCAACTTGTGCAGGACTTCACTTCGCTATGTCAAGACAAGGACTACCCGTGCCAAGTCTCCACCTTCTACGAAAAGGGAAAAACGAGTCTTCCGAGCAATTTATTTCCTTGGTTACCGGCATGGCTCCGCCAGGAAAAGCTGGTGAGCTTTTGATATCTTATCCCATTTTGTTTGTTGTAAGCGAGGAGTACTAACGTGTATCAGCTGGTCAATGAGTCCTCAGCGGCCTTGGACATGGTTCCACGGCCGTTACCACTAAGTCGACCCCATGTCCTGATGAACAAATTCGCCCATAGCGAGTGTACAGGGTGCAAGAAAGGCTGCACGGAGAGCGAGGATTTCGGCCTTGTGTCCGGCAAGATTGTGGAGATGCTCCAGAAGATTCGTGAGGGCAGTCCGCTCGAGCAAGCAGATGCCTGGATACGCACCGAACACTATAGCGCGGACAGGCTCAAGATCGAGCGACTCTCGGGCGACCTACTTCCGCTGGAGCGTTGCTACATCAATCTCGCCATTGTCGAGGAGCGCAGGAAAAACGCTCGGCACGCAGAGGGAGGACCGGGAGAGGGTGCATTACCTCACACGTCCCCTTTTTCACTCACCGCACGGCTAAAGGTTGAGACGCCGGACAAGAACATACAGGTGGAATTGCCGTCTCTCTTCGATCGGCGCAAAGACTCCAATGGCCAGACGACAAAACCAAGAAGAATCTTAATCCGGGGACGCGCCGGAGTTGGGAAAACTACACTGTGCAAAAAAATGGTCAATGAGTTTGTCCGTCCTTCCGAAGACTTCCGCAAGTGGAACGAGTTCGACCGCGTGCTTTGGATACCTTTACGGAGGCTGAAAGAATGGCAAGCTACGCAAGATGACCTCGAGGAACTATTTTGTCGCGAATTTTTCGCTCAACAGGACCGTGAAACACGCAAAATCCTTGCCAAAGAATTACGGCGTGCTCTCAAAAGCGGAAGGACTCTGTTCATTCTCGAAGGTCTGGACGAAATAGCCCAAGAATTGACCCACGATAACTACAAATCGGATTTCCTCAAGGACCTCTTAAATCAGCCAAACGTCATCATCACATCCCGGCCACACGTGTCACTTCCAGCGAATGTCCGGCCTCCTGACCTTGAACTGGAAACCATTGGGTTCTACCCAGATCAAGTGAAGGCATACCTCCACGCTACATTTACCGACGCGAAAAGAGTCGAGGATGTTCAGTCATACCTCCAAGCGCATCAGCTAATCCAGGGCCTTGTGCGGATCCCCATACAGCTAGATGCGCTCTGTTACACATGGGACAATTTCGATGGCAAAGCTGTGCCGCAGACCATGGCTGCCATTTACAAAACCATCGAGGAAAGTTTGTGGAAGAAGGACATCCTGCGATTGGGGAAGAGGGAGAACGGCGAGCTAGTGACGAAGGATGATATCAAAGACGAGAAGATGGACCAGATCGAAAAACTCGTCGATGGTGAGGTCTTTCTTCTCGAAGGCCTTGCGTTTACTGGCCTGCGTAACGACGTGATACAGTGGGGCCGCAGAATTCTTGAACCCCCATGGCCCGAGCGCGAAAATCACACTGCACCCATATTAACGCAACGCTCAATTGTGCTCCACAACAGCCTGTATAAATTGATTTTTTGCGCAAATCTAATCAAGTAGGAGCTAATACTTCGTTTGCCAGCCTTTTGCCTTCCTGCAGGCGGCTAGCCTGCGTAGCATACTCAGAATCAGTGCCTTAATGAGCCGCCTAGGGATCATACGCCAACACCTTTTTAAAGCCTTACAAAAGCCATCCTACTCCTCTTTAGCTTTGCTAAAGTTGTTGTACTATAAGTAGTGCTTAAAGACTAACTTCTTAAGCACCTACTAAAGGTGCTTAATTAGGTTGAGGTTAGGTAAATAGGGTAGCTAGTTAATAGTTGTAATTCTGTGCTTAGCTAAGAAAGCGCGTACTACATGCGCTGTGTGTATACTTGCGTTATCTTGCACGAACAGCTAAGACTGACAATAGTTAGGCAGGAGACCTTTGCGCAGCGTCTTAATGTAACTTTAGGCGCTGTATCTACTGTGTAGGGCACTAGGGTCCTGCTCTATAATAACTAGCCTACTTCTTCTAAGTCTACCTCTTTTATCTAACTATATGCAAGCCTACACTATCTGCGCTAGCTAACAACCTATTAGAACCTCTGTAACTATCTTGTAAATCTATTTCTTGTTAGGGTACTAAAAACACTACTCTTATATATACCCTGCACTCTTCTGTACAGAGCACTTATCTAAAAACTTAACTAGCTGCTGCAGCTAGTTATAGCGTTAGTACCTCCTAGAGAACGCAACGCGCTGTACAGCACGCGTAGGGGTTAACTTTAGACGCACTTTGCACTAGTAATAGCCTATGCCCTGTCTCTTAATCTCCCTGTACAATGTGTCCTTGCTAGGTAGCTTTAAAGGGGTGCCTCCTAGGGATACAACTTGTGCGACTTTAGCTAGCTCTACGTAGTTAACCTTTAGCGTAGAGCGTACTTTTTAGAAGACAAGTTTCTGCTAGTAACGTAATAACATACAAGGACGCCTAGTATAAGGTTTATCTTGCGCTAATGTAGTAGTGTACGTCCTAGTAGTGTACTTAATTGCGCTTTTAGAACAGCTAAATTCTGCTATTAGCTCCTTAACAGGAACCCCTTAGTCGCGCAGGCTAATAATTTGCTGTCGCTCCTCTAGTAATAGATTCCGACCGCGGCGCGCATTTCCTGGGATTTCTGTACCAAATTGACGACGTGGAGCCATTGTGGTGGTGGTTGAAAATTGAGTGTAGAGGCGTTGATTTTCGCGATGCGGGGTTGGGGTTCAAGAATTCTGCGGCCCCACTGTAAACTTTGGGTTGGAGCATCGGGAAGCTATATCCAAGGAGTTTAAACTATCCAATAAGAGTATCTATTGGAACAGGACGCTTCCACACCTCTCTTTTCTACGGACGTCGGACCCCTCGTCGAAGGACCACAGCCGAGATTATCACTTCCTACACCTCACCTTTCAAGAGTATTTTGCAGCACGATATTTCGTACGACAGTGGAAAGCTAAACAACCTCTCAACTGTCTGCAGCTCAGCAAAGGAGAATGTAACGAGATCCAACCTGCCACTCTTCTTCAGGAGCACAAATACGATCCTCGCTACGATATCTTTTGGCGCTTCGTCGCTGGCTTACTCGATGCTGATAGGGAGGCACTAGGCTTCTTCCAAGCGATTGAGAAGGAGCCACGCGACCTCCTAGGTCCTGCGCATCAGCGCTTGGTCATGCATTGCCTGAGCGAAGTCGTGCGGAAGGAGACGACCACGGAACTTCGAACGAAGCTAGAAAAACAACTTGAACAGTGGCTGCTGTTCGAATGCGACTTCATGCAAGATTGCTGGTTAGCTGGCGAAACGGAGTGTCCAGAGCAGGTCCTGGTCAATGCATTGAAACAAGCATCGGAGGACGCAAGACTGATCCTTCTGAAACGTCTAAACAGCGGAGCAGCAGTTCCATCCAGTGTCATAGACGTCTTAATTCTCTGGCTAGAAGACTCTACCTCTAAGCACCTGTTTATTGCCATCTTGCGTATCCTAAGACACCAGCATAAGGATTTGCGGGACACCATGGTACAAAGCATCGCAGCGCATCTCGAGCATGAAGACTTGATTGTCCGAGAGGCAGCAGTTAATGCGCTTCAAGGCCAGGCTAACCTTACAGAGGAGATGCTACAAGGCATCGCAGCACAGCTGGAGCATAAAGAGGCGGACATCCGAGTAGCAGCAATTAAGGCGCTTCAAGGCCGGGCCAACCTTACAGAGAAGATGCTGCAAGGCATTGCAGCACAGCTTGAGCATGAAAATCGGTACCCCCGAGATGCAGCAGTTCAGGCGCTTCAAGGCCAGGCCAACCTTACAGAAAAGATGCTGCAAAGCATTGCAGCACAACTTGAGCATAAAAAGTGGTACGTCCGAGATGCAGCGGTTGAGGCGCTTCAAGGCCAGGCCAACCTTACAGAGAAGATGCTACAAGGCATTGCAGCACTGCTTAAGCATAAAGAGGGGGACGTCCAAGAGGCAGCAATTAAGGCGCTTCAAGGTCAGGCTAACCTTACAGAGGAGATGCTACAAGGCATCGCAGCACTGCTTAAGCATGAAGAGGCGGACATCCAAGAGGCAGCACTTAAGGCGCTTCAAGACCAGGCCAGCCTTACAGGGGAGATGCTACAAGGCATTGTAGCACTGCTTAAGCATAAATTAGGGCGCGTTCAAGAGGCAGCATTCAAGGCCCTTCAAGGCCAGGCTAATTTTACAGAGAAGATGGTACAAGACATTGCAGCATGGCTAGAGCATAAAGAGGGGGGCGTCGAAGAGGCAGCAATCAAGGCGCTTCAAGGCCGGGCCAACCTTACAGAGGAGATGCTACAAGGCATTGCAGCACAGCTTGAGCATGAAAAGTGGAGGGTCCAAGAGGCAGCACTTAAGGCGCTTCAAGGCTAGGCCAACCTTACAGAGAGGATGCTACAAGGCATTGCAGCACAGCTTAAGCATAAATTAGGGCGCGTGCAAGAGGCAGCAATTAAGGCGCTCCAAGGCCAGGCCAACCTTACAGAGAAGATGCTACAAGGCATTGCAGCACTGCTTAAGCATAAATTAGGGCGTGTCCGAGAGGCAGCAGTTAATGCGCTTCAAGGCCAGGCTAACCTTACAGAGGAGATTCTACAAGGCATCGCAGCACTGCTTAAGCATGAAGAGGCGGACATCCAAGAGGCAGCAGTTAAGGCGCTTCAAGGCCGGGCCAACCTTACAGAGGAGATGCTACAAGGCGTTGCAGCACTGCTTAAGCATAAAGAAGGGAACGTCCAAGAGGCAGCAATTAAGGCGTTTCAAGGCCAGGCCAACCTTACAGAGAAGGTGCTACAAGGCATTGCAGCACTGCTTAAGCATAAAGAGGGGGACGTCCAAGAGGCAGCAGTTAAGGCGCGTCGAGGCCGGGCCAAGCTTACAAATAAGATGCTACAAGGCGCTGCAGCACGGCTAGAGCATGAAGAGGCGGACATCCGAGTAGCAGCAATTAAGGCGCTTCAAGGCCGGGCCAACCTTACAGAGAAGATACTGCAAGGCATTGCAGCACAGCTTGAGCATAAAGAGGGGGGCGTCCGGAAGGCAGCAATTAAGGCGCTTCAAGGCCAGGCTAAACTTACAGAGAATATGCTGCAAGGCATCGCAGCACAGCTTGAGCATGAAGAGGGGGGCGTCCAAGATGCAGCAGTCGAGGCGCTTGTAAATCAAGCGCCACTATCAGTAGAGATCCTTAGCCTGTATGTCAAACCCTTATACACGGTTTTGCTACGGAAAAGCTTTGAAGAATATATATACTGCTGCGCTTTGGATAGCGTTTTTATTGGGGCTGATCTTAGACATGTTTCTTTAAGTTGCAAGCAGGAACTTCAACTTAGCGCTGAGATTTGGGAAATACGGAACCACCTAGGTGTTCCTCTCCCCATCTCTTACGATGTAGTATAAGGCGTCAATATAATGTTAATTTCTATACCTCTTTCTTTTTAATCTCTCTGTCCTTTCGGGGTCTAAAAGGCAGCTATAAATCTATGTCTTTTCGATTTTAGCTCCTTCTGTCTGTATTGGTGGCTAGTAACTTTCTTAGAGGACTAGAGAACAGTATGTAGCGGTAAGAAGGCAAACTAGAGTAAGGAAAGGGTACGAAAAGGGTACTTAAAGAAGAGGTAGCCTGGATTAATCTGTTAGCGTGGCGGCGTTAAACACGATAACATATCGCTACCTCTAGCAGGGAGGATAGCCGACCCGCACGGGCTATAACCTTATAAGATAGCGAATTCTGTAGGTGTTGACTGGAGGCATAGCCAAAGTTAAGTAGGATCGCAAGGCTGCGGGGCCCGCCCACCAAGACTCCACACAGCCACAGGCCTAACAGTCATTATAAATAAATTACACCACAGTAATTATGTAAGAGCGCGGGTCGTTTTGAACTAGCCGAAGTTAGTAATAGGGTTTAATTAGAAGTACCAATCAACGTAGCGACGTTGCATAGATTATCCTTAAACACCCGCCACAGGGCTAATAAGGACTTATTAGCGTGCTAGTTAGGCTATAAGATACTAATACTGCATTATTATAACTCTAAGAGTAATAAGGACCTAGAGGCAGAGGTAGGATATAAGAAACGTAGCTCAACACTACTACGCCACCACAACTAAAAAGGTACGAATGTTTAGACCATGAACATTCCTGGAGTTAAAAAGCATATGTACGACACATCACAATGTGCCTACCACTGTGCACGGCACGAGGGCGGTTAAATTAGCGCCTGTCTATACCTTCTATTCTATAATAAATCTTAAATAAATAGTTAACTATTTGCTCTACTATAACTAAGGATAATTATCTTTCAGAATCACTATAATAAGTAGTATTTATAGTCGATAATTAAAGTATATAATACTTTAAACTTACTTTCACTAGTAAAGAAACAGCCTGCCGTCATGCTTACTTGTCGTCAGGCACTTGTAGTACCAGTCATATTTTCAAGACATTAGTACTGCAAAGATGTTTCGACTTCACAGCCTTGGCATCGATTCGTTTTACAATGGTCTTGCTGCGGAATAACGTCACAGTGCAATGCTGCTGCTGGAAATGGATGAGATAAATTTTGGTCACTGGCGCAACGGCGGTTGCTTTACTCATTCTTTCCTTATCCATTAAATACTTGAAAGTCACTATCAAAATAGTAACGGTAGTCATGATATAGAATAAATGGGTGGATAGAAGGCTGTTCACATACAATCGAATGGCTAGTCAGCACACGCATTTCAGCGTTTCACTCTTAAGCAGCAAGCGCAGCCACTACACCACCATCCTTTAGCACGATCTGCACCAAATTGATGACCGCCCTTAAGTTCTCGGGATAGAGAGCACCCCACGATAACACGCTTTGTATCTTAAGCTCTGGTGGTGCCTTGGCCTGGATCTCAGCAGGGAGCTTCGCGCGAAGATTGTTGTACATCGTGCACGGCTTCTCCTCCTCTGCTGCACGCTCATTCGCAGAGAGCTTCATCCTTCGACTCGTTTCCTTATTCACGGCGCCGATAACGTCAAGCAGGATCATGGGGTCCCGCATCATCCCACTCCCTTGCTCTTGATCTCGCGCAGAAGAACCAGTGTGTTTTTGGCTGTGCTCAGCTGCATCAGCTGCTCAAGCGGCGTGCCACGCGCACGTGCGGCCAGGATCAGCATCTCTATGTAGTTGATAAGGCCAGTCGGGTCGTGGAGCAGCGCCGTGTTCGTGAGCTCTTCGCTAAGCTTGGCTAGGTCGAGGATGTCCTTTCGCAGTCTCTCTTGGAGTTTGAGATAAGTGTCCATGACTGTTGTGAGTTCACGCTCGGTTATATTAATGTACGCGTTCCATTTACCAATTAGCTCCTAGGGCTTCGAGACTACTGCGTCGTTGATGACCTTGGTTTCTTCGCCCGAGAAACTTCCAATGGCGCTGGCGAGGGTGCTCAGTAACAAAACGATACTCAGGGCGTCCGTGGCGGTCATGAGAATACTCTTTTCGGCGAGTTCGCACTTTTGCTCAAGGTGGATCCGCTTCTGCGTCACCTCGGCGCTGTTCTTTGTTGGCACGGGCGTTGTTCTCATAAGCATATGCATGAGTTGAAACTGGCCTCTGGTCAACTAGAGCCAATCTTCGAGGACCGCGATCCTATTCTGGCTGCCGTTCAGTTCCGTAGTATATGAACTATTGTTCATAGAGATCTCGCCGTTTTCAACCCGTCAGTTGAGCTGCTGTAGTGCACCGCGGGCGAGTGGAGTCCAGAGTCGCTGAAGGTGTAGTTAGTACGAAGACAGCTGTGGACGTATTTGGCGAAGAGTGAGGAAACATATGTTGACACGGGGCTGAGGACCGTGGTGCGTACCTCGTTGGCACGGCAGGTGAAGATGATGCTGTTGACGTGGTCAACCGTTTGGAAGAATTCGGATATGGCCGCCGTGATGAAGACGTCGCGCTCGACGCCTCGAGAGTCGCCATAACCGGGCGTGTCAACTATTAGCAGGGTTTTACCTCTGAAAAAAGGTGAAAGTGGTCGAATGCGGAAGCAGGTGACTATTTGCGTTACCGACTCGGACTGCTTGGCGCTGCGGTCGTCGATAACTAGGATGCGTGCCGGGTCGTCAGTATTACCTCCGAGCAGGTTTGAGATGAAGGCGTTGATCTGGGTACTCTTTCCATGGCCACTGGCGCCAACAAAGACGACGACTATAGTCTTGTCTTGGTCATCAATGGATACACCCTCGATCTCCGGCTTGTAGTCGGTGGCGACATCAACGATACGGACGGTAATTTCATCCGAGAACCGTATGTCCGTGGAATAACGCCGCGCTACTTCGGTGATGCCCAGAAAGAGTGTTCTCTTGCTGCTATCACTGCCGGGAGCGTACAGGCCCAATGGTTTTTTCCGGGGCATGTCCCATGGCTTCAAATTC
Organism: Herpotrichia juniperi; assembly: GCA_014905255.1. Lineage (NCBI taxonomy): Eukaryota > Fungi > Ascomycota > Dothideomycetes > Pleosporales > Melanommataceae > Herpotrichia > Herpotrichia juniperi. The sequence continues at coordinate 415,634 of BLYF01000047.1, read as the reverse complement.
TTGTCAGTAGGCACTTTCGAGAGCGTGTCTCTGTTCTTGTTGAAGAAATCTATCATATTGCGAGTCACTGATTGCAGCTTGGCCGTGCGAATCACGACAAGAGGGCTCCAGGCCGACAATCCTATGATTGTTTGGACGTTCAGTCTCACTTCGTAGTCGCAGTCGTCCGACAGCGAGCCAAGTATCGCCTGTGTTTCGGAAATAGCGCAATTAACCTCGATGTCCAACTCGTTCTCGCTTGCATGCGGGAAGCCACTGTCCTTTAAAAAGTTGAGTCGACGGCGGTATCTGACGACGAATCCTATCGTCGGTATGGCAAGCTGCTCGAGTTGCTCGCGCTCCTCAGACCAAGTCACAGTTAATGGTTTGACCATCGACGGTAAGTTTCGGGGCCGTGGGGCCTTGGGAAGCCTTTCGGTAACGATGAGAAGCTTGCCCTGATTATCTAGTACGATATCGCCAACACTGGTCTTGGTCTTCTTTGCTTCCCCCAGATCATGTGCCATGTCGATACTCGCTATACCGAAAGTAACAGGGACGCCTGGTGCTGCCAGCAAGCGCTGCTGGCGTAGTGCCGTTGAAGATTTCCTCACTTTGGAAATGATTTCTTCGTCTTCAGAGTCGTCCCCTTTCCCAGGAGTTGTCTTAGAATAACTGAACCCGATTCTCGCTTGAAACGGTGTTTGGCAAACCCGATCGAAGGACCTCCGAATGATAGCAGCAGCTTTGGCGCTTCACTATCAATCAGCGACCGGGATTTAAGCTCGCCAAGGTGATTCTCGAAGTTGTGGGCCAACAGGGCAGCGATCGTTTTCCGAAGAACATCGGCTTCGTCGTGCTTCCTAGTGATGAACATTTCGGCAACCTCGCTACGCTGCCGGAAGAGAGCAACGGCCGTTTGGGGTTTGGTGACTTTTTCATTCTCGTCTGTATTTCCATCTCGCAGTTCAGGTAGAAGGTGGCGTCCGTCCTTTGTGAATTCAGTTTCAGTTCTAGAAAAGGCTATCTGGAAGTTTAAGATATGACGTTTAGTTGCAGGAAATTGCTTTTGGAACACTTCTTCCTTCACTAAGTCCCTTAGCTTCAGGCCTGCCGTGGTACTAGCCTTGAGTGCCATGGCCATTTTGATGACGAGCCCGGTGTCGAGACTGCGGATAATGCGATTCGCCTTGCTGTCGAGCACTGTGAGCGGCAGAAGCTTGTATTGGAGTGCATTCAGCTGTTTTACTAACTTGGTCGGCATGTCCCGAGCAACGTGGCGGGCATCGTCAAGATTAGCTATGTTCTCGGCCATTGCGCCGCTGTACGAGATCCTGAAGCTCTCAAAAATGGACTCGCTACCCTCAGAAAAGTCCACCTTGGCGCTACCACTGACTAGGATCATCATGATGCTCATCTTCAACTTGCCCGTAATCTTCGTGGCCTCCTCGTTTGACGAGCAGGACTGAACGAAACTGAGAGTGGCGTTTCCACCCTCAACCACTTCGGCAACGAAGTGCGTGAGCGAGAGTCATCAAGGTACTTCTCGTACTTCATAGACACTAGAATATCCTGCGGAATACGGCGGGTACGACTCTTCGTATCTTGGAACGAAGACACTCGCATATTACTTACAAATGAAATGCAGTCTTATCTGTATTGACAACTACTTCCTATGCACCAAAGTACTGGCTACTTCTACAATTCCAAGTTCGCGCCACAGCAACAATATAACCAAGATCAACACCGCAAAGTTAGACCGACTTATCCCATTCGCAAACGAAGACATTAATGAACACCATCGGGACATTGTACTTCTGTTACTTTCCTTCAGTAATTTCACTTCGCTATGTTCGATCTCAAAGTCCCTGTGAGCTACCAACCCTACGGTAACATCTGCCGGTTCAATGTTTCTCTTTGCATTGGCAGCATGCGCATATGCCATGCGGACGATATTCTTGATCTGTCGACCATTTACCGGCTCTTTGGCCACCCGGTCGAGAAATGAGGAGTCGAGCCACGAGGGCGATTGACTCGGAGAACCGTTGGAGATGAAGCCTTCCCAGATCTTGCGTCGGGCATCAATCTCTAACGTTGGATATGAAAGAGATAAATGTATGCGTGATTTGAAAGCTGAATCTATGCTGTTAATTCGGTTCGTGGTCAAAAACATTATGCCTTCGAAATACTCCAAGATACGTAACAACACTATGATTGCGTCAGTTGCGGAAGGCAAAATCGATTTGAGTCATACCCGAGACCAGCTCGTTGCGCTGTAGTTCGTTATTGCTTCTCTCCTCCATGAAAACATCAGCTTCGTCGACGAGTACAAGAGCTTTCCACTTGACTGCTAACGCCAAAGACTCATTCAGTACTCGTTCAACGTTGCAGCTTTCGGTTCCGAGATCACCACATCCAACCGTATAGAGGGGTCGTTGGGTATAGTCTGCTATGCTCTCTATGGGAATGTCAGAACATATAGGTGTTTAATGGCTGACTAATTTCCTACCTGCAGTCAAGGTCTTTCCTGTCCCAGGCTCGCCATAAAGCAAAAATATGAGGCCTTTCCCCTTGCCCTTCACGATGTCATCGAAATCGGAAATTTGCCCAACTCGCTCTCTCACCAAGGAAGAGATCATGGATTTCTTTGCCTGATCTAGGACGAGGCTGTCAAAGGCTGTTGTGTTCAGTTTGATACTCTGTATTTTTGCGACATCAAAGTATCCCCATTGCTTCGTGGCGAGACAAAAACCCGGGATTTCACCTCCGCAGATGAGTATCTCTTCTTCGGGAAGCTCTAAGCTTTCGACTGCAGCCTGATCAACCTCTTTTGATATATTGGCAAGATCTAATATGTAAGGACTTATGTTCTCATAGTACTCTCCGCTATCAATTATAATCCGGTGGTGAATCTGAATCATATTGTCAGCTACATCATTGAAGGGATAAAGTCCTTACTGAGCGGCTCTGCCAGTCGTTGGTGAACTTCGCTTGTCGGGGGTACATCCTTGCAGCCCCATCATAGTATTGGTAATGTATCCCAGCAAGCGAGAGATATTTTTTCCCGCGAGCCAGAGCTTTCATCGTAACCTGGTCCTTGTCCGGGTGATACTTGAGTGGACACCAAGCAAGCTCCTTCAGTGGCCGATAGCTGTCGTATTGTTCGATTTTGCCGTAGTGATACGTATACTTAAAGCTCTTTCCGATGCACGTAATCTGTACACCTTTGATGGACCAGTAATCTTCAACAGTCAGATCTTCTCGGTACTTTTGCTCCCGCTCCATTGACGCCAAACGGACTATAGTTTCCTTCCCGTCGCTGCGGCGATGATAAATGAGATCTCCAGGCTTGAAAGCCATCCAAAGGATCGGATACTCCAGCCCAGGTATGACTCCGACACTCTGCATCATCTTCTCGTACACGTATATATCTTTTTGCAGCACTTTCGATGCGTATCTAAGACAGAAGATAACGTGCTGCTTGGCTATGGGGTCGATAAGCTTGTCGCTGTATAGCTGCAGTTCTTCTCGATAGTGAAAGAGGCAACTTGGTTCGTCATATAGGGTAATAGGGCCTCGCGTCTCGAAACACACATTGGGATATGCTTTCACCACTTTGCGTAGGGCAGTCTTGATGTAAGGAGATCTAATCTCCAATCTGGTTGAACAGAGCCTCCTCGACCGATCAAATTCACGGGTAAGGACTAATGCGGCATCCTTACTGTTAGAGTTCTCATGCTCAATGTCTTCTCGCACTCCCACCTGCAGAATCATTGGTTCTCCACGAGAGTTGTAGCGAAGCTCAAATGTGTGGAGTTCGCATCGTTCCCCTGCCCCTTCATCTGTAAAAATATCGTCCAGGATGTCGAGAGATGGGGTTCCATCAATGTGCAAGGAGATGAAGCAATCGTAATTGAAATCGTCGAGGACGTGGCTATCGAATTGTTAGTGAAACAGCACCCAGAGACAGCTATCTCTGGGAAGACTTACTCCACTCCTTCTCTCCGTCGCCGTTCGCGTTCCTCGCGGATTCTTTTGCGCGCTCTCTTAGAGGCTCGGTTGCGCTTGATAGGATTTTTGTTTGCGCCACTCGAACCCGGCGTGGATGAAGGTAGTTGCTCGGAGGGTTGAGAGACTTCTAACGATGAGATGTTAGGGATACCATGGGGCAATATTTTGAAAATAATACATGCCTGTTTCTAGGTTTTCTGTACCAGATGCGATACTCGATGCACTCGACTGGCAAAGTGAAAGAGCTTTTGAGGGAGGACTTTTCTCTAATTCATGTGACTCGCGCTCCGCTTCAATGGTGCCTGATGCCATGTTGAAATGGAAGAATATACGGGAAGTAGAAGAGGTGGGGCGAAAGGAGCAGATGAGGTGTTAATGAATCGCGAGAAATTACAGCCTTGTCAATTCCCGAGCGTTTGGTCTTATGTGCGCTGCTTTCATGCAAGATTACGACGAGCTGAGGGCAAGCAGTAGGCAACAAGGCTATCTGCAATGCAAGGCTGATAAACATAATCTCTATTGGTAGCCATTTCGCTGAGCCTATGCCATGCCACCTGATCGATACCGTCTTCTGCGTTACTTCAAAGTTGTTATACGGCCACCAATCATCTATTCATGTCGCCAGTTCATTCATGGTCGCTTTTTTCGGCATTTGTACGACAAGATAGAGCAGCGACCTGTCCTATATTGTGGTAAGGCTGGTCGCCCATTCCTTCCTGCATCCACCGCTGCATCACCGATGACTGAATACCTCCAGTAATTTTTCCAACTCCCGTGTCACAGGGGTCTCGGGGTTCGAGCCAATCACGCTTGATTTGATGGTATTGAGAACCAGTTTGAATACTACCATCTGCTTGTCCAGTATGATGGGACTGTCATGATCATATCTTAGAATTTAACTTTTTAACAGATGTAAATAAACAGGAAGGAATGAGTTCAGCTCACTGGTAGATTTCTAACAACTTTACCATGAGGTTTACCGGAGATAGTAGCGGTGTTTTTGGTCATTGTTGCCGTGCAGGTTCTCTCCTGGAATGTCTTGTGTAAACAGTTGAAACGAATTAACCGTGTAAAAGCACAAAAGTCGAATTTCAGTGTCTGAAAACTGTGGGCCTTGGTGAAGGGCCATCAATATCGATAACGGAGGGATTTATAGTCAGAAAAAGCTCCATTGCTGCTGATACAACGATGCAATGACTGCGCTTCATAACTCGCATACCTTTGTCCGCAGGCACTGAACAATAGTACTGTGAGTGGAGTTTTGGTCGGCGGCAAGATGGTAGAACCGAACCTTTGTGGACTTCGGTGTCCGTTTGCATGCCGCAGCTATGATTCGTCGCCTCATGGGATAAGCCACTGGCGAAAAATCGGATGCGCGGGAACAAAAGTACGATTAACGTACTTGATTTGGGACTTTCGATGATCTGACGGCAGACGGGCGGTTCATGATTTAATTAGCTTAGCCAGGCTGACCCAACGAGGTGCATTCGTGGCAGGGGTCTTTCGTGAAGAACCTTTGGGTTCTTTTGCAGCATCCCCGCATGCCACTGTTGGCGCCCACCTAATCGCCACAAGACGCTCTGTCGGCGCTGATGCCTGTTGGTATGTTGGCAGCTGAATATACCTAGGGTATCAAAGCAATTACCACGCCAAAGTTTGAGGTGCAGTGCGCCTATGATCTGCAGACCTTTGGGCGTACTTCTGCGTACTTTGGTCTCATTGGCTGCAGACGTCACTCACCGGCGCTTGATCCCATCTGACCACGGCAGTGGACAGGAAGGCTAAAAGGACAGTCTTAGTTATAAAGGTCGCGAATTTCGCGTCTGCTTGTTCTTTTAGATACACCACTCTTCCATTTGCATCGTCTGCAACATGGATCCCCTACATTTCCGCTGGGGCAATACGCTCCCATCACCCATTCTATATCATGCGGAGCCTGAGTCAAGCGGAGTGCGTACAGAACCCAGAGAACCTACGGCTACTGCGGCCCCGTCCATGGCACCCTTTCCGCCCTGGATATCGGATGTCCATCCGCATGACGCCATGGAGATTGAGCCAACTCAGGCTGAGCGCTCACCTATTGTTGTTCCCCAACATCAAGCGACCAATCCTCGGCGAAGATTCCGTGACCAGGGATGGGAAGTACACAAAGATATTCTGCATCAGCTCTACATGGTAGACGACAATAGTTTGCCTACTGTGAGGGAACACATGCAGCTGGAATACAACTTCAGCCCAAGGTATGAAAACGCTGCTAAATAAGGCGTCTATGCTAATTCAAGCAGCCTAAAGCAATACAAGGACAAGTTCAAGTCGTGGAACTGGATCAAACGTCTTCCAGGAGATGTTGCGCAATGGATGGTGCAGAGAGCGAATGAACGAGAGAACGTAGATGGAAAGGGGACTAGTTTCACCTTCAAGGGCCAACCTTGGACCAGGGAACAGGCCGTCAATAGCGCGGCTCGTACTCGAAAAGACATAGGTCAGTCGATATTTTTTTCTAAGTCGGAGCCAGCTGCTGACTGGTTTTCAGTGGTCGACACCCCTGAGGATATGAATTGGGAGACACCGAAAAATCCGGGAGAACATACCTCTCCTGTCGAACAAATCACTGGACTTGACGCGCAAGGCGAAGTAAAGGCGCTCGAGCTACAGCCAGCTGTACGTAAGCGAACGTTTCCATTGACATGGAACGGTAGGAATCGGTTGAACCTTCTCGAGGTATTAGATATGGCCAGAGACTCTTACCTCGAGGGGCACTTGGACCGCGCCGAGACGGAGTTCACGGAAGCCCTTGAGGGACACCGCTACCTCCTCACACCCACGCATGAAGAGACGGTGAAAATCGCCTATGAGCTAGCAAATTTCTATGCCGAACAGTCACGTATGAGAGAGGCGGACGAGGTACTAGAAAAAGTCAGTGAGGATTTCATTGAGCGTTGGGGAGTTCAGCATAAAAAGACCTACCAACATGGGCTCGACATGGTGGATTTACTTAAGAGTTGGAACCGGGAAATGGATGCTCTGACTATTCTGGCCCATGCTAAGGATGCATATGAACAAGCGCAAGATGAGTCTCCGTATAGGAACCGAAAAAGACGCGGTAAAGATACCGCCGTCCGGGCAGAATCACCCGCAGCTCAGCTCCAAAACATCCGTCACAACATGGGTAATACTCCCAGTTCATCAAGGATTGACCATGGCATTGGAGCAGCGCACATTTACGTGGCGACCGGAGAGCCCGCTGTCGAAGAACTGATAAAGCACATCGAAGATGTATGCGTCAGCGACCTCAAAATGTTCGCGAAACAAGCCCTGAAAGCGAGAGCCGAGCTTCTCAAGTTGTACAACAAATTGGACAGGACTATTACGCATAGGTATAAATTTACAGAAGCGAGTCAACTATTCGATAGGTGCTGGGATGAGTTTTCATGGGACAAGGAAAAGATCAGTAGCCTGGATTTTCTTGAAGCGTGCATGGAAGTTGCCCAAGAACTTCTATGCGGGGGGTTTGAGGAAATGAGCTCGAGAATGTTCCGAAAGATTGACGACAAAGCTGAGACCTTGTTCGGGTTTGAGGATGAACGTACAATTTGGACGGTAATAACTATAGGACTGGTCTATCAGAAGGTAAAAGGCTGGCCTGGAGCGAGACTATGGTTCCAGAAGGCATTATCCGCAGCTCTCTCGGTATACAATGAAGGCGATGGCATGGTGAAATCTCTGGAGATGGCAATCGAGAAAAGGCACTTCTCCTACATTACAGATGAGGGAAAACCATACACCACAATTTTCGGGGTCAACGGACTTACAATTAGACCAAGGCGTTTGCATTTGGAATAGTCAAAAATTGACGTTTATAGTTGTATTTCTATCTATTCCCATTTTCTGGTATGAGTGGTTCGCAAGTGATATTCACGTGGGTGTCAACATCTACAAATATTTTTTATTTTCTAACTAGAGAACTGAAATCTTATACAATCCTACTATAGATAGCATTTCTAAAATGCGTTTATATTAGCAGTGTCAGGATGCAACTCAACATTACTAGGCTATGGCAACCAAAAGGTACGAATGTTTAATCCATGAACATTCTGAGTGTTGAACAACATATATACGACACGAAGCCTTATAATTGAGGGAGGAGCATTATCGCAGTGATATAGTTAGTCATTACCCATGGTACATGAACTATATTTTCCTTTCCTAAGCCAGCACATAGATTGCACAGCAAGGCAAAATTATTGGAGGTTGTGATAGATGCATTTTGCCAGCGGCTAGACCTAATACGCTGATAGATTACTAGAATACCTGCCTGTGCACTACACTTATAATTCACCTTCCACCGTCCTTTGTATTTGCTTGTAAGAAAAGTGGACGAACACCCCGACTGCGCTAGCAGGGATGACGGTCGACCCGTTCCGATCCTGACCTTGTGAGGGGTGGCGAATTCTGTAGCTATTTTCAAAGAATTTAGTTAGTTGACCAGAGGTATGGCCAAGATTGAGTTTGGTGACGTTGATTCGGCAAGATTGTGTTTCATCTTCTTTGCAACCACCAACACGTTCTTCGAAGTTGTGATCATTCTTCTACCTATGGGAGAATATATCAAACTTGGCTTGGCACGAAGACAGGTTCTTGCGCTAACGGGACTATTTACATTGGGATCCGTGTAAGTTTTTCCCTCTCGTTTGTACATGAAGAGAGCGAGTTTGCTAACCTACACTGTTCATCTTAGAGTTGTGCTAGTGTCAATATTGAGGCTCTGGACAGCCGTTCGCAACAATCAGTCTAATCTCGGTAACATGGACTTCACAAGGTGGTACCCACTCACCCTCATAATGTTCTGCATCGAGCTCGGCTTTCTCCATAAGCTGCGGCTCCATGCCCATCTTCTAGCCACGCGTGGTGGTCTATCTCGTCCAAACCTTTGTTACGAAGGAAGTCCACATCACTCATCATTCCCGAGGGTTGCTTCTCGACGACTCAGAAAACAGACCACGCGGTACAGATTATAAGATAGATGAGCTGAGGAGCTGGAAGTTGAATACAAGTCAGGAGAACCTTACCTGCGCACCTTCGCAAAATAAGGATACGAAGACGGATTGTGCGGATCAAAATGTTGTTGATCATGTTATGGGGAAGGTGTCGAAGGGGACGCAGGTCAAGATTGGGTCGGTACGACAGAAATTTTAGAAGGGGTTTGAGTGATAGAACACGTCTGGTGAGGGAATTACCACAAAGTTAAACTTCACACTGTCTTTATGAAAGTCCGTTGACCTTGCTCCCATCGCTCATGCAGCTCTTAGTCAGCTCTACTATAGCGCGCAGACTTAGGTTTACAGAAGGTCCTCTGTGGAGCCTAAAATTCACATTACACTAAACTCCCCATGATTTCGGATCACCTCACGCGCCTGTCGTATTTAAAGCACCGAAATTCCTCAATAAGTATAACACTTTAGCAAAAGCTAGACTAATTAAAGCTCATATCGGGAGTGCGCTGCGCTGCGAAGACAGTAGCGATGAAAGCAAGGGAAAGCAGGTAAAAAGATGAGAGCAAGGGACTAGAGCAGACCATGATGGAGTTTTAGAGACTGGACTTAGGGATGCAAGAGTAGAGAATATCCAAGCTGAAGAACCCAGAGTTAAAGAACCCGGATTAGAAAAGAGGGATCCTGCAAACGAAGTAGTGACTAATTAGCGAATGATCAGGGAAAGACGGGCCGAAGAAAACAAAGGGAAAAAAACAAGAGATTGAGGAGAAGAGTAAAAAGAGCTGGCAAGGACTTATGATACGTATCTGAAAATGAACATAGTGAGGCGGATGGGAAGTCAGAGTCGCATTTCCTAAGACTATGGGACTACTATACAAGGCAAATCTCTTCCTAGAATTTACAACACGTATCGTCCGTTATGCTATTTGGAATTGAAGCGACGAGAGGTTGGACCTTTACTACTAGACGCGACGTGATTACTACTCTCGAGTGATTTTCGGAATCTGGTCTCCTCCATTCATCTCCGTGGACCCCGTCTCAGGCGCACAAGCGTTGTGTATGTTTCTTGCTGGTAGTGTCTTACTGCACTCATATCGCCCCATGGCCAGTCATCTGTACTGTTGAAACCAGCATAACTAGGCGATCTAGATAAAGGCAGAGTGTTAAGATCTGCGTCTGTAAATGTTTAGTCGATTGTGAAGGTAGACTTGACCAAGACACTAACCTTCTATAGTCGGCTTTCTCATCGACCATAGGATTTTTCCATTCCATCTGGCTTTTGGTTTTACACCATATTTACAAGCTAGGCTAATGCTAGTGCAAAGAGCCATGATAAAGAGGGCGAGTAAGCTAAAGATGGCTTCTTTAGACCACACTGAGGAGATGGATGGAGGGTTGGGCATGGAGGTAGGGAAAGATTCTGACATGCCACATTAGATATCAGACGAGTTATCAGGTTAAAGTGAGGTAATTAGAGTGATTCTTGTTAGACTCGAAGAAACACAAGCGGAAAACGTGTACGTACCATTCGCAGGTGCCATCGTGAATGCTTAGCTGAATAAGCCTGAAATTCCAGGCAACAAAAGTGTTGTGTGAGAGGTAAGTATTGAAATCCCGACAAAAGCAATGCCGTATAGGAGGGAAATGTTGCGGTTGAAATTGTCAATACAGACGTGAAGAAATAATAACAGAAAAGAGAGAATGGCCATAAGTTCATGAAGGCTGCGGGGAGAGTACGTTGATAAGATAGGAAGTGTGCATATGTAGGGCAAAGTGACCAGTTGCGACCACAGCCCCGACGGCAGCTCCTTACGAGCTCTAACCAGTTGCGAGGTACTTTAGTCGATTCACGCGCTCTCAGTGGTCGTCTTCAGCGAGCTATTTGGGAAAATCAGCGCTAGTAGGATCGCTAACGGCAGCTGCTGCATGCAGGGCAGTAGGTCATGTAAATGATGGTGCAGATCTTGTTCGCCGCGCCAGGTCATCGCGCTACTACAGCACGGACGACAAGCCCTAAGTTCCGAAAGAAAGCATAGGTAATTACTTTGTCTTCTAAATAACTCAGGATCTGCCCATGCACTATTATTTTTTATGGAAACCCTAGCAGCGTTACATGCGACTTGCAAATCTAGCTATATCGCAACTCTAGCCTTAGAATTTTCAAAGTTCGTTGTTTTGTCGCTTGTTTCGCGCTTGCATCCTGCCACACTATTTCTGTTACAACAGTGCTATGCTGTCCTGTTGCTAGCTGAAAAGTAGAGCAACTAATTCTTTAGAACCGTGCAATAATTTTTGCAGTACTCTTAAAGTACAACTAGTCCTTTATGTAGTGTAAAATGCAAATCCGCTACATAGGTTTGTACATGCGGCAAAGCTGCAACGACAAAAGCAGACATGATGGTATTGTTATGTACTATTCTAACAAACTGCTTCATGTACTGTTCAGTCTTGACCCCACAAGCACCCTGCATTCTGCTATATCGGACCTAGCTTTTATGTAAATGAACTACTTTCCTGCAAGTACTCATACTAGCAACGGGATACCACGCTCCACCCTACGAGCTGTACCGGAACCATTTAACCACGGGCCAAGGATGCAATGGAGCAGGTCGAAGATATATCAGACTTTGTAAAGCAACGCGCATTGCCACAAGTACCATTCCCGTGCAAGACCGAAGTTAAACATAGATGTGTCTGAAGAATGTTAAGCGCAATGGTTTATGTGTCGGCCTACAGACCTACTTTTTGACATATTATACACATAGCATTTTTATGTTGACCGTTTTGCGGAGTTGTACGATTGCATAGTGGAGCCAAAGCGAAAAATTCATGTATCTTGAATCGAAAAAGCATTACAAAGCTAGAGGATATCTACACTGAACGCCTACATGGCAACCCGAAGGATGTGACACAACGCAGCCCCTTCCTGCCACACGTTTCCAGCTCTGTTCGTCGATCCCTACATAGTAGACATCAATCTATTCGCTGTCGTCTCCGATGAGCTTCGCGTAGTCTTCGGCAGACGCGAAGGTAGGAAGTTGCTTGAGCTTCCTCTTCTTTCTCTTCCTCTCGTCCCTCTCCTTGGCCTTTTCGCTCTTGGGCTCCTTGCCTGCTTCCGTCTCCTCCGCATCGGCATCGTCGCTGTCGTCAAGGTCAATGGGTATATCCTCGTCGCTGTCAAGGAATGCCTCTTCATCGTCAAGGCCATCGAAGCCGTCATCCATGTCCATGTCGTCGTTATCCGCGTCCGCTCCCGGCTCGGCGTTCTCCCCATCGTCATCGCTGTCGAGGTTGAGCTCCACGCCTTCGTCCATTCCTGCACCACCATCGGCATCGTCATCATCGTCGTCGCTCATATCATTCATATCCATGTCGCTGAAGCCCTCCGAATCATCGTCGTCATCGCCCTCAACATCCGGTCGACTCTTAACAAGCGCCTTCCAGATCTCATCCTCGCCACTTTCCTCACTTTCCTCCTCGGCGTCTCTCTTACTCTTCTTCTTCTTCTCTTTCTTAGCGGTTTGTTTCGCCTTTCCGGATTTCTCGAAGTAAGTATGGAAGAACACTTCATCCTCCCTGACTCCGGCAATCTTCTGCTTCCAGAAGGATTCAGAGTTGACGGGGTCGTGCGACTTGTCGCCACCACGTTGGGTGATGAGGTAGTCGGCGGCCTTGGACGTACCGGACATAGGCTGCATGATGGACTGGCCATGCACAGCCTTTGTCTTGGACTTGGCGTTGCGGAAGGAGAACTTGTCGAGGAAGTTCATGAGGGTGTAGATTGTAGGATCGGGTTTCTCCTTGATGGGCTCGGAGTTTATGAGCTTGTTTGCGAGGACGTGAACAGAAGGGTGATAATGCGCCTGCAGTGGGAGAAGCTCCCATAGACAGGAGAGGTCTGCTTGTGCGTGGCCTGGATCGCGTTTCCGGGGATCATAGCGAGGTCCGGAAGTGGAAGGTTCGCTTTCTTTAGCAACAGTTGGTACTTCTGGAGCGTCTTCATAATGCTCCTCTCCGCTATCATCTGCATTGTCCTCTGGCGTGGACAACATGGATTTGATGCTGGGAAAGGTGATGATGAGTTCGTTAATAAGATATAAAACACCGCAGATGAAAGGTGGTTCGTGCAGGTGGATGATCTGTAGCAGACGCTTCACAAATGCCTTGACTCGCTTTATACTGGTGTCCGACTTGAGGGCCCGATAGAGGAGATTCAGGTACATGATATGCTTCGAAGTGACAATGAGTCGAGGATCTAGAAGAGACTCGTACAATGTCCTGTAGAAACGGTCGGTCGAGTAGTGCTTGGTGGCAGAAATCTGCTGGATGAGCATCATAGCCTGGATACTGGTGTTGAAGTTCGATGAATGTGTAACCTCAAAGAGAGTGTTGATCTGCTCCTCAAACTTGGCGTCGTCGGTCTTCGCAAAAGGAAATGCGCGATTAACTCCGGTCAAGACTCCAGCAATCAACTTCTCCCTCATCTCGTCTTCATTCTTGTACGCTTCAGATGCCTCCTTCTCGGCCTTCTTCTTGGCCATCTTGCCTGGCTTGCCTCCACCACCTTGAACAAGTCCCTTCTTGTTGATCTTTTTCTCCACCGCATCCGTGCTCTTCTCCTTCTTCAACAATCCAATGAACAGACTGAAGTAGATCTCCAAAAGCTTGTTCGCGACCTCCTGCTCCCTCGCGCTTAGTACTGTCTGATTTAGCGTGATGACTGCATAGTACTTAGCGTGTGGGCTCTGGTTGGGTCGGAACAATAAATCGGCTTCGATCGAGTTCGTGATGACGCTCTTCATCATTGGATGGGTGATCTGCAGCTGCAGCAGAAGATATGATGCCTTGGATGCGACTTTCTTCTCCTTATCTCCAAGCTTGTTGATGAGCAGTCGCAGCAAATTTTCTTCCTGTTCTGGTTTTTCCTTCAGCAGCTCCCAGACGAAGGTCACTGCTCGGTTGCGCGAGTATTCGACCTCATCATTGGACCAGCCCTCAATAATCTTGAGCATCTCAAAGTACTGCTTCTTCAGCCAATCCTCGTACGCCCAAGCAACCAAGTGGACTTTCTGAAGGTCGCCAGGTAATTTGTCGCCCATTCTCCAAACGACGTTCTTCGCCTGCAGCGCAGAAACGAGTCCAGATTGGCGCGCGAACACCTTCAACTTCCGATCTGGGGGGAGCAACACACCCTGGCCCATCAAATCTTTCAGGGCAGCCAAAGCCATCATCGCGGCACTCCTGCTCTTCTTCCTCGACAGACCAATCAACTGCTCAAATGCCTTCATTGTGTGCAGCGGCGATTCCTGGACAAGCAGTGTGAGGGCCGAGACTTTATCTTCCATGGTACCAGAGGACATGATGGTCGACATGAACTTATGCGACGAGTCGCGCGACATGTGCGTGGTCGAATATTCGGTCGCCTCAGCTTCCAGAAGCTGGTCGGCATATTTGTGGAGCTCGTCGATGATGTGCCGGGGTGGGATGGATGGGTTCTCAACGGTGGGGAGCTCGGGGAGCTTCACGGTATGCCATTCTGGCTGGGGCGTGAACAGCTGGGGCGCGTTAGCAACCATATCAAATTTCTATCGCAGAATGCATCGTACCAGTACTGCCTTCCTCTTCTTGTCCTCGCCATTCTTGCGCTTGTCCCGCTTGTCCTTCCTGTCTGTGTTGATCGTCACCCGGTTAGGGTTGTCTGGCGGCGGAGGCTTGGTGAAGCCATCCTTGGTCTCGGCATGGGTTCGCTTCTTGCCCATTTGGTCTCGTATGCGCGTGAGGTGGTGTTGCAAGGCCCGTCAGAGAAGATTCTCCGACTCGTCATGACCGTGAACAAGAAACGGCCGTGACTGGGGCGCGATGAATTTGCGCGGAGCTCGGACAAACCAGAGTGCCGGCGCTACCCGGCAGCTAGTGCGCACCGGGCGTAGCGCGGGGTGACGGGAATGGAGGGGACCTCGCGATTTCGGAGCTCGCAATATAGGTGAGTCAATAGCACGCCCTTTGTGTACACATACGCTGCAATCCTCTAGTTCTGTTATCAATTGGTTCCCCTGTATTTTATTTGCATCTGTACAACTCCACATCGCCGGTACTGGGACCACTCCGTTTCCTAACCACCCACTCACCCCCGCGGGGAACCACATGGCCGCAAAACCATAGACTCGTCCATCTCCCAGCCTTCGGCCAACAATGGCCACATCAAACAACATGGAGGAATCCAAGATCTCTATCACGCCTCTTCTCAAACGCCTATGGCACGAGTCCGCAGCCACGAAACCCAGCGCCGCCGAAATCGCTGCCGCAGTATCCCACATCTTCACTAACAGTCTGTCAGAAGTCCAGACGGGAGCTCTCTTGACATGTCTGCACTTTACTGAGCGCGATCGTCAAGCAGATGTTCTCTCAAAATGCGCCGAAGCTATGCGGAACTTCGCTACAGAGATCAATACAGAAGGCATTGAGAAGATCCTAGCGCAAAGAGGAAGGAAGGAAGGTCACTATAATGGTGGACTGGTATGCTCTTCTCATAGCTCAAATGCTATGCTATATGCGACCTGACATCTGACATCAAAACTAGTGCGATATAGTCGGCACAGGCGGCGACTCACACAACACCTTCAACATCTCCACAACCTCCAGCATACTAGCCTCCTCCCTCCTTATGATAGGGAAGCACGGGAACCGCGCATCAACCTCGCGATCTGGATCTGCAGATCTCCTCTCTTGCGCACCACCAAAACCTCCCGTAATCACAGCAGTGACTCCTTCCACACTTGAGGAAATATACCGCTCAACAAACTACGCCTTCCTTTTCGCCCCCATCTTCCACCCAGGTGCAAGGCATGCGGCTAGTATACGAAAGCAGCTCGGTTGGAGAACCATTTTCAATCTACTAGGCCCCCTAGCCAATCCTCTCCACGGCCTAATAGAAGCGCGAGTTATCGGCGTAGCACGTCGAGAAATCGCCCCCGACTTCGCCGAATCACTACGTCAATCTGGATGCAAGAAAGCCATGATCATATGCGGCGACGAAGAGCTCGACGAATTGAGTTGCGCTGGAATAACGCACTGTTGGAGGCTCGTGGAGAACAAAGAGACCAGTGAGGTAGAGATCAATTACTTCACCGTCTCCCCTGCAGATTTTGGACTACCTTCACATCCTCTGACCGATGTATTGCCAGGCCAGTCACCGGAGAAGAACGCAGAGATCCTGATGCGGATACTGACGGGCGAGGTGGCGCCTGATGATCCAATTCTGCAGTTTGTGTACATCAACACTGCGGCGCTGTTTGTTGTCAGTGGGATATGCGATGCGGATACGAGTGATATGGGGCGTGGAGATGATGGGAACGTGATCACAGAGGTTGGACCTGGGGGTGGAAGGTGGAAGGAGGGAGTACGGCGAGCCAAGTGGGCAATCACTAGTGGCGAGGCGTACAGACAGTGGCAGCAGTTCGTTGAGGTTACGAATAGGGTTGCGTAAGAACCTCACATTTAGGGTTCGAAAAAGTTCATTGACGCATATTGGAATACGCCATTACGAAGTTAGAAGTACGATATCCTAGCCCGAGTTCTACCTTTGCGGCTGTTGGAAGCTATTCTTGCGCAGTGCATCCATTCTCCCATATCTCCAGCATGTATTTCAGCCTCTAACCATCGCCATTTCCTAAACAGTGTATGGGCCGAATTCTCCCATTTTATCCATATGCAAACATCTGCCTCTTGGAAGTATCGCAATATTTATCATATGTGCATACCATCAAGTGCCCACACTCCTCATACTGTCCTAGCCCTATCTAGTAAAAACAACTACTTACCAGTACATCTCTACTTAGGAATAATAAACCGCCCCGCCGTACATTTTGTGTTCCAATCTACTTCTCAATATATCACACATAGCTACAAACATATATATTTGAATTATGTAACTTTGCGCCCATTAGCCGACTTCAAAACTACAACTGCTGCGTCTGATATATATGCGTAGTAACCATCAAATAGACTTCTTGGCTTTCATACAAGGGCATGTATATAATACAAGGGGTACAATATCCAGCGACAACGTTCCAAGAAGTGTCAAAGCTTGTGCTACTCTCCGTGTGTTCAAGCGAATGGCTTGAGCAGGGCTGGAAGGGAGAGAGGTATGAAGAAGTATGTGGGGAACAATGTAAGTGCCAAGAGCGTAAACAGGGGACATGTTTTGGAAGAGTAGGAAAAAAACCGTTAGTCACATAAATAAGAATGTGTATGGAGGATACGTGCTACGAAGGTAATCATACCAGTAGTGAGAAGAGAACGCAAAGTAAGCTGAGAAATTAAGAATGTGAATATATAACAGTATCTAGGTAAATGAATAGACGTCACGTCATTACGTCAAGTGGGGCCGGTTTGAGGGTGTAAATGTCGTAGATGCCAAGAGCGTGAATAGCGAACAAACTCCAAGAAATTGATAGACTAAAAGTGCGAAGGGTCTGGAAATTTAATAGAGAATCTCATCAGCCAACTTGAAGCAACATTAGATGTGAAGCTGTTCTTCGCTTTGGATAGTAAGCCGACATGATTGCTTAATATATCTCAAAGATCGTTGTCGAGGCACCTCCTGATAAAGCGGCGCAGATAAGACCTTGGGATTGCTAGAAAGCCGATAGCGGCAGCCAATCACCAAATAGAGAGAGGAAACGCGGAAGTCTTTTGGCCCCCATTTCAAGCAGAATGGCCATGCAGGTGCAAGCCCAAAAGTCTCAGTGCAGCGGTTATTATGACCACGGAGAGCAAAAACTGCAGAATAACATAAGCAGTACAGGGGGTACGTAGCCATGCTATAAGATACGTAGAGGTCATCGAGCTAAGCCAAATTTGGGGGGGGAGGATATATCCATAGTCACCGATATTGGGATTACAGAATCTAGCTCTCAATCCTGTTCTCCGTTGGCGAAGTAGCACTTCTATCTCTTTCCCATTTCAACAACTCCAAAAGCTGCAACGCTTTTCACTTTGGGCCTTCCAGCAGATTCCTCGATCTCCCACCAAGATGACCAGTAAACTGTTTGCTGCCTCTCTTCTCACGATGCTTGGCCAGGTTCCAGCGGCCTTGGCCGAAAAGACACGGTTCCACAAATTCTTTCCACGTTATAATACAGACCTCTCCCAGATTCGCGATGGCGTTTGTGGATCTATCTATGCTCTGAAGGAAGCCGCAAATGCCATCTGGCCAATCGAGAACCCGTATTGTCCGAAGGTTCTGGATTGCATATTGCTAAATACGAGTGAGACGATCAAAGGAGATATGACGAGCGGAATCATCGTCATGGGTCTCACGCCTACGATACTCACGTTCCTCGGCTCGAGCTTAGACGAGACAACACTTCTCTCTAGGAGACGACCGGTCCTGGCCTTCTTGATCGCTTGCGGTTCTCCAGCAGTGATGCCTCCTCGACCATTTATGTACTCGGATCCCATCGCTAATCTGAAAGCCCGAGAGGGACATCTCACGCCGAGACTCCTGGATCGCTGGCAAGCCGCAGCTGTCGTTCTTGTTGAATATGTCCTTGTCCTCGGTGCTGTCGCCAATGTCTTCGTCATAACCTATACGACGGGCCTCTGGACCATCAACACAATCAGTTGCGACACTATATACCTACCACTACTGTGGGTCGGCATCACAGCACCCCTTCATCTACTCGCCATGCTCGCGCTGTCTTTGCGAGTGAAAACAGTAACGGACGAGACATCAACCAAGGAAAGCTGGAGCAACAGACTGCATCAATGGGCTCAGAACGAGATTACACCTTGTATTACCCACAAGAAACTTGGTCTAGAGTTGAAACCCGAGTCGTATCCTTTCATTGTTGTATCTTTGTTCACATCTCTCACGGCTGCATCGCACCTTCTTTACGGCACAATTGCTTTCAGCGCTCTGCAATTCATTAGTAAGTTAAATGCGTACATACACGAACTCGAGCAATGCATCGTACTAACCGTCAGAAGGCTATGTTGATAGTCTTCAAGTCATTACAAGATATATGGCTTCTACTGTCGTCTGCCGATCAGTCCTGATGTTCGAATTGGCAGGAATGAGAAACGCTCTAGTGGAACCAGCGAGGACTTTTGTTCGAAGGGACCCTATTCAACACGCTGAAGATTCTAGTACTTATATCGATAGCAAGAGGGCTGTCTGAATTGTTAAAAGGCCCCCATACGCCACGGTAGAGGAACAACCCCTAACACAGGCACGGGTATATATTTGCCTTAATTTGGAGTGATGCGTTACTTTATACGAGCCTTGCACACACTCACAATTTCCTCTGCCTCAGAGTCCGAAATCTGCTCCTGGGAATGTGTATGAGTCTAACGTGAACTGGTCGATGTGCATAAAGAGAGCGGGAACACGAGTGAGCCTGCCTACATCTAAATGGACAACCAGCAAGCTGGTTAGAAGAAGTATTGTTAGGTGTAACTATGTATTCCCAAGGCTGATGTTACAAGGCACGGACTGTATTTAATGAACGGTGAACCATAGTTTTCCAACAAGAAAATCGCATAAAACAACTTGCACATCTCGCTTTGCAGAACGCCAAGCATGTGACGCGACAAATACCATTGCACGCTTGCTGTACACACCTCTTTTGGCGTTACTCTAGACGCGCGAGAACCTTACAAAGACAGTTCGATCCACCCACACAAATGCAAAATCTCGTCCGCGTGATCCTAGTATAAGATCCACATAACGAACCACTAGTACCAGCTATCACTCCAGTACTGCTACTGGCTACAAAAATATGGACTACATAATTCAAAAAAGCAAAATTCTAAGCGAATGATATGCCGCAGACGGGGCAGTTATTCGAAAGCCCTAACCGAGATACGAATAGCAGCATCCATCAGATCCCTGACATACACACTATCAACCTCCGCACAAAAAGCGCCGTACGTAATGAAGCCTCCACAACGCTCTTCACCGATGACCAGGAGACTAGCCATGCCTCGTACGACGGCCTGATGGGAAAGCGTGTGAGACATGCGTAAACCGGCGTATTTATTCGTCGCGACGAGAGACAACTAGCGGTGAGATTTGCGGAGAACTCGATTCGTAAGCGAGGGTTCAGCGGCTCCCCCTGCTAGTTTCTCGTCGCGGCGATGCTGATACGGTGTCCTTCTTTAAAGGAAAGGCTCTAATAGGTGGACGGACTCGAAAGTACGCCTGCTGGGAGTGGGCTGATTGCCAAGGCACTGCGACTAGACTAGAGATTTTGTGTAGTGCATGGGTTAGGAGGTCAGTAGGCTTCAACTCTAAGTATGAGTGAAGCTTGTGAATAAAGCTTGACATGGGATGTATTTCTTTTGAAATAGAGCATGGGATGACTGTGGATGCTCACTTGAAAACTTTATTTATCGAGCTTGAACGTGTGTCGGATATGTGTATGTGTATTCTAAATGAGCGCCTGTTTTGAAATGTGCTTGTCCTATGTTAGTATGTGTTGGACGTGCCTATATTGGACGCTAACGCGTGTATAATTTTAAACGCACGCGTGGTAGACACGTATATATACCTGGAAATAGGTTTGTGTTTAAAGTAAATATCGTTTAAGATAAGTAGATGTTCGATAAGAGTGCGGGTGCGACATCAAGATATGTTCAACGAAGATCCATTATAAATGCAGATATAAAATTGGAGCCCTTATCATGAGGGCCTAAGAAGGTTGGAGAAGTGGTATGGATGTCGTACGGATAGTATCATCTTAGTCATGTA
This sequence comes from Herpotrichia juniperi, assembly GCA_014905255.1. Taxonomy (NCBI): domain Eukaryota; kingdom Fungi; phylum Ascomycota; class Dothideomycetes; order Pleosporales; family Melanommataceae; genus Herpotrichia; species Herpotrichia juniperi. The sequence continues at coordinate 394,898 of BLYF01000047.1, read as the reverse complement.
CGTTATTGTAAGATATCTTATACTTCTATGATCATCACATATCGTTTATTGTGTATTTATAACCGCATCATAAAATCTAGCAGACATAGTTCCTATCAATCAAGTGATAATCATGATTGATTCCTAGTTAGGACGGCACGGCTCAGAGAGAGATCAGTGTATGTCCTAATTAGGAATCAATCCTGGTTATGACTTGGTTGATAGCAACTGTGCTAGCAGACGTCTCCAAGCTTTGATAGAAGATATACTAGGGAGTGGTCATTCTCCATAAAGTGGAGCCTGAAGTGTTCCAACATATCGAGCTCATTTTGCAAGTGTAATATAGCTTAAGTAAGGTCTATCAGATATGATAACGATCGAATCATATCGAACGTCAACCCAGCTTCCTCTAGAGATCATAGTAAAAAGCAACGTGCTAACCACTAGCAGTCATTTTTTCTAGGTGGCGATTAGAGAAATCTCTCATAAATTAAGTCTTATCGGTGAACGATGTGTTGATTTCTCCGCGGAGGGTTGGTGGTGCTACAAGAAAAAGAAAAGTGCAAAGACGAAAGATATAGAGATATCGCGCGTAGGAGGCTGTAAGCCAAAGCTGCAGGGCTTGCCACGATGCATACGTGCGCACAAGGTCAGCAGCTGTCTATGGTACTTGAGAATCCAAGTACTATCGTGCTGGCGTCCCTTGTTGATGGGTGAGATCCATGGGGATGTTGTGGACACCGAAAAACTGAAACGTCGACCTTAAGAGAGAGAAACGGCGGGTAATAAGACAGAAGTCGGGCAGACTTCTAAGCTAACGATTTCGCAAACCTGTACTGGTGGATGCATTGGCGATCCTCGTATGAGGCTTGCATTCCGCCCAAGGGAACATCCATGGACAACGGAGCTTGCGCAAAACGGGGACCAAATGCCGGACATCCACGTGTGGGGCATGGCAAAGATTGGCCTTGAAGATGTTACTTGTGATCCAAGACGTCTCTATGGTGACCTTTTCTTTTACAACATCTAACAAAGATCGTCGCGCAAAAGGTTTTTCGAAGAATCAAAACCAAAAAGCGAAAGAGAAATGACGTAGTTAACGGGCGGCGAAATGAATCGTGGGTATTTTTCCCAACTTTCAAGCGAGAAACGTTTTTCTCTTACTTCTCTCGGTTGGTATCTGGAAGATCCTAATGCGCTTTCAGCATGCACACACCTTATGCGACACATTCCATGTCGATCTAAAGATCTAGACTTCGTAGAAACGGAGGTAAGGGTGGTGTCCGGAGGCTGTCCTTGATTTGAGTCAGTTGGCACACCTACGATGAGATCCCTGGAGAGTGGGTATTTATTGCGATATGGTGATGAGAATCAAGTTGTGGTGGCCTAGAGAGACGATAAGATAGCGGTAATTGGCAAGTGCCATGTCTTGTTCGTGATTCGGCACAGGCATCCAGCCAATTTTACGTACAGAAACAGGGGAGAAGTCGCAGGGTGTGCGGAGCTTCGGCAACCAGCGCATGTTCCCCATGCGACCATCCACAGGGTGATAATGACGGTGATATTCACTGCCCCGGCTTTGAAGTCCGCGCGGACGATTGCCCTCAAGGATCTTCCAAGCAATCTGAAAACAATGCCCAGGGGATTTTGACGGGTCTTAAGGGTCCAGACGCTGACAACCCCACTCTGCGCCCCTTGACGCCTGCAGGTCAGTTGAACCCGGAGCACGGGCGAATTGCGATGTCACAAACGATGAGGTCATTGTTCGTCGCTTTTCAGCTATCTCGGTAAGAGACGTGATGATTACCGTGAAAGGGCTGGAATGAACTTATTACAGTGCGATCGTATCTTGAGCTTGAACCTGTGTAGAACGACCCCTAGAGTGCTGCCAGGGGCAACCCAGGTAGCATTTATATGTTCCGGATATGCGCCGAAGAAATTCAAGTTGACAGAGTTAGTAGGATGCTCTACTAGCGCAATAGTGATTGGCTGGCATTACTACACGATTGTTCCATGAGCCAAAACAGGAGATGCGGCGCAGGATGCTGGTTCCCTGGTGCACTTTGCGGTCCTTCCGCATTGATAGAAAGCTTGTATTTCATTAAAGTGAGAATTGCGGGATTCTGGTCACGAGTCCTATCAAAATGTCCGATCTCACGATCTTTGACATCATGGTTTTAATGTGGAGTTGGCGGTTGCGCGACCTTTCTGCACGGAATCTATTACCCGTAGCACGCAAGCCATGCTAATTAGAGGAAACTTGAACTCGTTGAAGCCCAGAGGGCCAAGTACACTTCCAGGGCGTAGTTGATCGCGAGTATTGGTAAAGTTCCATTAAGAACAATTTGAGTTCAAGTGAACGAAGAACAAGCAGGGGAACAATCTGTCGGGGTGGATCCGCAGAGCTTCATTGGAGTCGCTTCAAACCGTGTGCGGACATTATCAAGTCGATGTTCAGGCAAGCACTGCCAAGATTTCCGGTGTCGCGTCGGCGGAGTTGATGCCGTTGTACTAATTATACGAGTTCCTGTACTGAAGGACAGTCGTGTCGGATGGCTTCGCAATGACATGAAGCTATCATAGGGGCGAGAGACTCCTAGAAAGGCTAAAAACATCAATGCAACACAATTCTCCGTCATGACTGGCAAGGACAGCGGACATCCTATCTGGGTATTCGTGAGGGTTCATCTTCTTGGCCGCTCCCGTATGAAATATACTGCCGTACTGTGGTGCAACATGCTGGATTGGCATTGTAACGCACACGCGAGACGATGTCTCTGCCGTGTATGAATGCAAGAATGGCTGTCGCAGTGTGAGCAGACTCACGGAATATATAAGGTATGTTCGTTTTGGGAGTCTGTTAGCAGCCTAATATGGCGTTCACTGCCGTGTTTTTGCGATTCTGTCAATGGGTTTCACGACAGTTGTAGGGGATTTTCAGGGTCTGCAGCAAAGTAAGAACTACGACAGTGTAGTGTGCTTGGACGCATTTGGTAAATCGTGATGGAGCCATGATGGCGGGACACTGTTGGCGATGTGTGTCAGCCTAATGGGCGCCGTTTAAGAAGACATAGTTCTGGATATTCCTGCACGAAGCACCTTTCGCTTTCATCACTGGCGGATACCCGAGGTCGAAAATAAGATCGCGATTGATGATGGGATCGCGATTGCACGATGAAGAAGGAGATAAGAATGCAACCTGACCTGCCGCAAAAAGAAAGCTAGTGCGAGCCACACGGACTGAACCCACTACCATGAGCCGCAAGCGACGGTCCAATAAATGTATGCAGCTTCACCGGCAGATTGACATGCGCCCACGTGGTTGGAATGCTCCAATTCCTGAACAAGAGCCAAGGCTAGTCGTGGGGGTGGTGGCGGCGGTGATGATGGTCCTGGAAATGTTTCGCAGGGTTGCTTTGGCTGTTAGCGACAGGAGACTGGACTTTGCTCCCTCAACCAACTTATCCAAGGCGCAATAGCATGTCATGGCATTTTTGAGGCTGAGATTGCCGTGGGTTTGCGCTCTCATGTAGCTCCCGATTGGGAAAGCGTCACCCAGAAGCTCGGAGTCGCTCTCCCTGCATCGTGACTCAGAAGCCACCGACGTCATGTTGGGTAAAGCTCATAAAACGAACGGTAGCCGGTCCTTGTGGCGGTCTGTCCATGTGGTGAAAATACGACACGGATCTCAATGCCGGCCTGTCATCGGCCAGGTCAGGAACAACAACTTTGACCCTGAAAGTGAGCGGCGATCGTCAATAAAGTGTGCAAAGAAGGGCCGGAGGAAGTATCCGGATGTGTTTGCGAGGTGCGTGGATCAGCCGAATTCACTCGGATCGCCGATCTTCAGGTTGGGAAGGCCCGGTTATATCGAGGAAAAACGCGTTGGAAGAAGGGTCCGCGATGTGATGGGAAGATTAGAAACGAGAGTGCGCAGACGTGGCTGACGTGGTGAGAGCATGACGTCGACTATGGTTCGAGGTCTAGATGGCCGGCGGTTTTCCCGATCGATGTCGAGGATGGAGAGGGCACGCTAGGCGGTAGGCAGGAAGGCGCGGCGGACCCTTGATACGGGGGACCTGATGCTTGATGCTTGCCGCGAGGTGGAGCTTGGCAGCAAGCGCCGAGTCAATCGCTGCAAGTACAGTATTACCACGGGCGCGACGTTGTGCGTTGTGCCGTCCGGCGACAAGAACTCGGTTCGAGGAGCAAAATGAAGCGCTGGGGGGAGAAGAAGGCGCAAGTGGCAGCTGTGAGGCTGTTCCAAAGCACGCCGCGGAACGGCGCCGCCATTGGATGGTGAGTGGGTGGTGGCTTCCGCTGGCAGGCTGTTGTTGCTGCTGCTGCTGCTGCTGCTGCTGCTATTGTTGCTATCCCTGGAGAGGGAGATTGCCTTCACAGATGATCGATGCGATGCAATGCGATTCGATTCGATTCATCGAAAAAAGGCGGTCTCGGATGCGGGGCTGCTGTTTGGGCACATCAGCACGTGTGTCCGAGCATCGAGAAAGGCGAGGGCGGCGTGACTGGGGGGCTGAGCCTTGGAAGGCAGGACTCGGAGGCTGCTCCGTGAAGAGTGAGATTCAGATTCAGATTCAGATTCAGTCTTAGTCTTGCCGCCGCGTTTTCGTGTCTCGCCGGCAGATGCATGTCCCGTGCGGCCAGAGGTAAGCCATGCTGCACGCATCGCATCGCAACGCAACGCAGAGGGCCACGGCGCCCTGTCGCGAGACAGACAGATGCGATGGCTGTGGCTTCCGCAGTGCGACGCTGCGAACCAAGACCAAGGCGGCACGACACTAGCGCGTCTCCTTCCGCATGGCATTTCGAATGCGCATCCTCGCGTCAGCCCTCATCCCGGCGAGCTAGCCCCAACCCTGCTGTCGCGCCCCTGCAACCCTCACTCCACATCCCGCCCTGGGAAAAGAGTGCTCCAGGTCCTCCAGCCCGACCTGATCGGTGCTCGTCCCTGCCGTGCTACGAATAAAGCTCCCATCATGTCCTCCGCCGAGGCCTGTGATCTTGCCTTTTCAACCCACATCCATCCCCCATCCTCAGAGCTACTCCAGACCTCTGACGAGCTGCCAACGTCTATACTCTACAATCCTCACCGGAATCCCCTCTCACACCCGCGCCCTCCTCGCCCTTGCTGCCCCCCAAGCCTTGAGCTATCAACTACTGTTGAGAGTATTCTTCACGTGCCTTTGCGTGACGAGCATACCGCGCTCCCCAGACTGGCTGCATTCCCTCCCTGGCGCGCGTTTGAGCCGTGACTACCTAAGAAACCATGGACGGAAAAAACTCCTCTGGCCGCCGCATCTCCCTTTTGAACGACAGCGTTGAGTCCGCCCTACAGTCTTTCCGGCTGCCTTCCTTTTCCTCCTCTCGCGGCTCTCGGACTTCCAGCTATACGTCATCGTCTATCGGCTCTCCACTTACACCCCAACTACTGCGCAGCAACTCTTCCGACTCCTCCTCATCCTCTGATTCTGGAGTTATGCAAACGCCTTCTCCCATCACCCCAGAGTTCGACTTCGACGGTCTTTCCTCGCAGATGGCCTCCCCGGTCTTCGCACAGGCGAACTACTTCCCAACACAAAAGGAACTGAGCGCAGCCTATCCATCGGACCCCCAGAATTCGGGGCCTTTTCATGATGCGGGTGCGTCTGAAGTGGCTTACTTCGGATCGCAACAGGCACACGAGCCCCGGCCCGACTCTGCATCAACGTCATCCGCCAACCCAAGATCAAAGAAGAACAGCTACCCATGTCCAATGGCGAAGCAATACAACTGCAACGATTATTTCACCACCTCAGGCCATGCAGCCAGGCACGCAAAGAAGCATACGGGCAAGAAGGATGCATTCTGCCCAGAATGCAACAAAGCTTTCACGCGCAAAGACAACATGGAGCAGCATCGTCGAACCCACCAAAGCGGCCGCAACGCACCCAAAGGTAGCGAAAGTTCCGCAAAGAAAATCAAGCAACAAGCGAAAAGGCCCAAGCCAGCTGCGATTCAATCTTCAATGCCCCCTCTCTCAATCATGGATCCTTCTCTATCCGCCAGCCCAACCAGCGCACACTTCACAATGGCGCCTGCCGTTCAACCCGTCGACAACTTTTCCGCCGAGTATCCTCAACGTTCTATGTACCCTGATCCAACAATATTTTCCATGACCCACGCTTATGCAGTCGGGTCTTCATACGGCCTCGACGCGCTTGCAATCGCTGCGAGCGGAGAGAAGCGCAAATATGAGTCATGAGCACTTTTCAGACACCGAATTCCATCATTAGTGCCAGTACTTCCATCGATTATTTCTCTGGGCATTGGACTCCTATTTTCTTCGCGCTTAATCAACAAAAGTTCTATCTGGCGCAACTATGGGTCACGAACGACACGTGGTCCGGTCAAAATATCACGAAGTGTCAGTAATAGACGCATGCCGTCATGGCTACGAATATATGAGGTGTTTTATGGGTTTCTTCTCTTCTACACTGTATTTTGTCTTACGGCTGGTCCTCCTTCGGTTTATTACCGGCCTTTTTTGTTTCAGTCGAGCGGGCGGCATTTTGCTCACCAATATTGGTATCCCGTCGCCATTCAGCCGGGCGTTTTGACGGCAGGCTTCGGTGCTCAGTAGTTGCATCGTTGGCTAAGGCGTAATGGTCGGATTAGGAATATAGGGCAAACATGGATACCCCGCCCTCATTGAAGGTGCATTGTTTTTTTTGGGTTTTTTTTATTCTTTGGCAACAATCTGCAGGAGATTGTATAGGGTCATATGCAAGGGATAGTTACCAAGGGTCAATCTTATTTAGGTAATGCCCAACAATAATAAAACAATTGAGCATCTCATTTTACTCTCTCTCTATGATTTGTGATGACAACAGTGGCACATGCTGATCAAGTCTCTCCGACAAACTAGCACGTCTTCCCAACAATCTGCAACCCCCGGTCCACGAATCCTAGCATCGGAACGGCCCCAAGCAATTATTGAAACCTGAGCAGTCACTGCCAGGCGCCAAAGTTGTGGATTCGACAATCAAGGATTCTCTGCCACCTTCATTTCCACAGACGCAGTTGTGTCAAGGGGAGGATGCTCCCACTGTTGTCCCCCGCTCGGGGCTGGCTGTCAGATGGCTCTCCGCCGCATAAGCCTATCTTGCCATGCTCGTACCAGGGATCGACTCCGGATCGACTCCAGTCTAGATGGTTTGATCGGCAACGCTTCATCTTTCTCTCAACCTCAAGCCCTTGAGAGATGTGAGGTCTCATGAACAGATGCTACGACTCCTCACATTTTATGCAGCTAACCGAGCGAACGCACGAATAGCCTACAGCGCTGTCTTACAGCGCCTTTTGACGCAAACTCTATGTGCTAGATGTCTAGAGTCGCCCCTCAAGGGGTTCGTTCGGTCTACTATCCCCACCAATACTAGCAAAAGACCTGGTCCCTGCATCGGCCTAAAATCTGCACGTGAACCCTTCGCTTCCGGGGCCCCAACGGGAGGAACTAAAACCGTTACGACTGATTGGCATCAGGGCGTCTCTAGCGAAAACCTAGACTGACGTCTTCAAGGTTTGGGCGCAGGAAAGCTAAGGGTTGCGAAGGTCGCCACCACCATCTTGCAGCCACCTTCGGAGTATTACTTAATGGCATTCTGGTAAGTATAGCCGCAATTTGAGCGAGTTGCCCTAATCCTGTTTGCAACTTGTTGGAATTGCCTATAGCAAACTCTATCTCGATACGAGCTCCTCCGCAAAACTGGAGAAAGAAGGAAGGTGCCTGCTCTTTCCTGATCGGGTATCATCTAGCGTGCTACGGCAAACAACATCCTTCCTCCCCTCTATTCATACTCCGCCAAATCCAGACCCTTCAGACCTCGAGATCATATACCCGGGCAGCTGCAGGCTCCTTTCACCACAGACTGCGTTCATGCAAGGGCAACGTCGCCCATGTGGACGCCCAGAGGCACCCATAGCCTCTTGTAGACAGCTGGGGAGCACAAGAGACCAGGACCCGACTGCATACATTTCGTCGCAGGGAAGCCCTGCGGCAACAGGTTTGTGGGGCTCTCCCTATGGAAGACTTTGAGTTCTTACGTCTTGCGCAATGGTAGTACAAGACCATGCGTCTCGCGAGAGCTTATGGCGACACAAGACTTCCCACCCTCGCACAAGCAGTTTCTCTCCTTTCCGTTCTCAATTCTCACTGCACATGCTCAAATCTTCCTTTCACAGAGATGCCTCTATCAGAATCCAGCTGTTTTGTCTCTGATATCTCCACAATTGAGAGTACAGTAATAATTTTTTATACTTTTTGTGCTACATGCACTGTCTACTCATTTTATCTCCAATGCGTAACTTCCCCTGCACCACGCATTACTTTTGCATACGCAATGCAACGGGCACGCATCTCCCCACACTCTCGGACGTTGAATAGTCGGGTTTAGCTCTTGGCCGCGATCCCAACAAACCCGGTCCGTGCTCTCATTTCTTTTTCTCAGAAGACATTGGTTGCCTTGCGGGGCTGTGGCGGAATGGCGGTTATGCTGTAGAACGTCGTCTATCTACCTGCAGATCCTCAAATAGGTAGGACAACATGTGGGGAAACGAATATAATCGAGTGCGGCGAGCTATGTTTCAAAACGGAAGGGAGGATGTCTCCCCGGTTCCCCGGACCCGGTCGTTGACGCAACGTGATATGGACGATGGGGTTGAGCTTCGGCAGATGGACCAAGCTACATGTCGGCCAGCGCTCGTATTGTCGTCAAGCTACTCCAGATACGGATTCGACATTCACCATCTGTTTTTCGTTCTCTCGTCTCAATTCATCCCACGTTCGCTCCCGCTCTCCTATGCCGCCCCAACCTCACAGGTGCCACAAAACAGCCATGTGCGCGCCTCCCTACCAAAATGCCAGTACCGTAACACGTTCCACCGTCTCACAAATCACCTAAAATTATCGGGTACAGCTCTCCCATCTCAAAGCAGCATCAATGTGTATCTTCTCTTATCAGTGGATCCTTCTCGACCCTGAACGTGAGCGGGTCTTTACTCCCTTTTTGGGCTTTCATTCTCATGCAATCTTCCTTCTCGCCCTGCAAGGGCGCAGCACTCCTGCATTTGTCAACAACTCAACAAACGCAGCACCACAGTGGCTGAAGCTGAAGCAGTCATGGCCTGCATCATTCAGGAGGAGCAAAAAGATATGCTGTGATCACCTCATGACCACATCCTCAAAACTTCATTTTCGTAAAGTGGAAGCCACCGATTAGCAAGGATTAGCGCCCAGAAACCGAACTGCAGATATCTGCATGTCTAGAAGCATGCGTTGCGGATGTCACCCAACGGCTGTCAATCATTGGCTGTGGGCGCTGTACCTGGGTTAGCATCCAAACGGAGTTGCACGACGAGCGGCAGAGAATGAGGGGTTGACACGAGGAGCAGACTAGGCACTGATGCACATTTTTGACCGTTCTGGAGTCCAATGCGTCTTTCATCACCAAGCGCAGCATGCACAATATGATATTTCCATGTAGATCCTTTCGGCCACACCTAAGTATATTCTCCGCTTTTCTAGGCTGCGTCGTATGAAGGCTGCATGTTCCCGTTTCCCCATCCTTTTCATTTCTTACCGCAGCATGTGTTCAAGACATGAATCACCACAATTCGAGCCCTGTATCCCCATTCAGGGTATGTAGACCCAGCATTTTCGTTGGGTGCTATCCACGGCCTTCTGTGATTCGCACAAGAAGCCATGTCGAGCTTTCAAAGATAGAGCACGTATGCATGTAGGGTCCGAAAAGCACTGTGTTGTGCAGTGCGTGAGCACCACGTCACAACAGCGGCTTTGTTTGTACCTCCGGCGCTCCAGCTCAACAAGAAACTAACCGCATCCGTCCTTGCGGTTCCGATCGGACAGGAACCGAACCGGGAGGCGGGCACACACGTAAGCAAGACGACGACTTTCGAGCATTCTTGCTGCACTGCTCAGCCGATATTCGCTTGTGCCATGTAGCGCGCAAAGCTGTAGTCGTCGCCCGTAGGACCGCCTTGCTCACCCCGGTTGTCTCGCAGCGCGGCCTCGTAACGCGACTCGAGCCCGCCGTCAGCGTCCGGGAGCTCGTCATCTGAGTCCGGGTCGCCGACAATCCCGTTGTTTTCTTCGTCGAAATCTTCGGCATCGCTGACGGTTTCGGGCTCCTCTTTCCGCTGCCCTTTGTTCGGCTTCTTCTGCGCTCCGCCGACGTTCATGTCTTTCATTAGTCGGTCTAGCTCTCTGGCCCGGGTGCCTGCTTTTTGCTCTTCGCGCTCAGCTTTGCGGCGCTCGAGTTCGGGCTTGTAGTCGCGCTCGAATTCCTCCTTCTTCTCCTCGACGCCTTTGAAGAAGTCGCCCATTCCTTCGCCCGTCATGGCACTGACGCCTACAACGCTCAGATGCTTGTAGAATTCCTCTAGCACGAGTGACATGCTGTTCAGCAGACTGCCCATGTACCCACTGCCACCTCCTGCCGCACTTCCTTCGCCTCCAAAACTGCCTCCCTCTTCTTCCACCCTCAACGCACTCTGGAACGCCTCGAAATCCGTCATCCACTCCTTTGCAAAACTTGCATCCTGTGCATCCGTCTTGTTGAACACCAGAATCATAGGTAACTTTGTCTTGTATAGGATCGAACACGCATACAGCATATTCGACATGAAGGTGCTCGTGCTCGTCGTTCGCGGGGTATCGATGATGTATGCGATAACTGTCGGGAACGTGCTCGCCAAACTGCTGAGCAAGATCTCTCCGCTAGCCGACCAGACAAAGACTTCGATCTGCCCCGGCGTATCTACCAGTATATGTTTGACCCGTGGCGGCTGCGTTGGTGTCGCCTGTCCCTTCCCAGCCATAAACTCCACCGTGCTCTGTTCTGGCGCAGGCGTCGGCTCCGGTGGCGCGGTCCTCTTTTCTAGCAGTCCGATGACCTGATCGATCTTCGTGCTGAACAGATTCAGAGCGGTGAGAATCCCGCCGTTGGGCCCCAGGTTGAATTGTTTCATTACTTCTTTGTAGTTTACCGAGTCGCGGATGTCGATGTTGGGCGTGAAGGGAATGTGGTGGACGGCGGGATCGAGGTTGAGGATGTAGGGTGGGGCTGAGGGCGTCTTTGACACGGAGGGTGTGGATGATGTGGGATCTGGGTGTGTGTAGAGGTGGGAAACGAGGCGCTGCATGAAGGTTGTTTTGCCGCTGCCGGCCATGCCTATGCATACTATGGCGACGGGGAGGGTGGAGGATGGCGGGATGACGGTGGCCGCGGGGCCTTCTTGTGCGGTGGCCATGGTGGTGTGGAGAGACTGAGTATGTGGATGTCGGGTTATAGTTGTGGTATGAGAGGCTCCAGTCGTGGTTTTATATTCTACTTCCTTGCAGAATCGACTCTTCTCTACACTGCGCCTGCAGTCGCGCGGGGTGATAGTTGTCCGTAAAGAGCACAAGTAAAACAGCGGGGTAATTCTCAAATAAATACTTGACCAACTCGTAGTGAAGATGTAGGACGTGGTATGATTCGAAAGTAGAGTGAGGTTTGTCGTACAGAGGGGCGTTGTTGTTTTCTTTGGCGGGGAATTCTGCCAGTCGGACGTCAGCGCACGTCCATAAAGCTCTGACCACCAAGCTCGGCTGCACTTGTACCTTTCGCGAACCTACATCATTCGACATAAAAACTTTTGTTTGACTGTCAACAACATCAATTACCGTGACTCACCTCTACAGCACGACGACTGATATAGTAGAAAGTGATCAAGGGATAATGGGACTCGAAGACTTTGAGAAGGAGCTCGCAGAGAGCAAGGCAAAGGAGTCGCGTAAGAAGAGGGAGAGGAGTCGGAGTCGCGACAGGCATCACCGTCGGTCGAAGGTAACCAATTCAACATACAAACACCTAGGGTCAACTCATGCTGACTATATGAAGCACGACAAAGACAGCAAACACCACCACCACCGCTCACGACACGACGACGACAACCAAGGCCAGAAGCGATCACGCCACGAGCGCGAAACCTCCGAAGAGCGCTCACGGCGCAAACGCCGCGAAAAAGCGAGATCTCTAGTCGAGGACCATGATGAACGGTCACGTCGGAAACATAAGGAGGCCGCCAACAGCGACGACGATGACCAGGAGCGTATGAGCCGGCGGCGCAAACCAAGGCGCGACAACGACGATTCATCAGACGATGACGAGGATATGCTAGAAGCTAAAGATTTCGTGCCACCGAATGATAAGACGTTGGACGAGCAGATACAAGGTGCAGCAGATGCCAATGTAGAGCGCGACTCGTGGATGCAGGCACCTTCGTCCATGGACGTGGATTATGTGCAGAGGAAGAAGAAGGAGGATAAAAGCACCTATGTGAAGGCATCCGAGGAGAAGAAATCCGAGTGGAAGGCTCATGGGGCCGAGTTGAACCATGCATATGCCAATGTAAAAATTGATGGAGGCGACGATGAGATGGTCGAGGATGAGCCTGCGCAACGGGATGTGGACTACAAGTTTGGGGATGCGGGATCGCAGTGGCGCATGACAAAGTTGAAGGGCGTGTACCGGATAGCAGAAGAAAGTGGGAAGACGGTTGAGGAGGTTGCGTTGGAGAAATACGGAGATCTGCGAGATTTTGATGAGGCGAGAGAGGAAGAGACGGAAGTTGATCGGCGGAAGATGTATGGGAATAGTTATGTGGGCAAAGAGAAGCCGTCTGGCGAGCTATTTGAGGAGAGGAGACGAGAGGCGGGCTTGAGAAGGCCACCACCGGCACATCACGAGGATCATGAGCTTCCCCAAGGCGAAGTCATTCCGGATCAACAAGCAGTCAAGCTGAGCCAGACCGAACTCAACAGGCTGAAGGCTCAGATGATGAAGGCCAAGATGAAAGGAGCAGCAAATGCAGCACAACTCGAAAAAGAGTATAATGCGGCTGCTGCTGGGAATGCTGGTCGTCCAGAGCGGGACGTTGTTGTCCTCGGCGCAATGGACAACCGCATGTTAGCAGGTGGCCGACAAGGCGAAGTCAAGACCGTGGACAACAAGAGAGGACGAGAACGCGGCCTGGTTGTCGAGAACGACGACATGAGCATCGATGACATGGTCCGGCAAGAGCGACGCACGAAAGGTCAAGCCGGAGGCGAAGGCATGCTTCTTGCTGAAAAGATTGCCAAAGACGCGAAATTCGACAACGATCTCGACTACATCGACGAGAACGCAACCAAACTCGCCGCGCGCGCCCCAAAGAGTACTGTAAATCTCCGCAACGCAGCAATCACAGACTATCAGCGCACAAACCGCATTCTCGACTCCTGCCCCCTCTGCCACCACGAAGACAAATCCCCTCCCCAACCTCCAATCGCTCCCATCGTATCTCTTGGAACCCGCGTCTTCCTGACCCTCCCCACTGAGCCCGAAATTAGCGACGGCGGTGCGGTAATCGTCCCCATTTCGCACCACACCAACCTCCTAGAATGCGACGACGATGAGTGGGAAGAGATCCGCAACTTCATGAAATGTCTAACGCGCATGTACCACGACCAAGGCCGTGACGTAGTCTTCTACGAGAACGCCGCCACCCCCGGCAAAAAGATGCACGCTGCCATGCAGTGCGTACCCATTCCCTTCGAACTGGGCGAGACCGCGCCAGCTTTCTTCCGCGAATCCATATTGGAAGCTGCGGACGAGTGGGCGCAGCATAAGAAGATAATCGACACGCTGAAAGCGGCGAAGAACGGGCAGGGCAAGAGCGCGTTCAGGAGGAATCTGGCCAAGGAGATGCCGTACTTTCATGTGTGGTTTGAGCTAGATGGGGGAATGGGGCATGTGGTTGAGGATGAGAGGAGATGGCCCAAGGGCGATCTGTTCGCGAGGGAGGTGTTAGGGGGGATGCTGGATAGGGATGTGGAAGTCATTAGACGGCAGGGACGGTGGGTTAAGGGGGATAGGAGGGTAGAGGGGTGGAGGAAGGGATGGAGGAAGTTTGATTGGACGAGGGTTCTGAGTGAAGGATAGTAGAGGAATAGGGTAGGCTTACTCACGATCTGGAGCGGATGGTCTGTACCTTGGTATACAACACCTATCTTAAAGTCTTTCATAATCCACGCTAAAAAAATAAACGCCTTCTAACAAGAGTATACCCAGTGCGGGTTAACCATCCTCCCTGCTAGCCGTGGCTAGTTCAAAGTATTCGGCTTTTTGATCGCCCACTATAAATATCGCTGACTATGCTCTCGCTAAACGTATTATATTGATTATGTGCTAGATTTTTAGTACAAAAACTCGGTTAGCTGACCTAAGCCTAGAATAATTACAGAACTAGCAGAGAGGCAGCGGCTAGTTCAACTACCCCGCTCTCCCACTTCATACATAGAACGACTATGATATTCACGCTTCGACAATGCGTCTTCTAAAAGTTGACGAGAACGGCGAGTTCAGCCTAACTGACGACCTAATCGACAATATCCCCCCCTATGCCATTCTTTCGCACACGTGGGGAACGGATGATGATGAGGTCAGCCTTAAAGACTTGACATTTGGCCCCAGAAGAACAAAAGCTGGATACAAAAAACTTCGTTTCTGCGAAAAGCAAGCTGCTCACGATGGCCTGAAACACTTCTGGGTGGATACTTGCTGCATTGACAAATCAAATAATACTGAGCTTTCAGAAGCTATCAACTCTATGTTCCGCTGGTATCGCAATGCAGCTATATGCTACGTATATTTGTCCGATGTTTCCACCGATGACCTCGACTTGACTTTACAGTCGCGAGAACAAGCTTTTCAGAGGGGCCGATGGTTTACCCGAGGCTGGACACTTCAAGAGCTTATTGCTCCGCCAAACGTTGAATTTTTCTGTTTGAAAGGCCAACGGCTCGGCGATAAGAGGTCTTTGGTGCTTCAGCTTCACGAGATAACAGGAGTCGCAGTCCAGGCTCTCCGAGGAACGCCATTGTCGGAGTTTAGCGTCGAGGAGCGAATGCTATGGGCAAGAACTCGTCAGACTAAGCGTGAAGAGGACAAGGCTTATTCTTTGCTTGGAATTTTCGACATCTCCATGCCACTTATCTACGGTGAGGGGATGAAAAATGCGTTCCGTCGGCTTCGAAACGAAATCTCTGCGAATGTTGGTACGCATAACATATTCATTAATTGCTGTAGTAATAATAGACCGCTGACAAGTAGCTGGTGATTAGATGACCTGCTTAGTCAGTTACCAAATGCTGTCGGGGCACCTTTCAATTCGTACGAGCGACAGCACGATCCTACCTGCCTTCCTGAAACCCGTGTCGATGTTCTTCGTCAGATACAAACTTGGGCTTACGGAAAAGACAAACAATTTATATTCTGGTTAAACGGCCTAGCTGGCATGGGAAAATCTACCATTGCTCGCACCGTTGCACACGAACTCTCTGAACGAGAGTGTCTTGGGGCTAGCTTCTTTTTCTCACGTGGCGGTGGAGATTTAGGGCACGCAGGCAAGTTTGTCACAAGTGTTGCGCTGCAGCTTGCAAATAGCATACCCGATCTTCGCCAGTACGTTTGCGATGCTGTTTCAGACCATAAGGATATTGCGAACCGGTCTCTTCGTGATCAGTGGCACCAACTTGTCCTACGTCCGCTATCGAAGCTAGACGGCAACAGCTGCCAATCTTCATACATGCTCGTGGTAGATGCGCTTGATGAGTGCGACGATGACAGCAACATCCAGATCCTCCTCCACCTTTTTGCCGAAGCTCGATCCCTAGAGAAGGTCCGGCTACGAATCTTTCTAACGAGCAGACCTGAGATTCCAATTCGATATGGGCTCTGCCAGATTCCAGACGCAGAACATCAAGACTTTATACTCCACAACGTATCACCGTTAACTATAGATCACGACATTTCTATTTTCCTGGAGTACAATCTAAAACTCATCGGACAGAAATACTCTTTAGATGCTAGCTGGCCGGACGAAAAGGTTATTAAACTTCTAGTCCAGATGACAAGTGGATTGTTTATTTGGGCAGCAACCGCCTGTCGATTTATCCGCGAAGGAAAAAGATTTGCAGCTACAAGACTAGACATAATTGTTAAGAACAGTAGCAATACTGTCACTGCGCCGGAGAAGTACCTCGAACAGATTTACATTACTGTCCTCAAGCAATCTATCTCCCCAGAATACACAAGCGATGAGAAAGAGGAGTCATATTGCAAGCTAAAACAGGTGCTTGGAAGTATAGCTGTTCTCTTCTCGCCGCTCTCTGGACACTCTTTAAGCAGGTTGCTCGGTGTCACGGGAGAGGATATTTACCAAACGCTGGGTGACCTTCACTCTGTTGTAGACGTTCCAAAGGGCCAGATCCAGCCGCTTCGTCTCCACCACCCTTCATTTCGTGACTTCCTCCTTAATTACAACCGATGCAGGGATCAAAACTTTTGGGTTGACGAGAAGCAAGCACATCAAATGCTAGCGAAATACTGTGTAAACCTCATGTTAGCTTCTCTCAAGCGGAATATATGTGACCTGGACAGTCTCGGTGTATGCGCGACGGATATTGAAAAGAGCCGAGTAGAGCAGTGCCTTCCTCCAGAAATTCAATATGCATGCCTCTACTGGAGTCAACATCTTCAAAAGAGCGGCGCTGAGCTTCATGATGACAACCAAGTGCATCAGTTCTTGCAGGAGCATCTTCTTCATTGGCTTGAGGCTCTTGGGTGGATGGGGGAAATTTCTGAAGGAATTCATGCGATTTCAAGGCTAGAGTCTATTACAGATGTAAGCAAACTTGCAGCATAATAAGACTACCTTGCTAATATGGTATAGGTAAATCAGTGTCCCCGTCTATCCGAGTATACTCACGATATATGGCGATTCATCCTCTACTGTAGAGGAACTATTGAGCATGCTCCTCTCCAGATTTACTGTAGTGCGCTCATTTTTTCGCCTCAGACTTCTATAACCAGGCGAAACTTCCAGCAAGACATTCCAACATGGATACAATTAAAGACCAAAACTCAAGAAATTTGGAATGAAGAGCTTTTGACACTTGAAGGCCACTTTTTGGAAGTTAAAGACGTCGCTTTCTCGCCGGACGGCAAGGAGCTCGCATCGGCATCGGACGACGGGACAGTTAAGTTGTGGGATACATCAACAGGAGCAACACACCAGACGCTACAGTGCACTTCTAGCTACATTACCGCCGTAGCTTTTTCACCAGACGGCAAGAAGCTAGTATTAGGTTCAGGAGACAAAACAGTCCAGATTTGGGATATTATGAAGGGAGAGGTACAGTACATGCTACAAGGCCACTTGGATGCTGTTGAAGATGTTGCCTTTTCACCAGACGGTAAACTGTTAGCATCAGCATCAGGAGATAAAACGATCCGGCTGTGGGACGCCATCACGGGGAAAGCGCGACAAACACTTGAGGGCCATTCGGATGCGGTCAGTTCCATTACCTTCTCCCCGGACCTCAAGCTGCTGGCATCAGCATCGTACGACCGTACAGTTAAGATATGGGAGGTGGCCACAGGAGCTGCACGGCAAACACTCTCCGAGCACATACAATTGGTTTACGCTGTCGTCTTTTCACCGGACGGCAAGCAGCTAGCATCAACATCGATGGATAACTCAATCAGGGTATGGGACGCGGCAATAGGAGCTACACAGCAGACGCTCGAGGCTCACCGGAATTATGTCAGCGACGCAGTCTTCTCACCAGACGGCAAGCGGCTAGCATCAGCTTCAGGAGACGGAACTGTTCGTGTATGGGACACAGTCACTGGAGAGCCACAGCAAACGCTCAAAGGTCATTCGAGTGATGTCAGCGCTGTCTCCTTCTCACCGGACGGCAAGCTGCTGGCATCAGCCTCATACGACTTCACAATTAAACTATGGCAGATGACAGGAGCTGCGCCACAGGTGCCCTCTGATCATTCAGACGAAGTCACTACTATCGCGTTCTCGCCTGACGGTACACAATTGGCGTCTGGCTCATTCGAGATTGTGCTATGGGATACGGCTACAGGAGCGGTGCTGCAAACACTAGCGGGTCATTCACGTTTGATCAACGCTATTGTCTTTTCGCCGAATGGGATGCAGTTGGCATCCGCCTCGTACGATAAAAAGATTAAGCTGTGGGACACTAGATCCGGGGCAGCCCTGCACACACTCGCGAGCCATTTAGCTGGGGTATACGCCGTGGCATTCTTGCCAGACGGCAAGAAACTTGCATCAGCTTCTGCAGATAACACAGTTCGAATATGGGATATCATAAGCGGGAAGCTACAGCACACACTACAGGGCCACTTGGGTGAAGTTAAAGCAGTCGCAATTTCTTTAGACGGTCGACTGTTAGCGTCAGGATCAGAAGACGGAACGATCAAGCTATGGGATCCCCGTTTGGGAGTAAGCTTGCAGACTTTTAAACGGCCTTGGCATGATATTATCGCCATAGCATTCTCACCGGACAGCAAGATACTAGCTTCGTTGTACGAAGACGGGCTGATCGAACTGTGGGACATTGTCTCAGGAGCTGCCCGACAGATGTTCGAAGTTGACGTCAATGTTCAAAAAATTCGATTCTCCGAGGATATGACATCCCTTGAGACTGATAGAGGTCCAATACATAACATACTGCCTTCCACTAACACAACTACTGTCAGTCGGAATACCTCACACGGCATATTTATCAAGCAGCCATGGATAGCAGTAGGGATGGAAGATGTGCTGCTGCTTCCTTTTGACTATCGGCCAAGCTGCACTGCTGTTCACGGCAATACTGCCGCTTTAGGGCATGCGTCTGGTCGGGTTTCGATATTGGAATTTGACTTTGAATCTAGAAACGGGATGGCAGGCTGCTCGAGTCAGTGGTGAGTTGGATACTGAAACTGTGGGCGATCTTGCACAGGACACTGCCAGAGACGGCTAAGCTGTGGGACACCGGCTCAGAAGCGGTACTACTGTACAGAAACTTAAAGTTTATGCCGTTGCTCTGTCCCTTTTATTCTCTGATGGTGGGACATGCCTCTGGATCAACAGAGACCGTTACGTAGTATGTTTCCTTCAAGGGAGTAGTTGTTTCTCAATTAAATCTTTCACTTTCTGTTTATGGAGAGTATTGTTTGTTTTAATTATTCTAGTCAAGTATTATTTCTGGAGTTTGATCTCTTAAGCCTCCCTTGACCATTACCTGCTAGTTCTGTTACTAATAACTCTCATTTATACTTCTGTCTAAGCCGAGCTTTTCGTCATTAATAATTGCTGTTGGGTTAGAGATGCACCGGCTTGAGATTGAGGATTCTTGTAACGGACCAAAAGGTCAACTTAGTGCCCGCATAAGGCAGATGGATTGTATACTGTGAAAATTAAAATCATATAGGGGTAAGATGCTAGACTAGTGAATATTGAGGTTCTTTGCTGGCTTGGGCATTAGCCCATCACATGCAGCTCCATAAATTTTGGTCCTATGGGGTCAGACTTAGTGGAACATAAATAGCGAGTTACAACTGGCGATTAAAGCGTTAAATACTTTAAACTTGCTGCCGCTAGTAAGGAAGGTGACCGACCCGCTCCCGCAACACCCTTGTCGGAAGGATCTGAACGTTTACGTTGTCAAGGGAAGAAAGATATTTATCTCTGATATTCTTCTAACTTTAGTCCAATTTTGGTCCTTATTTGGCTAGTTCTCGTTGCAAAGTAGTCTGTACGTCCGCAAACCCGCAAAGACGATGCTCCAATGGCTGCCTCAATTCTAGGGCGTATCCACAAAGCCACTTGCAGGAATCATTCTCATTAGGAATGAGCTCCTTAGCTGTGGCTACGATGGTAGAGGCTCAGGGGACGCAGGGTGTGAGATTAGGTATCGGACTTGTAGAAAGAAGAGCCAAGATGAACAGGGGGCAAATCAAAAGGTCAAAAGGATAAACAAGAAGGCAGCAAGAAGGCAATAACATACAAAAGAAGGGATTCGCTTATAGTTATCCGCTTAACTACTAATCCGCTGGTATCATGCTTAAATAGGGCTGAGCGAACGGGAAGCCTTGTATTCTCATTGATGATAATCACTTTGTCCCTTAATATGACGGTTTACGGAACTTAAAGACTGGTAAATAGCCTCATCTAAAAACATGAAGCATAAAAACGCAAGGACAAATAACTAGATCTAGACCTAGGCGCTGACGCAGGACAGTGCAGCTTTAATGCGTGATAGGTGCAAAGCCCGGAGGGCTTACGCGGATGAAGTTGATGAACATGGTGATGAAAGTTAATAGAAGAAGAAGGAGTGCATTGCACAGCTGGCAGAATTTGTAGAGATGAACATTCTAGGCAACTGCATGTACAGTTGCCTACGCAGAATTCTCATCTCAAGCATGGTTGATAGCTTACCCAAATCATAGTTCTAACGACAGCTCCCAATGAGCTTCAAAACCACGACATTGTAGATTTAAAGTAGCGTGGTGTTGGTGTAACCCAGCGACCTCAGACGTTGAAATACCCAGGGGATATGCGAAAATGCAAAAATGCTCTTCTTAGGTTCACGTATTAATAACTACCCATCTTGTCCTAAAAATTTTACGGACTTCTCTAATAAGACTTAGCAACTGTATATGCATATTTTTTGTTACATCTCCCACCAAAAAACCTTGGGAGCAAATATGGACGTGATGGGTATGGGTATGAATGATCATAAAGTACAATGAAGGGCCAAGCGTCGATGTACTGCGACGGGATGGGATGGGGCTCAACGTCACTTCCCACAGGTATTGGAATCTAGATCAAACTCGGGCTGTGCGGTGTTTGAAGTCAAGAGCAGTGCTACTTCGTTGAGGCTTGGGGTGATGCGGATGCGAAAGCGAAGAATGATCGGTTTCCCAATGGAAGGACGGCAAGTGAGTGATTCTTGATTGGATCGCCTAGCCAAGCACCATTCACAGCAGTCTCATCTCCCGTGCAATGTCTTCATCACTGTCTCAATGAGCATCATATTGCATAATCAAGGTTGCCATTAAGAGAGGGACATAAGATAATACGCCGAGAACCAACACTGTGAAATACATGATCAGATCCTGTGCAAGGACACCTAGTTCACCCATTATCGTGCGAGAACCTCGAGCCTCAGGCCCTTCAAATGCTAGTCAACGCCATATAAGCGCGGCTTATAGCCTATACCAACCAACAAACCCAGAAGCTTCATCCAACATCACACCCTCTCAGACGCAAGCTCAACCCCGTGCGGTGCCGTATAAGCTGCATACTGCGGCGCCGGACTAGCCGGAGTGACCGGGCTCATCGCCCCAGCGCCATAATAAGCAGACGCGTGAGGATCGACTGCTATGAAAGTAGGCTGGGCAGTCTTTTCTGGCAACCCAATTGGCATCTGTGGCTGGCCTTGGGGAGCGTGGTGATGTACTGTTGTTTGTGCCCGCTTTCGTCGCAGCAACAAGATTGCCACAAGACCAATGATGCCGATTAGGGCGATGCCTCCGACTACACCACCGACAATTATGCCAGTATTTGACTTGGCAGAGGTTGGTTCGGGAACAACGGTGGGAGGGGGGGTTGGAAGCGATGTCGTTGTAACTGTAGGGTCGGTAGGAGAAATGGAAAGAGTAGAGATGTCGCTAAACGCTACACAATTTTCAGCATGATATGCTCGACGAGTAGTGAGAGAGTTATACTGCCTGGAAATTCTGGCGTAGTTTGATATAGGGCTATACCGGTGTAGCCACTTGAAAGGCACCAGTATTGAGTCATTGGATCATAATCCCCAAAAGAGCTGTAAAGGAGATTGGAGCTGCAGGTGGAAGTATAAAGTCCACTGGAAGCATACTGGAGTAAGTCCCTGTACTCTCTGAGGAATAATGGGAAGGCTGACTGACCAGTACGAAGAAGTAGATACAGAACTAGATTCATAAAAGATGTAGCCACTAGAGCAACTGTAGGGCATGTAGCAGCTGTGTCCCTTTGAGCAGAAACGATAATAGTCGCCAGATGTAGTGAAGGAATACTGGTCCGTATCGACGGCATACGCGTTCCCTAGATAATGTTCAGCTTAAAGGTGTTGCTACATGAGATATAAATACTTACAGATTGTTTCACTACCCTTTTTCCCACCTGAGTAGTATCCGAAAATGCTATCGGCTCGCGGGAGCAAGGCTCGCGGGGTCGTGGCAGGAGCATCAGTTGTCAAGACTCCTGCACTAGCATAGGTGCTCAGAATAGTTGAGATGAGAAGTATCCACATGGTGAAAATACGCGTCTGCTTCGTAGGGCTGTTGGAGGTGGTGTATGAAGAGCGAGGCTGAGCAATAGAGGTGAAAATAAGGATGACACCTGTGTATATATAACAATATTCCAAGATTGCATGTGGCTATCGCCAAGATGTTTATCTATTTTAGACGCTCGAGACTCAATAGACTCAATAGACTCACCCGTTCACCTGATGCCAGCCTCGCTCAACTATGCTGAGCTGCTCGCTCGTGCTCAAGTCGCGATGGCTATTTTCACCATAAACCTTTGGTATTGCATTCTGAACAAGTCATTTTTTCCCTTGAAACAATCGAGGTTTTATTCCTATTACTCCCCATGAATACATTCAATCGACTCCGAATGTCTACGATCATGGTTGCTGCTAGAGGTTTTCAGCTGACGGAAGAAAGAAAAGTGGCGCACAACCAACTCGCTACCGTTGAATCTGATAGGGCCCAAGCCAGATACCCAAACGCCATAAAGTCTAAAAAGGACCTGCTCGCAAATAGTTCTCAGAAACCCGCATACTGCCTAGACCCCATAGAAATCAGATGAAGATATATGACTTAGGTGTAACGAATTGAGACGGTTCGAGTTCAGGGTCTAGCGAGCTGAGTTGTTGGATAACCTAACAGGTCGGAGGAAGGGCTAATAAGGTACGAAATCCACTTGCGCATTACCTGTATCGCCGAGTTGGGTAGTGGAATTCCTAAGGCGCAGCTCGTAGGCCAAACATCCAGATCCCCAGATATCTTATTGGTAGACTAAGTACAGCTTCTTACTACGACAAATGACGTAAGGTTTCGGTGATTGGTTATTAAGCATGCATTTTTTGCGCCGGATTCAGTCGGACCCAGTCATCCGAGGCTCCTGTCTACAAGGCTTTTCAGCACCGTTCGCCACGTCCAGCTACTTCTGCTTTTGCTTCCTCCTGTCCTCTTTGTACTTTTTCTCTGACCATAATACCCACGCTACCCATAACGACAATACTTCAACTGTTCAAAGTATGACAAGGGCCAATTATATACAGAAGATGTGAAAGATAAACACCTTCTGCTTAGCTTCAGTTTACCAGTACTTAGATAGCTCTATGTATTACTAGAGCCTCTGTTCTAGCCTGTACAGCAATTGGAGCTGCTTGTTTAAGAATGTTGAGTTACTAGTAGCAATAGTAGGTTTATTAAGGTGCATTCTAGACTTAAGGATAAGAAGCCTTACTTAGGCGCTGTAGTTACTAAAGATCTGCTTGCTTTAATAGAAATTTATGCTTCTTTACTCTTTGTCTTGTAGGTTGCTAAGGCAGCTGCATATTAATAGCGTTACAAC
>BLYF01000047.1:332740-371282 GCA_014905255.1 Herpotrichia juniperi | reverse complement strand
GTAGTAGTAGTAGTAGTAGTAGTAGTAGTAGTAGTAGTAGTAGTAGTAGTAGTAGTAGTAGTAGTAGTAATATGTAGTTTGCAGTATAGAAGCAAAGCTTTAAGTTCTTCTTTTTTTCTTTATTAGGCACCTGTCTGTAGGCTGCATAAGGCTTCTGCATGTTTTTGCTATTACTAGTTTAGTTAGTTAATAAAGCATGCAAACTATAGTTAAGTTTTAATTATAGCAATTTTTGCTTAGGTACTGGGCTTGCACCTACCTATTACGTTGCAACGTAAACTAGACCTTAATCTTGTGATACTTGTTGTTAGGTAATAGTAACGTACAGCGTTACCTTATAGTGTTAACACAGGACAGCTTTTATCTCCCTCTATACTGAGGCCATGCAAGGCTTTACAAGAACCCCCCCTTCCCCCCCTAAAAAGGTAGATAGAGTGTATACTGTAAAAAGTATAAACCATATTGGAGCAGAATGCTAGACTAGTAAATATTGAGGGTTTTTATTGTCTTGGGCATAGGCCTATCGCATGCAGCTCTATAAAGTTTAGTCCTATAGGGTTAGATTTAGCGGAACATAATTAGCGAGTTACAATTGGTGATTAAAGCGTTAAATGCTTTAAACTTGCTACCGCTAGCAAAGAGAATAGCTAACCCACTCCGCCACACCTTTGTCAGAAGGGCTTGTGGACGTTTAAGTTGTTGAGAGAGGAAAGATACTTATCTCTAACATTCTTCTAACTTCACTCTAATTTTAGTCTTCTATTTGGCTAGTTCTCGTTGCAAAGAAGTCTGAAAGCCCCAGATCCAACATAGTTGCTAGACCCTGAGAATTCCTAAACTAGTGAAAGGGCCGTAAAATTAGTAAGAAAGCCGTTTATACTAGGGGGATTTTTAGCTAATACTTGGATTTAGTGACTTTGTATATTTAAGGCATTATACTTATTTCATATCTTTAGGGGGCTAGTACTACATGTCGATCATGGGCTGTGTCTGGCTAGCCATGGGTCCCATTTTGGCCCCAATTTGGTTCTCGCGGTGGACACCGTTTTGGTTCCCTGCATTCCAGGTGCCAGCTGCTAGATTCATCTCTCCCCAAGATCTGACCTCGGACTAGCTCAAATATCACTCTTTGCGCTTGAAACGATGAGCTAGCGAATGACCTTAACGGTCAGAGCCAGAGAGGTGATCGTAGTGAAGAGAGAGGGTAGATGTAGAAGTGTCACTCGTTTAATCTAGAAATTGCGCGTAGATGGTTAAGGGCTGTCTGTCGTCAAAGTGGTCGTTAACAAATGGGAAGCATCCTACGCATCTGCCAGTATTTTCAGTCTCTTGTAACCCTTTAGAGATCAGTCGTGTTATCCTGGATCTGTGTCAACAGTTCACTTTACTAGAGCAATCCTATGCTAAAATCGTGACAAAATACCAACCCAGACTCTTCCCCTGTACCCGGAGATGAAAAGACTCATCAGTAGAATTAAAGACGTTATCATTAAAATTTATGATGCGGGCGAAAACTTGAAGTTGCGTTGTGGATCGTGAATTACTGCGACCTGTTCTTGTTAGTAGAGTGTGTATGATCTCTAGATTTAAGCATAATCAGATAGACAAGACTAGACCTCGAACTACCTGATAGCTTACGGCTGCTTGCGCGCTAATGCCGAGAATCAGCTGTTCATCATGTCGCCTCGTCCTGGGTTTCGTCAGGAACCTAACTGTTGCTAGTGGGGACCCTTGTCGTCGATTTACCGTCATATCCAACTATACACTTGCTGACGATTCCTCTCAGGGAGATCTGGCTACATCTATTGTGACTCATATATGACGAGCATTACGATGTAATCGAATTTTATTAATTTTAAAATGACGTTAAGCTCCCCCCAAACAGAAACAAAAACAAAACTGCTTCTGCTAGGTCCGATTATAACATAGCAGAATTGAACGCTGCCTAAAGCTCTCTGAAACGAAAAGAAAACCTCCGCTCCGCTCCGCAATTACTTCTGCAGCTAAGACTTTATTGAAAAAGCTTTATGCCTGACGATAGACATATATAGCCTGCAGAGGGTTGACAATACCTAGGTTGTGTGCTACGGGCACGGGCTAATACCACCTAATTACCTTAGCATTAACACCAACAACGATCTTGATGCAGAACTTACTCTCACAGGAGGAGCGGCCATCGGCAGGACGGGTGTCGCGAGCGCTGACCCAGCAACCCCAGCCAGGAATCCAATCTCAGGTCCTACTATGCATTAATGATTGATTCCAAGCACGTATCGGTCGTCCTACCTTCCACCGGAAACCTTTATACAATTAACACCAAATCGGTCGTTGGTATTGATATCTCTAATCCAAGCACCTGCTCCAACCCCAGGCTTGGATCGGCAATCAACGCCAGTAGAAGCGACTTTGCACACACCGTCGGCACGTTTCTCGAGTGTGCTCAAGGGGTCCGCTTCTGAGTTCGGCATGGGAGTGGCTTGAACTCCTAACGTGACCAGAGCCACGAACAGGGTTATGGTGGAGAGTAGCTTCATATTGAGATGAAATTAGATCTGATAGACTTGAAGGCAGGATGTTGTGATAATGGGAAGTGATGCGGAACCTTTCGAGCAGCTCTCGGCCTTTATTTATACTTCTTACTATGCTGAAGGTTTGGTCCTTTTTTGCTAGCTGGCTTTCTCTTAGCCCTTCTTTTTATTTACGTTCGCTTTCCTCGCTTTTGCACAGAAATGTTAGCACCAATGGGCATCCTCAAACACACTCTCAAGTCTCCTCATTAGGAAGCTCGCAATAGGATAGTTACATCTGGATTGTAACCATTAACCAGATCTGTAGGTGGCTTGCAGATCCATAGTTCCGGTAGGAGAAGTTTTGGGTAGCCAAGCTTCCCACAGACTAAACAGAACTTCGAGCCGGATTTGAGGCGCGTAACGTGCAACCTGCTTGGTCGCCGACGAAATTCAATTTAAGCTGGTAAGCAACACGGGGTGTTTGCACCAGCCTATTAAGTTGCTAACATTATGTTTTGTGTTAATGTCAGCCGCACCGAGACTTTCAAGTTGCCTTCGTCATGTGTTGTGTTCCCCTGACCGGTTATTGGAAGAACTTGAATTCATATAATATAAAGCATATGTATGGTCGACCTTAATCCAGACTTGTAGTAGAATGTTCCAGATGTCTAACTCCTGACTCTACCACACGGGTGTCCTGTTTCCCTAGGGGCGGCAGATTATATACCCTTATCTAGGACAGACTTAGTTTACGACGCTACAGAGTTTTCCTTCGCCGAGGTCACAGTTCTCATAGCGAACATCTAACCAATTTGCTACGATTACTCAGTCTGAAAATCACAATGTCTTACTGTCACTTGAATACAGCCTTGTCATACCAAAGCTTTGTGGATACGGTCTCGTTTAGATTCACCGAATAGGACACCCTTCACATATTAGATGATATTGGCTACATGCCCGAGACGAATTGCAGTTACGTACCGTAGATCGTAGCCCGTAATAATGGTGTTGAATAGCGAGAACAGTATCGTCACGATAAAAAAGAAAGATGATAGCGGGGGTAAAGTGCCAGAACTAGAAGGGACGGGTGACCAGTTAGTGGAAGTGAAACACCATCTTCAACAAAGATTGATGAGTAGTATTCGAGTCTATGGATTTACGATTTTATAGTTTTGGTCAAACTGCAGCCTTGTGAGGGCTTCATCTTCAGCAGCAAGCCACTGGAGAAGTAAGATGACGCAATCTTGTTTGATTGGTTCTATATTCGTTGATCGCGGCGGGTAAGTTGGCCAAGCTCTCAGCTTTCTTTCAGCTATCTCCACTATGTGTAATAAAGTCTCATGCTGCAAGGCTAGGCGTGGCTTATGTCTTGGCTAGACCGAATTAAGACGAGATGCATGAGCTTCGTTAAGCCTCCCGTAGAAACTTGCCAACTGCGCCGAACGTTATAGTAGAATAGCAAAATTTCGCCAAGCTTTGCGGGGCAAGAATACGCCAATGTACAAAACCCCCTGCTAGCGTTTGGCGAAGCTGGCACCTATACGTAGTTATGCCTTGATTGGTTGCTTTGATGTTTCAATGCCGCGGTTCCTTGATGGGCAAAGATAGTGCTTCCCATGAGTACTCTCAACACTCATTATCATTTCTTTCGAGGTCTCTCACCTCTCTCTCATGTGAATAATTTCTGAGTGTTTTGTGTGTGTGTGTGTGTGTGCAAAGTATCGATATTCTGTGTAATTACAGCTCTGCCTCACTAAAAGGGGTGAGTTTGAGTTCACCTACGCGCAGGCGTGTTTTTGATAATAAAGAAGGCTCTGAGTGGACCAGAAAAGCACCTTTTCAAATACAGCCTAAGCACCCAACTACATACCTACAATATATTTGATTTACGCAGGTGTAGTCACAACTATACCCCGACTACACCCACTGCTTCGCACCCACGCTTACAAGTAGTTGCTTCCCAGAACAGGCCCCTGGTGTTGGAAATGGACCACTAGTAGGGCGACGGGGAGTGTATGCCATGGATCCAGATAATGCAGCGATTGTGGCTTCGGCTGAGTTACTTTATTGAGGCTAGCTGAGAGCTGGCTGAGGCGCTAATAGCTTAGCATGAGATCTAGATGCGCTCAGCTCTCCTGAGGTATTCTTTTTGTATGAGAAACTAGGGAATTGTTGGAAAGTGAGCCATTCTGAATGCATACGCACTGGGTACATAAACCAGGCCATATGCCACCTTAATTGAAGCAGTTCAGTAACTCTCAAAAGCTTCCAAAAACATCAAATATAATCATGTAGAGGAACATAATAGGTTATCTCAGACGGTTATTAATCATTTCAATTGTTATATTCAAGATACACAAAACTTTGCGGAGTTCTATATTGTGATTTTCTTTGTTAGGAATGATGTGTGCAAATCTGTACAAAAATTCACTTGTGTCTTGATAGAGAATTTGTAGTATTGCATGTTTTATTCCCCAATAATCACTAGGTGTACTTTGCCCGCAACAGGACGAGGAGCTTTTTGATCCTATAATCCTTTAAAGCGATATGACCTGTGTTATCCTCTTTTGCGTTCCTGGCGGCTTCACAGATACGAGTATAGTCATAAGCTCCTTAGTCAATCCTGCGACCTATTCTTAAAAGATGCAGGCAAAAAGGGAGGAACAAAAGAAGAAAAGGAAATTAGCATATGTTTAAAGTTTGGTAAATAAAGCAGGGGGGATTAGTATACATATAAATAAAATGCAATCGCCCTCCGTAATGGTCCTAACACTTTGCAAGCTGACTCCTTTTCAATGTCCTTGTTTACGATATTATAGATAGTTAAAGATCGTGGGTTTGAAGCTCGTTGGGAGCTGTCGTTGGAACTGTGGTTTAGGTAAGCTGTCAACCATACTTGAGATGAAAATTCTGCGTAGACAATTGCACATGCAGTTGCCTAGAATTTTCATCTCTATAAATCCAGCCGCTTAATGTACTCCTTCTTTCATTAACTTTTACCAACATGACCATCAACTTCATCCGCGTGAGCCCCACAGGCTCCGTTCTCAGCACACAACCCCTCACATACGATTGAGAGCTTCGAGATAACCTCTTAGAGGCTCGAACCTACGATGATGCCGATCTTCGGCACTAGCACGTCTTGAACGCTGTCTATCGTCGATTGTTGCGACAAGGTATGTTAATACCTCACACAGAAACAGGACAGAACTAACCACGTTTAAAAAAAAGTAAACTCGGAAAGCACTATCATCTTGTCAGCATCGGTTTGAGTGTCGCACTCCACCACTCTTAGAAACACCTCCTGTGACTAAGTGTGGCGTTGGGTGGATCGTGGTTTTGAAGCTCGTTGGGAGCTGTTAGATAGTTAAAGAAGGATCTGTTGTTCTGTAGTCTTAGTATTTGCGAGTAAGGTGTTGGGTGAATGCTAGATAGGGATGTGGAAGTTATTAGGCGGCAGGGGTTGTGGGTTGAGGGGGTAGGAGGTGGAGGGGTGGAGGAAAGGATGGAGGAAGTTTAGTTACATGAGGGTTTTAAGTAAGGGACAGTAGAGGAACTGGGAGAAATTGGTAGGCTTACTTACGGTCCAGAGCGAAGGGTCTGTACCTTAGTATAAGTTTCCTTTCAACATTAGTGCATTTTGATCTTGGACTTTGGATTGCCTAGTCACACTTGCAGGAATCGTCCTCGCTAGAAATATGCTCCTCCGTCGTGGATATTATGGAAGAGGTTTAGGGGACGCAGAATGAGATTAGGAATCGGATGTGCAAAGGAAGAATCAAAATAAACAGGGAGGCAAAAAGGCAAAAACATACAACAGCGGGGGTTCGCTAATGGTCAACCACTTAACTACTAATCCGCCGGTATCATGCTTATATAGGGCTAGGCAAACGGGAAGCCTTATCACCAATATGCATGTCTGTCACGCAACCGGTGGACCCCTGCCAGCTCGGGACTAAGAACGACTCGCGCCGATGCAAGTGCTTTGGACGATCAGTTCAGTCTTGCAGCACAACGACATCCATCTCTCAAACCCGCGAGCAGCATTTCCGGGCAATAATCTGGAATGACATGTATCTTGCAACAGGGTTGGCCATTAGCCATCCAGACAAACTTTGAACCACCCGACTCGTCAAAGTGCAGCCGGATCGGCTGCAATAGCAAGTATCGTGGTTTCTCATTTTGTTTTCATGCATCAATCCAAACAGCCTATCAATTACGGTCAAAAACCTGTGGCGTTTTTGGCTTGCATCCTTGTTTGGCAATGGGCTGGGGTGGAGCTGACACCCACAACATTTTACCGGTGAGCAACGCACCCCCCAAATTCAGCCCCTAAATTCATGTTCGCCAGCCCTCCATCCTCTGCGGTCAGGTCTTTTGTCATATTTATTAATTGACACCGTGCGCAATTGAAGTCCGCTCATATTCCAACCACGACACAACCACCAACCTTTGAAAGCTCCGAGAGACTTCATCATACCCACATCGTAATCAGGCGTGTGAATGTTTGGACCTCTACTTGCCATCTAGCCCTTCATGGAGCCCAAGAATCGATTTCTATGGAGCCAGAAGAGCCTCGATAAATCAAGATGGATACAAAATCCGCGCTCACAAGAAAAGAATGGGGAGATACCGCAATCTTACACATCGTTTGGCGACAATGGGACCACCGTTAGCGTTAATGCGTATGGTCATATTATGCAGATATCGCGATATTTTGGTCACGGTTACAGCTCGTCCGGGTTTTTCTGCACTGATTTGGACACTTATTGGGGCCCGTACTATGTCCAGCGTCGAACGGAGCAGCTCATAGAGTCTTCCAAATCCCCAGATATGGGAATCCGACTTAATTTTGTCAGCTGGACAGAGGATTTGACCGAACCGTCGTTGGGATTCATGTATGACCGATGGCCGCGCTTCATCTACCAGAGACAGTCAAAACCCAACCCAGAGCAGGTCGACCAAGAGCCAACGACAAGCCAGGGCGAATACGTCAAAAGTTCTAGTAATGAATCATCAAATCAAGAGCAGGGAACGCAAACAGAAGATGCAGATCCAGCCAATCCGAGCTCAAGCCAACCATCAAAACCTAGGCCATTTGCCCTGTCTATACAATATTTCTGCTCCGAAGATACGGTCGTCCAGCAATACCTCATCAACGTCGGTGAGGGTGGAATTCCAGATGACCGTACTACTTTAAGGGGGTTGTCGATTAATCCGCCTATTTGCATCAGAGATCTTGATTTTTTGCACTTCAATACATTCAACGAAGAAAAAGAAGAACTAGATAGAACACAGATGAAGACGTGCATAGTGGCAAACAACAGTCTCATGATTTTTCATCAATTCACGGAGGAAATGATGCGTCAACAGCGTTTGGCTGGAAACGAAGAGAGTCAACAAGCCCGCCCGGTAGCGATAGCCCTGATCGTCACACCCTTGATCAACGATGAACCGGTCAACATTGACGATGAACACTGCATCACGATAGACAATGTTAGCGGGGCCACTGAGCTTGAAGTTACCGTCACATACAGGATGAAACTGCTTGAAGAGGAATCCTTCAAGTCACTGAAATTCCCAACGGAAGAGCAAGATGGTGAGAATGTAGATAAGCCAACCACCCATAATACCATGTCTATAGAGGAACAGGCAGCGAGGGATTCCGCAGAAGTAGACAGCGAAGCAGCAGAGAATGGGTCAAGGTCTGCCGAGACAGATAATGATACCCGTGACCAAGAATCCGGGGACGGAGATAAGCAGCCAGAGGCCGCCCTCAAACAAAAAGCTACAAATGGAGACCAGAAGTCAGAGACAGCGCCTGATACAGGAAACATCGCTGCACCTACTGATGTTGAAGACAGGAAAGAGCCAGAAGAAACTCCAAAAAGCTTTACTGATGACATGAATGTATCAACCGATGAAGTTCAAAAATGGAGTGGTCCTGCCCTATTTGCAAAGAAAGAGATGGAAAAGGTCTTCTCAGAACACAACCAATATCGAAAGATTTGTTTCTCCAAGAGCGCGCAACTTGATTTTATCTTTCGACGCAACCTAGAGCATATACTCTCCGTTTGCTGTATCCCAGTTGAGTTGCCTAAAGCTGAGGCTCTACCACCCGCGCCTGCTACCTCGGACCACGCCTCTGGACTAGGCTCACGTCTAGGCTCTGATGCTGCTTCGACCCGGTCACACGTTTCGACTCAAGCTGGCAAGAAAACAAAACCCATTGCGGTCACCTGTGGGGACATAGCCGGGCATCGCATCGGACCGAGAGCTAGCCTGTGAGTCCACCACTGTAGCTCTAATTGGTGCTTGAAGCTAACGAAACAAGATCCGCTATGCACTTCCTTGGTTCCATCTTCAAATACCTTGACCCCAATGATGCTAAGAACCAAAGACTTCTTTATTCGTACAGCAAGTTTGATGCGGAAACGACTGAGAAGCCTACTGGCGAGGAACAAGGAAATGAAATAGACGCCGCAAAAGAAGAAGAAGGGACATCAACGAAAATTGCTGCATCCGTACGGTATCTGGAAAATCTACGACGGCGCGTCAGGCAGATGCTGTTAGGTCACATCCACTGGATTGCTTTTAAAGCTCAAACTGTGGAAGATGGGAGCTTCTCGCCCCATTATTGGCCCATCGGGGTGTCTATTAATAAGGGATTGTCTGTGGATCAACTATATTGGCTACCACCTCCGTCAATACTCGATACACCTTTGCAACTCCTGAAGATCTCATGTTATCACGAACTTGCCCTATGGGATGACGAAGATGAGAAGGATCAGATCAAAGAACAGCTGAAAGAGAAGGTTTGTAGCTGGATTCGAGAACTACATGTTCTTAATGAGTGCGGCACCTACGCCTTCTTCAAGGAAACAAAACGAGACGAAGAAAATACCTTAGAGGCGAAGTATTGCTTAACAGATCACGTCATGATCTGTTTAGCTTTAAAGTTTGTCAAGGAGTTTGATGTGCAAGCAGAAGAGGAATTAGGGAGATATTACTCATATGAGGAGGTACGCCGGAAAATCTTGAAACGCTTCACTACCGAGAACCCAATCTCGAAGCAGCGAATGCTTGCTGTTACTCGGTGGCAGGACGAAACAAGATTTTTGTTTCATTCCAAGGATGCATTCCTTCTTGACGCGGCAGATAAGAACAACTTCTTCATAGTGGGGTCAGGCCGACAAGGAAAGATGCTGGGGTCAGGCCGGCAAGGAAAGCTGCAGGCGTCCAACAGGAAAACTGATCCTTGGAACTATGCTGACGATCGATGGATCAAACTTGTTGATGCTCAAGCTTACCACGATGAATACCGGTATGTCGAGTGGAGTAAGCCGCTGTGGTATGCACTCGTGCTTGCCCTGGGTGTCAAGGGGAGACGTGTGAACAACGACTCAGCGGAAGCTATCACTGAGAAGACTCGCAGCGCCTTGCTCAACATGTGTTCCAATAATGGCCTATTCCCAGGTTTGCTAGGACCAAATCGTGTAGCTACGGTCTTCGAGGAAGAGTTGGCTCATGACAACTATTGGCATTCAACATTCGAGATACCATACATCCTGTGGAGTTATTGCAACACCGACACTACTAGCACGACATCAAAAAAACCTCCAGGTTCATCTACAATAGCCAATGTTTTGGGTGGAAACTCAAGTACTGCCAAGGACGCTGTCAGGATTGGTCAACAAGTTGAAAAGACAGTGCCTTTCGTCAACCTTAGCCCTTCACCAGATCAGTTGGGTCAAGTTGTCGTCTTAGATGATTGGCTTCAGGATGCCCCAGCAACTCTCGACTTCAGGGCGACGAAGTCTGTTTCACCAACGGAAGACTATGAATCTATCGACCAAAATCCGGATGAAGATTTGGGGAGTATTTGGGACTCGCATTTTTGGAAGAGTTCATCAGAAATGGCTGGCGTTGTCATCGATATTCCAAGATACAGTATTGGAACCGAGATTTCCGAACCGCAGCTCAACAATGAAAGCCTGTCAAAAGCTCTTGGGAAACAAAGAACTGTCTGTGGTTCAAAGAAGAGAATTATATGGCTGCCACATAGCAGTATGGTGGCGGCAAAAGATTGCTACGCCGCCTGCTCTGGAATAGAGAAAGAGAACGTGCTCTCTTTCTTCAGGCGTCATGTCCATCATGAAGCTCATTTTCTTGATAGCGCCACTGCATCGTTAAACGAGTGGGAAACCGAGCTACATCTTTCATTTTTCCGCATCTCTAAGTTATCAGAAGGAAGCCTACACAGTCTCAGGGACGGGGAACATCTTTCCTCAACTACAATGAGCTTTCGCTTCGCCGGTCATTTCTCAGATAGATACTGGACATGCTACTTCTTAGAACATGGAGTACACCAGGATTCCAATATGCCTTTGGGGTCGCGATTGCAGCCGAGCAAGCAAAGTGGAATTGGTGGCGTCCTGAATCTGACAAAGGAGCATAGGACCATGAGCGTGGAAGGGAGGCAGACAGAAAGAGACCTCAAGGGAGCTAAGAGGGACCACAGATCATGGCAGCAGCGCAAGGTATTGGAGCTTCTTATCTACAACAAGATGCTAGATGCGCTGCACAAGGAGACAACCGAAATTTTGGCCACGGTGAAGGAATTGGCTCTTCAGCCACGCGATGACAAAGACTCTGATGGAAGATTCAATCCATTCAAGAGAGCCATTGAAGAGGCCAAACAGCTGCAACACTTGGGTGACAATATAGGCTATTTCCCCATTGCCGATCTTTGGAGGAAATACATCCAGATTCTTCTGGTTATCGAGGAGAACCTGACCGATAACATAGACAGAATGAAAGAATGGAACCGACGAGAGGAAGATCGCCGCAATCAGAAACCTCGATGGACTCACAGGGACGAACAGACGCATTTCACTACAATATTACGGCTCACGATAATGAGCCAGAGAAAGGTCGGCGATATTCAACGCTTAAAAAGCAGCATACAGTCTTTCCGCGAGTCTCTACCAAGTCAGCTAGAGTCAATCCGAGAAGACATTGGTTTCCGCGGTTCCCAGAGCATCAACCTCTTCACGTACGTTACTGTCGTGTTCCTCCCCCTTGGATTCGCTACAGGAGTATTGAGCATGAGTCAACTTCCTGATCGCTCCACACTTATCAATCTCGTGATACTGGCTTTTGGGGCTCTTGGAATTACATTCTTTGCGCTGCTTAACGCCGAGTCTGTGAAGAGGATCATCTCACCAATGGCTAAGAAGTATAGATATTTCTGTCGATGGCTGTGGGAGGTGGCGATAGACCTATTTTGGCGATGGACGATATATCCGTTGTGGAAGCTGGCTAAATATCTATTATGGATAAGTCTTCTCGCACCACCACTTCGCTTTTTCATGAAGCACAGAAGCAACGAGAAGCAACAAACCAAGGAATCAGTGGAACCACCAATAGAGAACAGGACCGAGGACGAGCCGCCAAATAAACAGCAGTCAAGTGGTGATAAGTCAAACGACGATAAGTCAACACAGGTGGAGTCAAACAATGGCCAATTGAAACATGAGCAGCCAACAGAGGATCAGCAGAAACAAGAGCTGAAAGTGGAGGTACAAGAAGAGACACAAGAAGAGGCACCAAAAACAGATCGTCAACACGAAGAGGCTGCCCCGAAAGAAGAGAACCCAGCAGAAGAGCAGCCAAAAGACGAAGAGACAAGACATGAACAGTCCATACAGACACACTCTCAAGGCCGACAGTCGTCAGAGCACCAGTCTACAGCACAATCGTTACGGGAGCAGCATCCGCCAGAGAACCAGGGACAGGACATACACCAGGATCCACAAACACAGCCAACCTCGCCGCAACAACCGCCGCCCGAGAAGAAGCAGTCAGCAATCACACCCCCACAAAAAACACAGCCTCATGGGTGGTGGCAGAATAAGTACAATTCCATCATGTCCTCTCACTTCCGCGAAGCTTGGCGACACGAGCTCAAGGGACAGGATGAGGCGATGCTTGAGGAAGACAAAAACCCGGGCTCGCAGCTAGTATTAAGAAGGTCGAGGGAGAAGAGCAATGTCGTAGACGGGGCAGACTATGTGTAGGGATGTTCTTATGTATAAGATAGGGACAGGCATTCCTAGTAATTTTGCTTATATGTAATTAATTGTAATCCTACAAAAGTTTGATGAGGAGGAATATATCCTTTTTTATTTCTTTCTAGCTTATGCCTGATTTTTTAAACCAATAGTACTAACGGCCTCCCTAGGTAGCATAGGTGTCACATGACAACCTACAGCTCCCTTGTTAGCTTACAATAACGACGTAAGTACACAACGTCGTTGTTACTTCACAATGACCACAGGCATCAGGGCACGGGTTGTATGTGGGCTAGCTTTCCAAGGTCCTTGAGCAGTATGTGGAGCTCATCTCGTAGCTGCTCTTGTACTTAGATAGACAATCTTATCTTAATTAACAACTTAATGAGCCCTACTGCAGTTTGTAGCCCTATTAAGTACTTTATGTATTTTCATTCCTTTAACTTGTTGCATAAATAAGTGAGCAGTAGACCTACACTAGATAGCCTAGCTCCTGAGCCCTTCTACTATACACCGTAACATTGAATCTGATGAACTCGGGTATTTATACTATAGTCTTTAGAATTGCCTTTTATTTAGTTAGAAGACGATGCTCGGGTTCGGCTTTTGCGTACTAAAACTATATCTTAAATTATCTACCGTCCACTTTAATATCGTAATGCATGATTATGTAGGCGCAGAGCCAAGTATTACCCTCTTGGAAAACATTCTCCCTGTGCATGCATTAAAACCACCTTTTAGCGCCTTAATTATGATACTGCTAGTGCTCTTTGCAATTATGATCTTCCCCTCTGTATGGTACAGTACTACATCAAAAGTTTTGCCTACGGTAAGAGACTGTGCCTCTCCTCTTTGCCTTGCAGCGCCCGATCGTGCATGGACTCCGCCTCCGCCAGCCTGCCTTGGTCCGCGTAGAGCAAGCCTAGGTTGTTGACCATACCGGGTGTCGATGTGTGCTTCGGTCCGAGTGCCTCCTCACAGCCTTGCAGCGCCTGATCGTACATGACCTCCGCCTCCGCCAGCCTGCCTTGGCCCGCGTAGAGGTCACCTAGATTATGCAATGCCCATTCCACTCCCCCGACATCCATGTTGTTGTTTATAATAAATTGTTTATGTCTTGCAATATGTTGAAGGAGTCGCTGCTGAAGAAGCCACCACAAGGCCAAAAATAAAAAACATACAACAGCAGGGATTCGCTAATGATTACCCACTTAACTACTAATCCGCCGGTATCATGCTTAAATAGGGCTGAGCGAACGGGAAGCCTTGTTGTCTCTGCTACCATTGACCCAACTTCACTTAAATTAACTGTTTCCGGAACACAAAGACTAGTAAAGGGCCTCGTACAGAAACCTAGATACTGGCTACAGTAAGACCAAATCCGCGCTCCTGTTGTCCGTTATTGGTCAGCAGGTCTAGTGTTGATAATTGTTTCTGGTGGAGCTAGAGTGGCAAGACGCTCGTGTGTTGGTGGAGGCGCAAATACCATTGATTGGGCAATTTGCCTGCAGTCGTTGCCGTCTCCTTCGTAGTACTTGCAGCGTTCGGAGTTGACAACCCAGCGCTCGAAAGAGGCACGTGCCGTTGCCGTTGCGCCACCTACATCACTGGAGCTTCATTACCCCAAACGTATGATAGAGCCAATATGAAGAGCACTGCGCAGTCCCCATTTCAAATTCCTCGATGGTACAACATGTGTAGTTTGATCTATCTTGAATAGTAAAAATTTAAAGAAGTCTGAATGATTGTGGTCTGTTTAGGAGCTTGTATGCACATTTGGTATGTATTTCTGTGGCTCAGCTGCAATTACACTGCAATATCTTACACCTAGGGAGACGCCCAACCCAACACGAGAGATTTTACTTGATAACCACGTGTTCGAAATTTGAGAGAATCTGTGGCATTTCTTGTATCAGGCTCGGAAACACAGCTGGCATAAGATTGATGCGATATGTATCTATCTCGATCAATCCCAAGTTCAACACTGCTGAAACTGGAGGCTGGGACCTACCTCTGTTTCATGAGGTGTTTGATCTTGCGCACTTTGCGTGATGTATTGAGAAAGTTCCTCCGCGATTCAAAATGAAAATCTTTCTATACATCACTTTCTGTCTGGGTGAGCAGGGTTGGGGGAGTAGTGGTGAGCAAAGGTAAGTAGAGGTGGGTAATGCGCTGGGTGTGTAGTGGACACGCGCCTAGCCAACACGTTCGTTCAGTCGGAATAGTCCTCCCGGGTTGAATAAATGACTTGGGGTGAACGCATCACCCTCCAACGTTTTATGCCAAAATGTATGCCATCACCCCAGCAACCGCAGGATTTTGGGATTTGCCTGTGAGATTGAAGACAGGAAGGCTCTCGACGCTCACCCCGATTATCAATTTCCTTTAAGACGCGTCGCCACCTACAGTCCCCCTTGAATGGGTCGTTAGCGTAGTGAATGAAAGAGGTAATTGGCTGCTTATCCTTGTGGTAATTAAATACCCCCGTTTTAAGACCATGTTTACCCTGTCTCGCGTCTTTGCTTACCCTGCCTAACCCTTGCTAGTTCCCTTCAAGGCCTGCCGCCACTGGCCAGTCCCACAGAAATTACTCCACAAGGGCTTTAACATAGCTTGTCTATTGGCCGTTTACCCTTGCTCGAAGGGGCGCTAACGACCCATTCAAGGGGGGACTGTAAGTTCATACCCCTGCATCACACGCGGGCGTGTTTCCGAGGCCATCCCTCGAAAGTCGGCCACGAAAGCCGCAACACAAGACTTAAACGTACAAGAATCTGCTCTGCAGCTTCATATTATTCAATACGACAAGACAGGCTTCCTAGCCCTACACTATATGATTCTTCAGTACGGCATAATACTTCCTACAGCAAGACAAACGACACTCATGGACGCTGCAGAACGACCAAAACGACAACAAAGCGACCGCTGAAAAGTAAAAAGCCATGGCAAAATCTACGTAGGCAATGCCCAGCTTCCTGTTTTGAAGCGGAAGGCAGAAGATACGGAAGGTAGTCGTTGTGATGGTTCCAAGACCTTGCAGGGGTCGTATCTTGCAGCCGGTGATTAAAAGCGGTTAAACATCCCCTTCAATCCAATTTTGCAATCCACGTCCCTCCCCCATCTTCGATTTACCTCGTAGCTTCCGTTGTTTCTCTCGTCGCCGTCATGGACATTTGTGGCGCTAATTTCTCCACCGCTGCCTGTCCACAAGAGTGTCTTAGTCCTGTTACAGCCTTTCAATCACAGAACCTCGTTACCTGCATGGATGAGATGTATGCAGGCAATTGGCGGATTCTCCTGAATATTACGCAATGGAGTCCTGTCTCGGAAATCTGGGATGACTGTATGCACCAGTATTGCAGTTATACGGACCAAAATGTCGGTGGTTGTCCGTATCATGGCATCACTCTCAGTTTCGGTATTGGCGACTTCGACTCTGATGTGTCCGGAGACACGGATGGATGGCTTTGCAAGAATGTTGACAACAAAGTCAATCCAGACATTGGCGGAATAGGCGTGAGCAAAAATCTATCAACAACTAAGCCTAGTATATTGACTTCCTCTAGGTAATTGCGTCCTATGTTATGCAAGCCTGTATCAGCATATGCATACTACTGGCCTTGCGGCTCATTGCATTCTTAGGATTCTGCTTAAAGAGAGCCTCTCGAATGACCCTTTCTTTTGAGTCGAAGCTCACACAGCAAGAGGCAGTGTTAAAGTCTATTGCGGTAGAATTTCAAGAGGCACAGTGCTTCTTCATGTTAGCTTGTCAATCTGCTGTGCTTGCAGCTATTGTGGCTCTTGCTAAGGACCCACAATTTCTTGGAACGCAGACCATGAAAGCTGTGAACTATAATCTGGCAATGGCGCGCCTAGTGTGTCTAGGAGGCATATTACCAGTAACCTTTGTCCTCTACATCATCCACATCGCCGGCATGTCGTCATTATTCATCTGTGCGCTATCTGGTTTCACAATCATCCTGGCACTTTGCGGTCTATTTGCCGTTCCCACAAATTTGTCTGCTACATCCCTCAGTCCACTGGCTTATCAGTCAAAGCTCGATAAATGTGGACAGAATGCACCACCTGTTGTTTTCTGTCAGGGTATAATGCTATCTGAGCCACAAAATATCCTGATCATAGTATTCTGTACTGCGACATATCTTGTCATTCTTGGAAGTGCCATTTGTACATATGTGGAAAGCAGGGCTTTCCATAGCCTCGATAAAAGAAGGAATTCAGTGTTGTCCTCCATTGCGAAGTTTCGTAAAAGGTTGTCGGGCACCCCAGGTCGACATCGGTTCGAGCTAGTGCTTTACGAAACCCTGTTTCTTATATGGTTTATCGTGTACTTCTTGCAGTTCAGGCCTTTTTGGACAGATGGCGCTATTGATCCATCTGCCTGGAGTTTTGGCCAGATCATCGCTGTGACGATTTGGACGCAAGTTATCTTGAAGTATCTCTACTGGTCAGTATGTAAGTGACACAACATTCTATGTTAGTTTGTAGGTACTGACTAAAAGATTGAGTTGGCATGGGCGGCCATTCTGCTGTTCACATTGCGGCACCATACCAAATTACCAAAGACGAATCAGGTTATCAGA
Organism: Herpotrichia juniperi; assembly: GCA_014905255.1. Classification (NCBI taxonomy): domain Eukaryota; kingdom Fungi; phylum Ascomycota; class Dothideomycetes; order Pleosporales; family Melanommataceae; genus Herpotrichia; species Herpotrichia juniperi. Next base: position 354,095 of record BLYF01000047.1, on the reverse strand, counting down.
AAACGAAGCAAGTGCCGCAAGACGATGAAGTAGCAGCTTCAGCAAGTAACTTAACGGGCGATCACGATCCTTTGCATCGTCAAAGCCAAGACAGAACGGGTGAGGAGGACCGAATGATATTGCTGCAGAGAATATCCGCCATTCCTTTGCACTACTCAAGAACTTATTGAAGAGAAAAAGTAAATCATAGTGATGGACTAACTGGGACTATGGACTGACATACAACCCCGTTCCATGAACTACCTGCTTCATTGCTATCACACACACGTCATGTACACCCCATGTATATAGAGCTCACCGATGACCTCTGATGGTCGACACGGCTTCCTCGCTCTTTCAATCAACCTATGTAGCATGTTTGACTGCCTCTACTTCATCGTGACATAAACTATTGTATATATAGAATAAATGAGATGACAAAGGAATGAAGCTAGTTCACCTGAATAGGCAAGTTACTAGAGAAGATCGAGATCTGAGAAAAGCTCGGGTATCAGCCAGTCATGAGCTGAACCGTTGCGCACACCCTCAGCTTGAACAGCGTGAAAGCTGGTAACTTAATCCTGCGCGCGATCTCAAAATAGAGAGTCGGTAACTTTGTGAGTGGGTTGCTTGCAATAGTGCTCGACAGTGCTCAACAGTGGAAGATAGGGTGCAGGAAATGGTAGGAGAAGAAAAGTAAATTAGCTAGTTATTGAAAATGGCGGTATAATGAGCGTACTCAATGATTAAGCAAAGGCTAGCAAAGCGTTAAGTGCTTCTTAAGGGGTTGCATCCAAATCGCTTTACACTCGTGGAGCTTGCTGGCGATGTTACAGAGTCCTAATTGCCTCATAAAAACTTCGTCCTTTGGGCCGGGAAGCATCTTGGTGAAACCATTATTTGGCATGTAATTTATGTCTTTCTAATCAATATGAGATTGCCTTGAGAGACCTCTTGACAGATCCAAAGCTGGTGAATGCTAACACGCCTAAGCTTGCTGTTGAGTTTTTCAGCGGCCTTGGTAGCAATAGATACTGTTTGCTAGTTGCCACACCAAAGGCTTGGTATAAAGTCAAGCTCGAAAGCTATGTTGTTGAAGAAGCGTTGCCATACTTTCATCTCACTGCTGGCCTCAGAGAGAGCAAGGAGCTTTGAATTAATTGTCGATTTCGTTACTGTATGCTGAATGTCGGCCATCCAATGGATGGGCAGCCCAAACAGCTTGAAGATGAAGCCTTGAGAGCTACACCTTGTGTAAGGCTCGTCACTGAATAAAGCATCAGATGCGCCAAAGAACATTGGCCCGTTAGGTTGAGGTTCACATTGGAGGAAGAAATCGGCTTGTTGAATAGTGGCTGAAGCTCTTATGGGTGTTTTGCGGGGAAAAAAAAAAGCTCACGCCTCTTGCCAAGTTGTATGAGGTATAGTTGCTGGATACATTTGCGACATGCCTTTTTAGTACTGTAGATCGTGAAATCGTGAAATCGTGAAATCTCATCCCATTGCTTCTTGCTCCTTTAATGTAACTTGATCCCTTCTTTGTCTATTGTCAAATCATTGTTTTTTGGTGTTAATGCTTGTGCTTAGAGATTTGATTTCCGCCAATTTCGTTATGCCTGAATACAAGATTCAGTTTCTAGGCAAATTGACTGACGTGGGTTTAGCGTGAAAACGGGATACCGTAAACGGTCTTTTGACAGATGTCTAATGTTTATAGACTGCTTGTTGTCTCTACTACTATTAACCCAAAATCCCTTAAATTCGCTGTTTACAGAAGTCAAAGACTAGTAAACAGCCTTATGCAGAAACCTAGATACAGTTTTCTAGTACAACAAGATGCAGGCTTTAGTTAGCTGTTATTAGTTAACAGGAGTAATGCTAATAGCTGCTACGTCTCCTCTCTATAGTTAAAGCAGCGCAATGTTAGTAGGTTAGTAGAGGCGCAGTATACTATTAATTAGCTAGATTAAAGCGCCTCCTACTAACAAGATGTTAATACGTGTTGCGTTATAGCATCTTTAGTATAGAAGCTAGCTAATTAAATAGTGTATTTTAGCTCTACTAAGGCTGTACGCACACGTAACGCAAAACCTGTTAACATTAATTAGTACACAATAAGCACCCGCAAGGAACTAGTTGGTAAGCTACCCGCACATAACGGCGGACTTGAATGTTGGGGAGAAGTCACTAGAGGACTAGAGGCTGCGAGAATGGCAGCCTGATGTGACAGTGTCTGTAGACAGCCGGTTTTGTCTAGCTCAAAGTCGCAGTTGTTCTACTGTAGCACTAGGTGCTCGTGTAACATCGCCACCGTGGCATCACCGCCATCTATGGCGTGCGGTTGAGACGCGATGACAATCTCAGGAAATCGCGCCTTCTGCAGAATTGAGCTTTGCCTTGCGGCTTCAAGCCTTAAAATGACATCGTCGATGGTCTTCTGAGTGTCGACACTTCCTGTTCAACGCGTTCGAGTTGCTGGCGAACAACATTGTAGGGACGGGCCTCCTTCGGTGTAAGAGTGGCTGTATCTCCGTGTTTAGAGCCATTGGAGGATTGCCGGAGGATGGGGGTCGGAATGTTGGAAGTCTCCCAGATCGGGTTGGCTGAAGTCTCCAAGCCCAGGAATGGGGGTATGTGACGGCTAAATGATGTCATATTTGGATGTGCGTACCCGTGCAGAAGCTAGCAAATATCCATATAAATAGGCCACTTCTGGCATCTCAATACACGGCATGGAGTGCCTCAATTTACTGGTTTTTCAACCGTCACAGGATATCTTCAATCTGTGGAAGACCTGTCATTGGCGCCTCCATCTCTTCGAGGTTGTTGAGATGCTGGAAACTTGACTGGAAGCACGAAAGTTCTTTAAGACCGGGGTGCGTGGAATCCACTTTGGGGACGTCTTCGATGAATTCCGACGGGGACAGTTGTAGTATCTCCTTGAGGGAGTTTTCGAGGTAGAGGTCGCGCTCGTTCAGATAGCCGATTTTGACCAGAAAGTGGTCGAGGTGGGACATCGCCGTTGTGTGCATTCACTAGTTTTAGAACGAGCGCGAGGTGTCGGCAGCTTTTCCTTGCGGACTTCATGATCAACATCTCGCTTAAGGCCTCCTGTAATCCAGGGGTGCACTTAGCTATTAATTCTGCAAATGCCTGAAAGGGTTAGCCGATAGTTTGAGAGATATTTGGATAGAAGACGCGCTTACACTTCCTGGGTTAGGAGCACTGATAATTCTTTCGAGGAGTTTTGCCATGGCGGAGCTAGAATCTGAGTCAGGCTCAGAATCTTCCTCCATGGAGGTATGTGGAGTGCCTCTTCCTAATGATGATGATGAGGATAGCGCTACAAACGGGGCACTAACGCTAAGCGAAGGTATGGTCTGCATAGCTAGCAATTGAAAAGATATGGTGGGGAGTGGGAAAGAATAACCACTCTGGGTTTCTGGATTGGAAGCGAAGTGGGGACTTGAGGAATCCGAGTATGCTTAAATACGGTACTATCGAACCCACCATATAGTGTCACGTGTACCAATAGCTTTGTACTACACGCTAGCTCTATTGTAGTTAGTCTATATAGGCCTTCAGCGTATATATAGGAGCTCTCTGCCCCTAGAACTCTGCACAGCTTCTCCTCTCTCTTCAATACACTCTGTTGTAGCATGCCTACTCTCTCATCTGCTTCGTGACATATAGCAAGATATATGCATTGTCCAGTGAGTTGGACCGGAGTGTATAACTCCCATGGATATGCTGACTGTCGAAGAACAGTGAATTGAATCCATGGGGAAGTGTATCTGGACCAACATACTAAGATTTCGCTTAGAGGGTTGTCGGGTAGCGAATGAGTTTTAGTACCAACTGATTAGGGGAACTGTTGACAGGTGGGTCTATTGGCAGATATGATGTTGGACTGAATACCGGAGCCATGATTCTGGGGAGGACCTTGACAAAATTGCAAGGGGGTGGTCCTGGTGGCGGATGCACCAGTACTAGTAGGCTCATGGGTGGACATGTTGCCGGACTAAGAATTGTTGCCAACTGTTTCGACAAGTTTGGCTTGTGAAGTAGCTTTAGTGACAGTGTAGTTTGGCGCGAAATCAAATTAAAAGGAGTAGTCAAAAACATCTGCATCAACCGCCAATATGTCGAGGGCGCCATGAGTCATGGAAATACCATTCGGAAAATTCGGATCTCCAGGAGTAGGAAACTTGTAAACGTGGCCGAGAACCAAAGAAGCATCAAATTCCGACAGGGCCTGACCACACCGGCACCGGAACCCCAGTAGGCCGGCGAGAGCTGCATCTAAAGGAAATTGTGAATACTGCATCAGGAAGGAACGGAGTACTGTCAATATGAACCTTCCCATTATAGGACGCAGCGAAGGATTGTTTCTGGCCGGACATGAGGGTAAAGAGGACAGGAGATGGGAGTGAAAAGAAGAAGCTCCAACGATGAATGGGCAATCTAACCGTAGGCATGCGGGAGCAAAAACTTAGATTGCTACGCATTGAAGTAGTAACATGGAGACTCTTTGTACCGCTTGCTCCTGTCTCATTGCCCATTGAAGGATTGAGTAATGGTAATTCTTGCGCAGTGGGCTGGTCGGTATAAATAGCCATAGGCGATTTCGAAATGAAGCTGTCTTGAGGTTCTGCATTTAATTGCGCATACTGTGAAAAAAATATTCTGGAGAGCAGCTTGAGGTACAGCAAATTCATCTCTTGCATGAAACCTCGAACTCTTCAGTTGAGATACTTGTAAGCCACGCGAGGCTAGAAGCACAGACGCACAAGAAGATGCACTCAATTTAACATTCTCGGGAGGATTCGAAGGCTAGCCCATGGAGGCAACCGCTTGACCTGGGAAAGGCCTCTACGCGAGCTTTTAGAGTGCAGGGCCCTAACATGAACGGGCTGGATAGCGCGCGTCTGTGCGCTTCGTACAAATCAACGTTTTCCCATATAAATTCTGTCTGTGCGTGGAGCGCGCTATCCAGTCCGTTCATGAGAGGGCCCTGTAATTTCAATGCTTGTAGAAGTGGTACTAGGGTGTTGATTGGCGGGACATAGACATGTGTTTCCCGTAGCAGCTGAAGGTTAAGACGGAAAAACATGGGATGGCTGGGACGAAGCGAAACAGGGGCGCCTGACGCACGGCTAGATCGGAGGTACCTGCATTTGCGCCTAGGCATGCGGACCGATCCAGGAACCCGGAAGCGAATTGTAGCGTGGGCATGTTGTCGAACACAGGATCGCCTCGTAGCGTGTGCGGATATGTCCTTTCACGATTGCAACGAACAACACGCCCCGATATTTTCGGTGCCTAGATGGATGGCTAAGATCCTTGAAGTCGGGGGTCGTGGTCTGAATGAGAAACTGCTGCGTCGACCTCACATAGCTCAGTTATGAAGCGACCGCGTCTGACTTGTATACGATGCCTTTATCCATCGATCGAACGCCGTGCCATAGCGAGTGCAAGGCGGTGCGGACGGCGGTGCCCAGTGTGCTTGTTCAGCGTAGTGAGGAGCAAAAAGCGGAGGGCGGCGATGTCTGCATTTGAGATGTAGTCGGCCAGTCGAGCGCGTATCCTATCACTTGCAAAAGCTAGGTTGGAGATCGGGTGGGTGCTTGTGGAGAGTGATGGCGGTGCTAGTTCCCATGGGCTCTAGGGGACGAGGTACTTGTGTTGACTAACTCAGATTCATCGTCGAGATTTAGGTGCTTGGGCAAAGCCTCTGTCGTATTTGCGGTCACAGCCTTTCTCATATATGATATCCGAGATGACATTCACATGTTTCTGATCCACCTCGTCGTACTCGCCTAGCTTCTGCAGCTTCGCTTCATCCGTCCAAGTATGATCCAAAGATGTGACAGCATTTCCCCAAGCCCGCCTATGCCAGCCCAGCTATTCTGTATGCCAGCACCGACCCAGCTCTTTTCTGTGTGGTTTGCTCAGCGGTGCGGGCACGCGCCAGGTCGGGCACCAAGATGAGGGTAAGCCGAGGAAAACGTCGGGAGATGGTTTGCGTTACATGTGCACGTGTAGGTTCTGGCGCGAGCTTTTTTTACCTTTAATTCGATTTTCAGCGCCAAGCCAACACCGGTAATGCGGGACTTGCTGGGCTTTCCACTCGGGCTCGAGCCAAGACCCAACAAGCCCAAACTCGCCACAACTCGACTCGCGGTGTATCACACGCTCTCGCTCGCGACCATGTTTCAATATTTCTCGGCCAACTGAAAGCCTCAAGTCACACCGGTACTCCCACTTCGCGCATCGGCGCTCCCGAGCAAGCTGGAAGCCTTGAGCAAGGGTAGACGAAGAATGACAAGGCATATTCCGACGGATGAAGGATGACGGACGGCGTCTGCTGCAAAGCGATGCCATCGAAGTACACCGCAGGGGTGATGGCCAAGGTGTTGGTACTTGGGTCCAGGGAACGATACAGTTGATCGAGATGGTATGACGAGATTGGAATATAAGCTCACAATCTTTGTGCTGGTTAGAATGAAATCATATTCTTCTCTATTGGAATATCCCACATCCGCTTAGCAGAACGTTTAACTGAGGTCGACGACCCGATTCCAGCCCCGCCGAATGCACACTTCCACCTCATTACGCGAAGCAATTACGCCTTAATCGAACTTACGGTTCTAGACAACATTATAACGGATGAACAGGGTTTTTATTCTGGAATATCTACTGTGAGGGGAATATTGAAAGGGGTGTTTACACAGAGTGTCTACTCTGGCTTTGGGTGGTGATTAGCTTCCATACACAGTTTCCCAATTTTAAATAAGGCAGACTGTACCACAGCTCTGATTAGAGATAATCTCTGAAATACTACGCGAGTTCTGCACGGCTGGTTCTGACTGCGACGCTGTCTGAAACGTCTACATCTCACTTACCCTGTCGCTGGCGTCTTTCAATGCCGCCTGCACATGAACTCATGCTCCGCAAAGCACAAAGGCGTACACGGAAAAACCAGAAGATTTTCTTGGTCTTGATGCCTTTCCCTACATCTCCTAGCTTTGCTCTTGATGTTGAGGCTGATGATGACCTGGGCGGCGGCGCCCGAGTTGAGGAGATATGTATGTGTCAACTTTTTAAGATGCTTGGGGATATGTGTCCTCAATCACGGACGACTTGAAGGGCGTCTTCAGCATGTCCAAAAATAGTGTTCAGAAACAGCTCGTAGGCGAACTTCGAACGAAGAAGGGGGCTGACTATATAAGGACCGTGATGGGGTCGCAAAAGCGCTGGATTCGCCAACGCTTCTTCACTGATACAAGAGTTCGATCTTGGGCAAATTTACATTGATCAATGCTATTGGATCTGCTCCTATTCCTATAGAAGAAAATGAATCAAGGTATTCCAAGACATTGGCAGCGACATGGAGCTATCAAATCAGCCGTATCCCCAAAGAAGCTGGAATTAGACCTCGATCTAGGATCATGTGAACTACAACGTCACACTACCACTATTCACATCCTAATCTGCTCAATATCTTCCTTAAGCTCTTCGACTCTCTTCATAGGGAACTTCACGAAGACGCGAACAAATGCATGTTTGCTACTTTCAACAACTCTAGTCTAGCCTTCACTACTGCACGACTTCATAAGCACCAAAGCATAGCACATAGTAGTGAGTGGAAGAACTAAAGTCTAAACCATTGGGTCGATACATATAACAGCACCCAGGATGGGGCCTTCATGGCCACCACGCCTGACACAAACAACCACTCCCAATCCCTTAACCCCGCTTTAAGCCAATATAGCCCTAATCGCGTTTCAAGCCGATATAGCCTTAACCGCGCCTTGAGCCGATATAGACCGGGGCCTAATAAATACCGACTTTGTTAACACCTTCGGGGTTAGTACCTTCAACATCTAACTTCTTATGAAATTGCTGATTAACTTTCAGTGCTCCTCGTACACCAGCGGTGGAGGTATCAATGCCGACCTCGTTTGAACCCCCCTTCACGGATACTTCGCAGTGGAAGATCTGCGAAATGGCATTACCGACAACATCCTTCATCTTCTGGGGGGTACAGTTGTTCTGCGCATTATTCTGATTGGTAGATTTGGGAATAGCTTTTGGAACGAATGGGACGAGTGCTCCAGCTTGCATATTCTTAGGTATGAGGGAGTAAGCCGAGGTGAATTCCTGAACGAGATTCTCGTTCCTTGATTTGGTAGGCATAGTCGCCGTTGCAGTTTCTGCAATTTTGGCCTCGAAGCGATCGATCAAGTCACGCATCTCGTGAGAGGTAGTGGAGCCCTTCATCTGGATGACTCTAGACATTGGTTAAGATCGGGAACAGAATCAAACCAGCAAGTGGAGACTTACAAGCTCGTGACAACAACGGTAAGAATAGTTGTCTGTTTGGCAATGTGGATATCGTCAAGGACACTTCGTATTTTCTTCTTGGTGGTAAGAAATTTGATCTTTGCACTGATGCTTTGTTTCGGAGACGATATCCAATTGGAAATGTGGTTCAGGAGCTGGCCGCAAGCTTGTCCACAATTTGTAACTGCAGTTGGGAGTCCAAACTTCTGAATGATAGCCCGAGTTTCGTCGTCAGCTTTCTCGAGAAAGGCTAGCTGTGACAGGCATTCCTGAAGAGCGGCTGTCTCGTTCTTAAGGCTTTCGATTTCTTTAGGAACGCCCTGCAAATCTGAAATAGCACTATAGAGAGAGGAAATACAACGAAACGATACGTCGGCAACTCCGATGACCGCCGCAATGGTTTCAAAGCCAGACATTGAAGAATGGGGGCAGAGAAGGCTGCGCTGGTGATGTTCTTCCAAGATTAACCCCTCCATCCATCATGCGCAGCAATAGGTATATTTCCTTGGCGCCACCTCCGTTTGCGTGCTTCGCGCTACACTCATACATCAAGAATTAACATTGCAACCACGCCTCCATTAGACCCTATAGTTCCTCTATGTATGCAGTTTTATACGGAGATCTTGAATCTTTTCAAATTAATTAATTATTTTAAGGCGTTGTCGAGATGTAAGTGGGCTAACCTTTGGTCTATGAGACCAACGCAGCACCTCATTACTTTGCGTGTCGCGTTGTAAGCGGGTTAACTTTTGGTCTATAAGCCCAACGCAGCGCCTCATTGCTTTGCGTGTCGCGTTGTGAGTGGGTTAACCTTTTGCCTGTGAGCCCAACGCAGCACCTCACTACTTTCCTAGTTGCGTTGGCCTTACACCTAAAAAATTAACATTGCAACTACGCCTTTGCTAGACCCTACAGTAATTTTAATTTGTGCTATTTCGTATAGCAACTACAAGTCTTTTTAATTATTTAATTTTCTGAAGGCATTGTAGAGATGCAAGTAGTTGACTTTTAAGTATGAAGGCAGCGCGAAGCCCGTACGCAGAGGTGCCGTAAAGGGAATTTACCGATTTTTGGCTGCCTTCTGGTGAGACATGGGACGGCACGTAGCTGTGCCTAGCTGCGTTCTGCTCATCAGTTGATGCAGCACCTCATTGCTAGGCAGAGGCAGGACGTCTCATCCGCCCGTACTACCGCATAATCTGGTGTTAATGTCCACTGTTAGGCTCAAAGAGGGAAGCTGGTCCTGCAATCTGATTGGAGGATATCCGAGGCTCTGCCAGCTAAAGTGGGCTATGCGTGGGCCTCTCTCACAGAAGGCCCATATATCAGTTGAAGAGGCCCACTCTAACCGAGAATCAGATTGCAGGACCAGCTTCCCCCTTTGAGCCTAGCATTGGGCATTAACACCAGATTATGCGGTAGTGAGAACAACTAGATTCAGAATCACGTATGCTGATCGAGTGGAAAATTGCGTTTGCTACAGCACATGATTCTCAGGTGTGTGAGTATTAAATCAACTAGACACCACAACCTCCTTGTCGCTGCCCAACACCTCGCTTCACTATCAAGCGATGAAAATGTACAGCCTCTTTTTATGATCAGATGGACACCACACCGGTTAATGAGAAGGGGCTGTAGTGCGGACTAAGGTGCCTTTCAGCCTTGAAGTTCACACCGACCTCATTCAAAATACGAGGTAAGAGCACTCCTGATTACCTCAAGTTATGTTCAGCCGCACGAGTCAGCCTATTGACAACTCAAGTCCTTATATTATGGAGTGCATAGCATGTCGTGCGACGTTCCTTATAGCTCGATGCTTTATATCACCAGCATGGCATGCATGTCGCTAACAAGCCTGATTCGAGTCCTCTACTTGAATACTTTGCCTTGCACTGCCGCAACATCTCTGTTCGGTTTCCAGTCTGTCGTGCGACACTGTGTCGTAGTCTTTTAAAATCACCCGGTCACTCATCTGGTACCGCATCACATATAACCAATAGATGGCGTCCAATGCGCCACTCGACAATTATTGCGAACAAAAAGGCCGACCGTTTTGCTGCACTGGCATAAAGACTTAAATAGTTAGTCGTGACGACAATCATCCTCAGATAACCTTGCTCCACTACTTTCCTCCACTTTGAAGACCTGTTCGTGTCCATGTGGAACGTCAATCAAGAATTTCGGGGCGATGTCACGGTCGTTGGTAACTACACGACAATTGGCGTTAACCATTCTCATAATGGTAAGGTATTCACCATCCTTACTAGTTGGAAATAAGTGATAATTCAACTAATTGGGAGTAGACTTCGAGAACTGGATGAAATGTTGCGCAGCTACGAAGACCTACCCACGCTTTCCTTGGCGTTCATTTGCTGGAAGCCTTATGGAATCGATTTTCTCAAGCGACAATTTGCAACGATGCTTCACCTGTCAGGGACATACTCTTGTGCTTGAAGGAAATCTAGGCGTAGGGAAAAGTACTACAATGCTCGGTATTCTCATCAAGTTGGACCAGTTGCGCAAACCCATCCTAGAGCGGAAACCGACCGATCCCATGATAAGCCTTGAAACTGAGCGCATAGCAAAAGCTAGGAACTTCCCGGCACCTCTCTGGCTCCATTATCTTCTGTCATTCTTCCTTCCTCTGTTCGCCTTGCTGGTCGGATTCAAACAGTTATGGAGCGAGAAAGAGTTCAAGGATTGTCTCGTGCAAGAGAATGAGGATTTGTGTAACGATGGGCCTCAAGAGCAGCAATGGCAAGATGTGGTTGTGGCTTCGATGTTCTTCAGCGCGGACCAACAGGGTGAACAATTACCACACAAGGTCCTAATGCTTCTTCTTAAAGAATTGGTCGACAAGATACCTGGTAGCATTGAGCATGTCCGAGACTTGTACATGAAGAATAGAAATTCGACTCCTGAGCCTGAAGCCATCGCCGATACGCTCATCGCAGTCCTTGGCAAAGAGAGAAAAGCTTGCATATTTCTAGATGCCCTAGACGAATGTTACGGGGACCTTCCTACCTTGCTGGAACAGCTAAAGCGCGTCCAAGAACAGTCCAAGATAGGAATTATCATGACCGATCGAATCGATACGAGGAAACAGCAGTGGATATACAGATTCCCACGCGCGCATACGCAAATTCTTCGCGCATATGAAGCCGATGTGCAAGAATTTCTGGAAATCCGATTAAGCGACCAAGGGAATATCTCCGAGCAGTACGCATGGGCACGTGACAGAACGGTCCGTGATAAAGTTAAGGGCGTCATTTCTCTGGCTTCCGGTGGCATGTAAGTGATAGTCTATATTTGTATATTGTAGACCGTAAGTAACAAAGTAGATTCCTCCTCGTTCGACTCAATGTCGACTTTGTCTGTACAGCGCGAGGCGAGGAAGATATTGCTTCAGACTTGGACACTATCAAGACGATGATACACGACGACGGGAGCGACACTGATAAATACCATACGAATGTTATCATGAAAGCTTACGGCAGAAATATTGATCGAGTCCTCAAGCAGTCAGACACACGCAACTCACAGGATGCCTTGCTAACTCTTGCTTTTATGCGGGATGCAGTTCGACCACTCGCTATTCACGAACTTTTGGAATTGCTTAGCGTACAAGTGCTACAATCTAAGTTGTCAAAGAGAAGTGTTCCTTTGTGGATAACTATTCAGCACTGTTGTCAAGGCTTGATAGAGAAAAACGAGCATGGCATTGTTCGATATCTCCATCAATCCCTGCGCAAGTACCTTAGCAGTCCAGACGGCCTATGGAAGGTTCCAGCCAAAAATGAGGAGTTAGGGAAGCGATGTGCGGCCTATTTAACATTTGACTTCTGTCCACAAGGCGTGTGCCGTGACCCGGAATCACTCAGATTGCGACTGCAAGAATGGCCATTTATGCATTATGCGGCTAGATACTGGAAAGATCATTTGAAGATCGTTGAAAAAGCCAAGGAAAGAGAAATTTCAGACAAAGACTATAGCACCGGTTCTTTCCACGCTGTAGCCCTCGAATTTTTAAAGAACGATACCCACGTGGAGTCAGCTTTCCAGATTAGAATGCTCTCGGATACACTATTCCAGCTCAGTCAACGGCAGGCCCTCAGCTCAGCCATATACCATCGTCGAATCTTTCTCGTCATTGAAACAGGCAGGTGCCCAATTTCGCCATTCGTACCTAATCAAACCGTAGGGCTGCATGCCGCTTGTCTTTTCGGATTTCGTACGCTGGTTGACCGATTGCTTGCAACGCGTTTGCCACAAATCCTGGACTGTCGAAGCTCGAATGGCAGGGCTCCGTTACACTACGCTACTGAGGGCGGCCATACCCAAGTAGTGGAAATGCTGATCAAAGCAGGCGCTGATCCCAATTGCCGAGATGCCCAAGGAAACACTCCCTTTATATTAGCGAATGCATTAGATTTTAATGAGGTTACCGCCGTCTTCATGAAGTTGGGGGATAGAGTTAACGTCAATGCCCAAACACAATTTACTCTGAACCGCAAAGCCCGGCGAATAGAAGTTAAATTTCTAGAGCGAGGAGGAGTCTCTGCCTTCTTAAGAATAGGAAAAGGTTCTGTTCCGGTGGACCGTCGTACCCCGCTACGTTTCGCACCGTGAAATGTGAATGTGTCACAGAGAGAACTGATTTTACTCGACCGCTTGATAGATAAGGAACGTCGGGATTCTGATCAACACATAGCGGTGCACAAGGCAGGCACTGCAGGTTCTCGTTGATGCAGGTGCTGATCCCAATCAAATAGTTGACTGCTCAGGGGATGAATGGCATGAAAACACAGCTCTTCATCTTGCAAGCATGTATGAACACAGCAACGCTATGGTCTAACACCTTATAATCATTTGTCCTAGTCATTAGAACGCGAAAATGCTAGGGGGAGACACCACTACACTTGGCCGCTGGATTCGGGATTGCACCAAACGTTAGACACCTCGCCAAACAAGAGGGCATCCAGGTTAATGCTCGGGATAGAGAAGATACCACTCCATACACGGGGCATCTGAGGATGAGATAGGAGGGACAACCAAGCTATTGCTCTAGCACAAGGACATTGAGGCAAATATTCAGGATAAGAACGGTGCGACGCCACTTCATCTGGCTGCCAGCATTGGATATACTTCTGGCATCTCAAATACACAGCATGGGGTACCTCAATTCAGTAGAGCTAAGAATTCTCTTCCCACACCCGGGAATGCCATGAAGCCACAGGAAGGAGTGCTGCTGTTTTTGACATTTTTCAAATGCGCTACTCTGTAAGAACTAAACTCCTGTGTCTTCCTGGCGTTGCTGTAATGCTTTGTTATATTTTATTGATGGATCTGATAGTGAGAGCCATTTAAGCATTTTCTTGTCCTTTTCTTTCTGTTGATAACGGATAGTCATCTTATCGAACTTTTTGGAGTGCTCCTGGAACCCTTCTTGGAACCCTTCTTGGAACCCTATTAAAACTATAATCTGTTAGTATTTGTAAAAAAGTCATTGTTCACTACAGATTGACAGGGAGCTAAAGCACGTATTCCGCTGTTGGGTCTTTAGATTGGATTGGCTTCGTTCGCAAGATTAAAAAAGCAATGAAATTCAAACTCGACTTGAAAATAGTAATTGTTGTTCCTCACGTGCATCTGAGCTAGCAGGAAGTGATTTTACTTACGTTCTTCAATCTTTCCATGTTATAATAAAAAAAGCAACATCTTCATCCTAGTGCTAGCTGCAGCACTCCAAACTGACGCACTTCCATTCTACCTCTAACGAAGAACACCGCCGTTTGTATAATTCCCGCACGTCCAGTATTTTTTTACAGGCTTAATAATATAGTAAATATCTAGAGTAGTGTGCATAATAGTTAGTTCCTATCCTATAAATAGCATTAAGCTACGAACTGAGCGAACCTTGCACTTAGCGACTAAGAACTACGTGGGCATAAAAACAAGCATTAGAGCAGCAATATACTAGAACAGGCATTAGCCGGTAGTTGGCATGCATTAAGTAGCAGCTCGTGAAGTTATGCGTTGTGTTAATGTTCTCTAACATTCTTATTTTATGCGAGCTTAAAGACGATTTTGTTTAGTACATGTTTTTAGTTCGGACTTTAGTTCGTTTAAACATAGAGTTAGAGCGCGCGTTAATTCGTAGAGCCTTTTCACTTGCCACGAGGGTGTCTATACTTGTGCAGTGTTCTTAGAAGTTGTTAGTGCAAAATTAGAGTTTAGTAGATTTATAGGCATATATATAGAGCGAGGGAAAAGATAAATATACATAAGCTTGCGACGCAGAACACTAATTCAGAACAAGTACTACCTTCCCTACAGTCAACTAGCCATTTAAATCCACCCTTGTTTCTACTAGTCCCCCTAATGCAACTAGCACACACAATGCGGCTGTGCCTTCTCTATCTAATCCTGTATTCGTGGGGTCAGCGTGCCGTTAATAACAGTGCACACCTACTCAGTCATGTACTCAACATTGAATAGAGTAAGTAAGGCGGAAAATAAGTTTCAGCCCATATGTACTCAGCGCGAACACATGTAGGAGCGACGTAGCTTTTAAATCTGCCTTTGAGGACATGAGAGCGAAAAAGGCAACCATAGTCCAGAGAGCTGCCTGTCGAATATACAGTCTGGGCTCATTATACTCAACGAAGCCTGAAGAGGGAGTGACATCCGGTAGTAGGAAGTACCGGCGCATTAACTATTGACTGGCATCGCTCAAGACTTGTTGTACCGCGGTTTTCAGAGTGGCCGTATCCAGAAAAAAGTCGAACGCGGTGACTGTGGTGGAATCACTTATCAGACCGAATAAGGCATAGGCGCCCATCGTATTCATAACCAAGGCATCGTTATCAAAAACCGTACTGGCCGATTGTAGAGTGCTTATGACGGCCTCGAAAAACTGCAGATTCGTAAAATTAGCAATGTTGCCCGTGGATTCTTCTGCAATATTAATAGAACTGGTATAATTGGTGTCCGATCCAGAACTATACGCAATTCCACGGTGCATTGAGTATGTTAGACTGCACGAGACGACTGCCACCCGCTGGACAACAACCTCGACAGGTGCTCCGAGTGACTCTCTTTCCACGCCTTCTTCTTCATGGTCTGCATATTGGCTTGCTACTATGGGCAATGCCAGTTTCGTTCCCAACTGGTTCTCCTCCGGTTCATTGCTCCTAATAATTTTGATTTGTGAAGCCTTGCTCTTCTTAGGTAGAGTGGCAAAGGCACATTCATTATATGAATCTTCAAGTTCAATATCGAGAGATTCGAGACTTATCCATAAGCTGTGAGCTGATTGGTAAATTGCCGATAGCATTTTTGTCCCGGTTCGTTTTTCACCATCTTGATGGCAATTGGCAGAGAAGCAGCGCGTCAGCGCGTTGAAATATTCGATAGCGCGCTTTGAAGACCTTCTCAGTACTGTTATTTATCAGTGACGGTGTTATGATCCTAAAAGTTACAAAGGACCTCCAAGTTCACCCACCCCCAGCGTCACTAACTATTTATACTGCTATTTTAGCCCACAGCTCTATCGTCTTCAAAACACGTTTCTATCCCATCCCACAGCCTGTACACCAAAACCTCGACTTCAACTCATCCCCTCCATCAATACAATCTCCATATCCATCTCCACCTCGACCAATAACACTCCGCGTCGCGTCGCCTTACTACGTCCTCCCGTGCCTCATCCATCCAAGCCCAGTATCTCTGCTCATGTCTCGCATTAAGAGAAAAGAAGTACGCATCCCCGTATAGTACAGTATTGTCATCTAATCCCCAGGGTAGAGTTCAATATCGAAGTCGAAAACTAAGCTAAGCAATAGGATGATAAGATGAGTTAAACTTGATAGCAACAGAACAATAGAGATAGCAATGGGGAGCATCAACATTTGAACACCAGGTGGGAGCTCGACATGATAAGTTGACGCGACGTGTCAGTGAAGACCTAGTAAGCAATGTTTCTTGCGG
The DNA here is from genome assembly GCA_014905255.1 of Herpotrichia juniperi. NCBI lineage: Eukaryota > Fungi > Ascomycota > Dothideomycetes > Pleosporales > Melanommataceae > Herpotrichia > Herpotrichia juniperi. The sequence goes on along the minus strand of BLYF01000047.1, from coordinate 337,781 downwards.
TAATTAAAGGAGTTAATTTGGAGGTGCGTAAAGGCTATTTCCGACGACTCTTTATGACGTGGACATGTATTTCTCGGGCGGGAATCCTTTATATTGAGGTGCAAGATCATGGTACGTGTTGGTGCAGCGAGGTTGTGACTTGCTGGAGTGCGATTATCACGCGATGATATGAAGGTGGTGAATACGGAGATGAACGTAGATGCTAATCAAGGACTATATAGCAGAACGTAGAGTAATTAGTAGACCTACATTGAGCGAGTCTTCGATTGAGAACCCTCTTGGCGACGAAATTTTCTCTAGCTCCTGATGTGGTATTTCGGAGACCTCTTTGGACGACGAACCTTTGGATTGCGACCCATGTTGTCCTCAGGCTGCTAATCCGGAACACTCTAAGCTCTGTCGCGCTATTTGACAGAGGGCGCTCTTTATCCATGAACAACAGCGAGTGCGGTTAGCTGATAGTCTCGCGATAGCAGCTTGAGAACAACGTAGGTCGCGATCTTGCAGTGTTGACACCAACAGATTCGCGTCCTGTGCGGGTGTTTATCAACAAGATGGTGTGGGCAATGTCCGACCAAACAAATCTCGGCTGAATTCGATATCGATGTCAACGTCTGAGATGGTCTCCAACATCACAATTGAAGTTACGGCTGTAGCAGTCATGCTAAATGGAAAAGAACTTACGGTAAGACTTGGAGTCACCTTGCGACCAAGTGGTCTTTTAATCCAAGCTCCAAAGTCTTCGATCCCAATGTTTGGATGGACCTTGAACTCCAGCTGCTCCGAGGCCTTGGTATTCCTACACGCGAATGGCTATTGGTGGACGATGATCGAGAACACTCACATTGGTGGCAGTGAGGTGCACGTCGCGAACATAGATGCCACTTACTCAGCCCCATTGACTCCCTAGCGGATCTCCGAAAGACCCGCGCGATCATTCTGGAATTAAGATATCAATGAACCCGGAAGGCTTTATTGTGAGATTGGGATTACAACAGGACTAGTAGTCCTGGCAGAGAGGGAAGGCCGAAAAGTTGCCTGCAGGCTGTTGAGATGGCTGGCACGAGCAGAGACTCAAGACAAATGCCATACACTTGCCCGTTGCATTGCCGCATAGAATAAATCAACGCGGCTAAACAAGCTGCTAACTTCCCGAGTGCCGCGGATGATAGAAGACGTCCATTCGACCATGGAGTCTCGGTAAGGAAGCTGCAAGGGCCCAACTTGTGGGTTGAAGGCATAATTTAGTAGATCTAGAGTAATACTAAGACTGCTCTCATCCTCGCCGCATAGAACCTGACATCTTGATTGACGAATTCCTCTTTTATGAAGGTGTAACCATACCCCCTCAGCAGGCCATCAATACCGACATTACGCAATCGCCGAGATGTGAAGAAAACTCACGGAGTAACACCTGCGCTAGAATGGTCTCCTGCCATAAAATCTGGCGCTAGGCGTTGCGTAGTGGTGTTTGCTTGAATGTATGGTGTTGAGGGTGCTGGGGTTTGATTCTCTTGCGGGATCTGGGATTGAAGGGCGAAAAGACTTCGAATTGGGGCTTATTTTAGCAGATGAGGTGCACTGCATGGTCTGGTGGGTTTTCCGTCACGGTGTTGTTTGGGTCTCCGTCTTGATGAGGCGTGACACTAGACGCAGAGGGGGTCCTGCCTGCGCATGGCCCTGATACTAGCAATCGACTCTAATGAGCGCGACAGGCGGTCATGAAACAACAACGCACCTTTGGATTGGGCGACTCGGTAGGCCTGGAAGAGGACTGAGTGTACTATGGGCGAAGAGACTGGTGAGCATGTCAGGTAGAGGCATACACACAGGTCTACATAACAGTAAGATGGTTGGCGCAATGTTGGGCGGCTACATCAGGCTGGCAAGCAAGACGTGGCAGTGGAGTTCGCCTCTTTAATGCTCCTCTACCGCGTGTATAATCCTCTTTAGCGGCCAATCTTCATGCTCGTGGTCGGGGGTGGCGATATTTGAGAGCGCTTTTAGGACTGCAGAGCCTTCGGGGAAGCGCTCTCATCCTTGCTTCGTAGGTAGATCAAGGTGATCGAGGAGAAGAGCTAGATCAAGTTAATTGGGATTACAGGGCAAGCGCTTGAGGGTGCGGCACTAGAAAGTGGCTGCTCCACTGGGTGATACACGATCGAGGTTTTGGGAGATGTATGTCGGGCCACAACCCTCAAAATACAAAGAAATGATAGCAGTGCGCGTCTTTAGGTCATATTTGGGAGTAGGAAGTATCACGATAGATAATGTGACTGCTATATCACATATAAAAAGGCCTATTCGATATCCTCGAGTGTGGTGTTCAGTCCTACCAAGGCCCATTTGCCCCGCCTGCACGTGATTCTCGCTCGATACTTCGCTAACCAACACGGAGAGTCACCAAGGATTATGCTAAACGAGAATCAGACGGGATATACTTTCGGGCGGAAGACAGTTAGTGGGGCGTGTGGCAAACAGAAACTGTGGGGTATAAAGGAGCGGCTTTCTTACTACCTTTCGCTTTTTCAAAGGTTCCGTTCGTGTATTGGGAAGTCGGGGTTGCGCTATGGCTAGTTCATACAGTAGTGGGTGTTACACTTGTCTTTGGCAAGACTTTTCTAAACAAGGATGTGCAGGGTGTGGAAATGCCGGCGAAGAAGATCACAACGGCGACGTTGGGATGCCAGATGCTTCTGAGGACGATGGTTGTATGTAGGGTTATTGTCTTGCTGGTAATAGTGTATCTGAACATAGATGAGCAGGGATTGGAAATGTGGACAACGGAGTAGCGAGCGCTGCGGACGGCCAGGAAGCAGGGACCGGTTGCCAGAAGAGAGATCACGACGGTGACATTGAGATGCTAGATGCTCCTGAGCAGAATATACAGAAAGTCGGTGCAGGGGGTGCGGAGGAGGCGGCAGGCGCGAAAGAGGCGGCGGGCGTAAATGGCGTCAGAGGAGCCAGTGAGCCCCGAGTCAGCTTGGCCGCTCAACGGTGGGGAGGAGATCGCGGGTGTGAACAGCTTCAGGGGAGATTTGAGGGAGTGGTCTGGATGGTTAGTATTTTGGGCTGAATCGTTAGAGGTGGAGCTATGGCGCTGAGGTTATGAGCAAAGACTGTCATTGCTTGTGAAAGATGAGGTTAGTTAGATAGAGGCTAAAATTGATGATTAGTCTTTTGTGTTTCCGTCACCTTCTTTGTACCTGTTCCTGGTGTCAATCCCTCCCTAGCTGCAAATGGATTCTGCTGTTTTATGAACGTGCGCGAGATGCTGTCAACTTAAAGCTAAGACAAAAGCCGAAGTAAATGCCAAGTCTCGCTGAGTGAAACAGTTATTTCGCTCCCCATCGCCTCGTTTGCTAGAGGCTGGTACGCGGGTAGTCATAGACGTTTACAGAATATTGCAATCTCAAGTAAAGAGAGAGGTACGTTTCGCGGAGGCATGGAGGTTACAAATTGGTTTTCGCGTTGGCTACAATTCAGGATATTTCCTGGCCCACAGACGCGGTGGGAGTTCTTGGTCCTTCTCATGAGCGATGGTTGCGATGTAGTGCGTGTCAATGCAAAAAGTGCTTCTGGAGAATCCGGAGCTATAGCCATTCCGTTTTCAATTATCGACCCCGTTACATAGCCTATTACTCGTAACTACTACTTTAGTCTTACCCTGGTATGGTGGCGTCGATAATATCAATACCGAACCGCTTGCCCTTTGTTACTCTTTTATAATGATTTTGGTTTTGATCTTGATCTTGAGGGTGAAACTGGGTTTGAGGCTGATGCTAAGGTTGAGGCCGGGCTTGAGAAGTTGTAGCAGCCATAGTAGTAGGAGTAGGGGTAGGAGTAGGGATAGGAGAAAGAATAGGAGCAGTATCTCTATCAGGATGCGCATCTGCATCCGTACTGTCTCCTCGCGATGTTTGCCCACCACTACCACCACCCCTTATCACTGCATTATGTAGCTGTCCTCCGTCTTGCCCCCTCAACTCCTCTATAGGTGCATCTTCATCACCGTGTTCACTCCCACTCCCATCACCATCTCCCAAGTTCCACCACCCCAGACTAAATACTCTTCCTTTAAAAGCCGTCACAGGCTTCCTCATCACCACGATTTGTTTTCCACCCACAAGCCTAGTTTCATCTCGATTTTCTCTCAGAGTCCCCAACAATCTTGACCCCGCAAACCACGCCATCCCACTCGCCACGGGATACGGATTCCTCGGCAACGTGCCCCTCATATCGACCAACCAATACGCAAAAGCGCCTAATAGGACCGTGGCACACAACAGCGCCTCCAAAATGATTTTAGAGACGCCCGATATTTTTTGGCGCGATGTCGTGAGAGTTGTCGTTCCTTTCACTGCACCGTCGTCTGGAATCGGCAATGATGTAGCAAAAGTCTTTCGTGAATCGGTATTGATACTTGACCGGTAGTCCATGTCGATGACGCGAACCATGAATTTCTAGTATAGCTTGTTCATAGCGGTGGTCAGATTTGCGGCGTTGGATGGCCCGAGAAGATCCTCGTGCGAGCTGCCACCCGGCCCGGTTGTAAGTTGGTTGAAGAAGTCGCCCATCCGAGAGCGTGCGCGTGCGGTGAAGGGGATGGTAAAATTTCCAAGAGCCACATTTACAGGGTAACTTAGAGAGGAAACACCGTAGCGTGGGTCAAATAGTTTCGTAGCGGGACCAGGATTTAGATGGACGGGTACAATAAAGTTGGGCGTGAGGATGGACGGATCAGTGCTGGGGTAAATCACATTTGCTTTGACCTGTTGGAGACGTTGAGTGCAGACAACAGCGATAATTGTCCGATTGAGACCGGGATTGCTGCCATAGGTGCCAAAGATGGTGCCGAGCGAGGGGCAGCCGTCTTGGTTCTCTGAGGGCGGTTGACTGGGAGAGGCAGGCAGATCATACAGAAAACCAATCCAGTTAGGATCCAGTTAGGATCCCGAAGGTATAAAATTGATGCCGATCCATGGAACAGAAAAACATTTAGGACAGACTATATAGTGAGTCTACCACAAGGCCAAAAACA